>JACBWW010000004.1:17119010-17133431 GCA_020086605.1 Lanius collurio | reverse complement strand
AGGGAAGGGAAGGGAAGGGAAGGGAAGGGAAGGGAAGGGAAGGGAAGAAATGGTTTCCACTGGAATGGAAGATTGATGAGGCAGATTATTCCCCACATTCTCATTAAAATGCTCCTGCGCATTGATGTGTATGATTTGGCACTGTCAAAACAGAGGATTCATATTTTACAATATAGCAAAAAAAGTCCTCTCTCAGTGCTGTTGGGCTGATATTATGAGCTGTTTGGAGGATGGGGAAGAAGTGGACTGGGGATGAATTTGCCTATGTATACACATGTGTATATAAGAGAGAGATGGGTAAATAAGGAGATTAGCACAGGAAGTAAGCAAAAAGTGGGAACAGAAGTTCATTTGGAGCAAGCATTGGAAAGTAACAACATTTACTGCATGAATTAGGTTTTCTCCTGCTGTGAAATTAACATAATGAGACAACTTGGGTGTGTGACACTCAGAAATATTATCTGCCGTTTTCTTCTCTGAGTCTGGTTTTGACCCAGGAGGTGCAGTATTTCCCCATTCTTTTCAACCATAGTTAAAATCACTTCACTCATATGTCAAGATTTTCTTGTCTTTTGAGTAGGGCAAGGATGATGCCATCTGCCTTTGTTCAGAAGTACTTGGCAGCTGGGCATAAAAAAACCCATGTAAGAGCAATTTATTGTTCTCATTACCTACTACGCAGATCTTCTCCAGAAATTGCACAGTATACCACAGCCAGTCCCTCTCTCAACACCAGCTTTGATTCTGAGTGTCACCACTCCACTCTCCTCTGCTGGCCAATTGTCTGCAAGGATTTCCCTTAGTATGAACTCTTTCCCAATATGTCCCTTTAGCAAGCAGGGTAGGAAGCCACGGACATGATCTATACAGTTGTTAGCCAGCTGGTGACTCCATCCTCTTATTCAGTCATCTGGGCTACATTTGATGATTGGCAGATTACAGTTTTCATAGCTTTGTCCCCCCATCTCCTAATTCTCTGTGCTCAGAGATTTCAAACAGAATAAAATACTGTTCCAGTTGACACCCTGCTCTGATAGAGCCCACCCAACATTTTTGAAGGTTTCACTTTAAATTGAATCTCAAATTATATATAATTTCTTCCATTTCAAAATGTGCATTGCCTTAGCCCATACCATTAGTTTATTGTTCAAGATACAGTCTGATGGCGATTTTTCTCTGAAATTAGTCATTTAACTTCTGCTATTTGCTGTGACATTTGTAAAGAAATGAATGCTCTCTGTGGTAAGGTGCTGCTTGATTTAAATTATCACTTAACTACAAGTTTTATAGAGTGGTTTTTGTTTTGGTTTGGTTTTTCTTTTTATGGGTAGTTAGCCTTCAAAATTTGAACACCCACAATGTCTGGGGAGGTTTCCTGTTTGTTAGGTAAAGCTGAATGGCCACATAAAGTATCAGGGGAGGCCAGATGTCTTCAGTTTAGCAACAAAACAAATACAGCATGGCTGAGCTGCATGCCTTTATGCTGACCATCAAATCTGCCTAGGTGGAGGCATGATTACTGAGAGCAATAGGGTGCTCAGCCCTTTCCTCATTCAGTTATAATGGGTTATATTACATAGGTTGTCAGGATGGACCTGATCTTCCTTAAACACAAATCTAATACTAAGCTTCTATTCTTAGTGAGAAATGACCTTCAGAGGCCAACTCAACCGTCTTTCCCAATTTTTCATATCCTCACTCCAAGCTTACCTGTCCTTTGCAGACAAAAGTCTGATCAAGTCCTGAAGATCTCAGGTGATGGAGATTCTCCACCACCTCCAAGCAATCCATTCAACTACTTGTTATCCATTCTGAGTATGTCATGCAAAATGTGGCACTGCCTTGCAGCAGTCTAGGTCTTAGTCCTTATCCCAGTGGATTCGGAGAAAGATAAATCTTTCCTCACTGCAGTCTTTTACATACTTGAAAGTGGCCACCATGTCTTCTCTAGATTAAGCCATCCAAGTCCTTTAATTCTACCTCTTGGACTGTGTTTGAAAACCTCTGAAAGAAAGAGCGAGGGTCCTGGGTATTGTTCCTGTTGTACAAGCACCTTAGAGGGACATCCAGCACTGAGGTCAGGCAGATTGGTTTTAGGCAGCTGGGATTTAATTGATGTAGATTGCCCATTGTTGTGCTTCAGTTGTGCTGAAATGTTTGATGAGGAGAATGTTTATTACCAATGGAAGAGATAGTAACTAAATGGGTCATGACTTTAGCATGCTGTCAAGCACGTGCTGGATCTGAATTTATGACTTCAGCTACTGAACCTCTTTTTCAGCTCCCATCAGGCAAATCTCCCATCTGATGGGGGGAAATACACCTGGAACCCCACTCTTCCAAAGAGCTCGTTTTCCACCTTTCCCTGTGACAATGTTCTTTAGAGAGTGGCAGCACTTCAGAAGTCAGAGTGAACTGTTTATTCGCAAAAGGTCAATTGCTCCAAATAAATAATGAGTTGTTGAGTAGGCTATAAAGGATGTTTTATGCATATCAAACAAACACACCTTTTGAACTTCTGAATAGCAATGCCTCCCCACACGCTGCTGTCATTTCTGCCAGAAAGTCCAAAACTTGGGTGCTCCCAGTAGTGCGAGCACCAAGGATATATACAGACAAGGAAAAAGGTTTGTAAGATGTGTCTTCTAATTCACAGTATTTCTTTTTAAACAGGACTTGATTCCTAGGGTACAAGCAAAGCCACCCTTCAAAACATTAACTTACTTTGCCTTGCTATGCTCTGCCTCAGTTGGTGCATGGCATGCTTCTCTTCCTGCCAGCATGGAGCTGCCACAATGGCTACATTCCTTTGATGCTGATGGTGACTAATGAGGGAGTGCCGTGACTATGAGATACCAGCTGTTTACAGGCACTCAGCAGGAATACAGAGCAGCCACTAATATTGCCTCTTCTTGTGTGAAAGTCCTTACAGGTTTCATTGTCATTCCCAACCTACCTCACTCACTCTTTATATGGAGCCATATAAACATCTAAATAATTTTTTGGGAGCAGAGGAGAAAGACCAAAAGGCCAACATGTTTCCAAGGAATCGGGATATCACATTGTTCATGATGCTCTGGTCCATTTTAGCCAGCCCATGAAATGAAGCAACAGGCCTGTATGAAGCAAGGGCTTTAAGTCACAATTTATGGTGCGCCTCACCGTGTCAGGAAAGCTGTTGCAAAAATCAACATTTCACTTATTTTCTGCTTGGTGGTGGTGTCAGGAAACAAACTTCTGCAGTCAAGTAAAGTTCAGAGTGTCAGAGCATAACAGCAGGAAGAGAAAATATTGATGATAGGTGGGAAGGGAGTGTTGTAGAAAGGAAGGCACTCTGAGGCCCAAGCTCAGGCCAGGGTTGTTGTCCCTGGCTGTGGTCCACTCTCTCCTCCATCCCCCTCACCCTGCAAATGCTCCTGAGCTCTGTCCTCATAATGGTGTGGGAATTCTTCCCCTAAGAGACTCAAGATTCTTCCCTTCAAGTGCTTACAGCTGTTCCCTTCATCAAACCCTGCCCATAATACTCTTTCAACACCAGAGGAATAGCTGAATGCTGTGGCAAAACCCCCATGGAAAAGCTCCAGCAGTGAAAAGATAAAGAAGGAAAAGAAAAGGGGAAGCACTACGGGCATTTTGTACCTGCAAATATCTGAGCATCCTCTGCAGGTGTCTGGGTGGTCTTGAGTTCCCATCATCCCCAGCAGGCCTCAGTACCACATGTTGTATCCTGACAACAAAGTGTCATGATGGGACTCTTCTCCATGCTTTCAAGATACTTTGACTATCAGGTAAAGTACTCAATAAAACATCTCTAAAAACATTTGTCCCAGCTGACTGATTTGGAGCTCCTGAGCCATAAAGCTCAAGCCAACCAAGCAGAGCCATCACTCCCAGGTGACTATCATGGAAAGTTATTGGAGCAAGGCTCTTGACATTCTGCATCATTTCCAGGCAGGACATTGCAGGAACAGAGCTCTTTAGGAGTAGAAAATTAAACTAATAAATGTAAATGGTGTTTATTGTAAGGGAGGATTAAACCCCAACTAACAGGCGTGAATATGTGAGGATGTGCATCCGAAGCAATCTTCTGTCAGCAGAAGCATCTCCTGCTTCAGAAATCGTGCACTACCCTTTTTCACAGGTCTGGCTTCTTCCTTCCCACCCCCAGCTGGCTGCCCAACCCTCGTCTGCCACTGTTGGATGCTTTGAGCAGTGTGTCAAATTTATACTGGGCACATCAAGATGCAGGAGCCCTGGTCCTCCTTTCTGGTTGTGGAGAGTCAAGCACACCTAGGGAATGCTATGAATAATAAATAACAATAACACATGCACATATTCATAACCAAGTCATTGTTTACATAGTGAATATTCAGCACACACCAGATGGTTCTTCTTTCACTGCCTCCAAAATGGAAATGACCAGTTACTAAAGATAAAATATTCCTTCCCTCTGCTGCTTCCCTAGAGCTCCTACTTGTTGTTCTCTTGTAGAACTGCTGCTCCCTAGAGAAGGAAGCCTTTCAGCCTTGGAAACATTGAAATCAGATCTGAAATATGAAATGTTTCAGCAGAAGCTGCAGATAAACTAACATAATGTTAAATCAATTCCAGAAAATAGGCTTGGATTAATCCTCCTGCCTGGTGCAGCAGTGCTCTGGGAGAAAAAACCTCTCTCCCCACTGTCACATGGCTGCTGCCTCTGCTATCAAGATGTCCCTCCAGTGGGTCTGTAAGAGCAGTTCTAAATTACTTTTGCTCTTCAAAAATGCTAGCTAGCAGCCAGTGCACTACATGTACTGCACACAGCCACCACCCAGCCACACTGCAGGTGGCAATGATTTTAACTGATTACTGTGTGCTGCTACATGGAGGACCAGACTCTGCCTGCTTCATTTCCACCCATCCCAGTGGCTGCAGTTTTCATTTATGATCTCTTACAAAATATGCACTAACAGCACTGAGAGCAGAGACCAGGCCCTCAGTCACTCAATGCCAAATCAAGCCATCTTGCTTCTCACCTTTCTTTGTCCCCACATGCAACACATAAGCTTGCCCAACTCCATTGGAGGAGATGGTCCCGTCCCGTCCCATCCCATCCTGTATTTTGGTATGAAAGACACAGAACTCAAACCGTGGCAGATTTAGGAGGACCTTGGGTCCAGGCACTTCCCTTTCCAAGCACATGCTTAAGCCCCAGATTTGGTGCAGAAGAAGGGCCATTATCTCTGCCAGTCAGGTGCCCACATGGAAGGGATTCCCACTCTGATTCCTGGGCCAAGGTGCATTCTGTGCAGCTCTGTCACCAGCCAGGGCATCCTCTGGGCAGCTCTCTGTCCCTACTGGTGAGGAACAGCATCTTGTTGAGGAATATCATCCTGGAGCAAATCTGGCTTGCATTAACAGAAGAAATTCAAAGTACTGCTCAGGAAGAAGAGGCAGAAGCTCTTCTCAGGAAGCTGGAGGCTCACCTTTTCCCAGCCCCTGTGTGACCTGGACTTTCAGGGGAGGCAATTCTTTCTTTGTGCCATAAGAATGGGGTGAGGGTGGGACTGGGCAAGCTATCCCTACAAACACTGGGAGCAAACCCCAGGCCCCTGAGGCCAATACCACCTCTGGGCTAGGCAGGGCTCTAGGAATATCATCTCCCTAGATGAGCCAAGGAAAAATAATTGAGATGCTACTTTCTTTTCTCAGCCGTATGAAAAAAAAAAGACATGATTTGATCATGGATAGCTGTTTGCCAGTTTCCAGGAACCACCTCATGTATTTGATACCAAAAACATGAAGACCTTAGCACTGTTTTGAGTAAGGTTAAGCTGGTGGCACATCATCAAGGTCAACTACACGAGTCTGCCAGAAGAAAGAGCATGCATCTGTCAGATGGTAATTTCCCTCATCCCCAAGCTTCTGGGCATCTCTAAAGGCCAGTGATAGTCCAGAGACTACAGAGCCACTGTAGAGTCTGCTGTGGGGACAACACCTTCAGTCATATTCTCCCTCCTTACAGGGATAGTGACCAAGTGAGGAAAACCAGAGGACTACACTGGAGAAGCAGTGGTTCTCCTCAGGGGAGGACTGCAGGGGATAACTACTGAGGACCACAGTGTAAACAGCAAGAACAAAGGGGAATTTTAACCATCTGAAGACCCCCTGAGGAGCTAGGGGAGGAAACAGAAAAATGAGGAATAAATAAATATAAGGGAGAAGTTCCATACTAGTGAGACTTGGACTTTCTCCAGACTTGTCTTCACTTGCTTCTCTCAAATTCCTGTCCGGTGGATTTGGGGTAAGCACAACCAGTAGCTGAGTTTCCAAAATGCCTGCCAGAAGCAGAAGCCAGAAACTGCTTCACTCATAGCTTGGGAAAGGGAGCTGTCCCATAGAACTGGTGGGGGTAGCAGGCACCTTCCACTCTGGGAGCAGTGGCTGCACAGTGGACAGCAAGGACAAGGTCACTTTCGGGGGTTCAAAGAGAACCTCATGGAGAGCTCAGGCAGAAGTAAACCTGGCATGATGTGGAGGACAGGATGTAAAGGAGCTGGGAAACAAGAGTGGAAGAGATTAAGATGCGAGGATGGAGGGGATTTCAGTGTGATATGAAAGGTGGAAAGAACAAGGGTGGTGGGGGTCAGAAAGGGCCAGCAGAGAGGCTGGGGTGCTCGCCCCGATGAGAGGGTCAGGCAGCACTGGCTTCCCAGGCACCCTTCCGGCGCCGACACTCCCCATGGAACCTGCTGGGGCACCCGCCCCCTGCCCGGTTTTCCAGCTGCTGCGGGCCCCTCTCCGACACGTTTGCAACCAAGGGAGAGCTGCAGGTCCACGCACGACAGGTGAGTCTGTCACCTTCTGAGGAACGGCCGGCGAGGTGCTGGGGACAGGCTGGCACATGGAGGGACACAGCCCCCCGGCACGGCACGGCACGGCACGGCACGGCACGGCACGGCACGGCACGGCACGGCACGGCACGGCACGGCACGGCACGGCACGGCACGGCACGGCACGGCACGGCACGGCACGGCACGGCCCTGGGCGTGGCATGGATGCCGGGCCGGGCCGGCAGGTGGCGCTGGGAAGCCGCCGGGATCTGAGGGAGGAGGTGAGCGGAGCGACGGGAGGAGTGCGTGGCCTGCCCGCGGTCTCACAGGGCGAGGACATTTGTGGACGTGGGATGGGAGCCAACTACCACTACCCAAGAGAAATCTCTGCCCTGACTCCCTCTCCAGCTCCGCTGGGGAGCCCCCAGCCCTGCAGCTGTGATAAACCTTTGGAAGGCAGCACTTTCTTCCCGAGCAGGACCCACCTGCAGAGCAGCATCCCCCACCGAGAGCTCCCCAAACTGCCACTGGTGAGGACTGCAGTCCTCAGCACAGGAGGATAACAGATACATCAGATGTGAATCCCACCTGCTGCAGTAGGGTGCTCTTTTGAAACGTGACTAAATATGGTCCAGGAGTCCTCCAAGCTTTTGCTTGGGAGGTGCAGTGCTTTCTTCTTGTTCATTATGCTACATAATTGGTCACCAACAGGGAGCAAAAGATCTGCTGCATTTGCCTTGTCTCAGTATGGTGGAGCTCTCCCTGCAGCTCTGGGAGGTCTGCTGAAGCAGTGGCAGAGCTGCCAGTTGCAGAGCTACCCAGGAAGGTGGATGAGGGACCAGATGTACAGCTGTGATCAGCAGTGACCACCAGTGTTTTAGGAGTCTGCTTGTCATGGCATGGCATTATTAGCCATAAATTGTTTGTCATTCACTCGCATTTCCCTTCTGGTTTCAGGTCAGCTGAGCATTCTCAGCTTCTCCCAGGTGTAACTCCAGCCTGATAAACTCCGTATTATCTCCACCTGAGTGGTGCCTTCATTTCAGTGCATGTGGGAAGGAAGGAAGGGAGGGAGGGATAAAAGAGGTCCAAAGAATAGAACCATAGGCTCGTAGAGTGGTTTGGGTTGGAAGGAACCTTCTAGATCATCTAGTCCCAATGTCCTGCCATTGGCAGGGATACCTTCCTCTAGAATAGGCTGGTCAAAGCCCCATCCAGCCTTGGGCTTGGACATTTTCAGGCATGGGGCAGCCACAATTTCTCTGAGCAACTTGGTCCAGTGCTTCATCATCCTCACAGTAAAGAATTTCTTTCTAATATCTAATCTAAACCTACTCTCTTTCAGCTTGAAGCCACTGCTCCTTGTCCTATCACTGCATGTCCATGTAAGCGTCCCTCTCCAGCTCTCTTGGAGGCTACCTTTAGGTACTGGAAGGTACTATAAGCTCTCCCTGGAGCCATCTCTGCTCCAGTATAAACAACCCCAACTCTCTCAGCCCTCAGCCCATCTTCATAGAAGATGAATGAAGTTGAAGCTGATAAATTATACACAGAGTAAAACCATAGGTAAAGCCAGCAGCAAAAGCAGGGAAATTAATAAATAATTATTTGTTGTCAGCTAGGCTCAAATGTTGACCACATGCTCCAGGCAAAGAAATGGATTAAAGTTGCTTGTCAGTAGGTCAGAAGAGACACAAGGGACATTGTGTCCTTCATAGAACATGTGGCTTCACCAGGGAGCATCTTGCTTCAAAGTGCTGTGGATATTCACAATTCATATGCTTCTGAACCTCTTTCAAGAACAATGTGTTTGCTGGTGAATGGGAGAGGACACTAAAGGAGCATCATCCACCTGCTCTGTTCTTAATTTCTTCTCAAGGTGTTTGCTGCCAGCCACAGAAACAGAACGATAGCCTATACAAACCTGTCTTCTGACCTAGAACAGCCCTTCCTTTTTCTTTCCTTTTTGTACTTTTTTTTTCATTCTGTTGCTATTCTCTACATAGAAAAAGGGCCAATGAGGTACTTAGAAAATGAGTTTTTGTTGAATATTTTGTTTATGAGACAGCCTATTTAGAGTTAATGACTTTCAAAAAGGACTGTGCCGCTGTGCATTAGCTATCTGTGCTGCTGGCAACTGTTTTAGCCAGGGAGAACATCAGTGCATTGAGTGTTTGCTCCCAGGAAGGCTGGCATGTGGGCAGAGAGGCAGCCTGCATGCAGAGCCCTGCATTTGGCCAGAACATTATGGTTCATTACATGATGTGCATCTTCCTCACTGCCTCTCCTAGCTCAGCCTGTTAGCTTACATCTTTCCCCTATAATCCACTGACATTCTCACTAAAACTACCATCACTTTTGCCTAGTCTATCTGCAATCAGTCTTTCATGGCTCTAGACATCATCAAAATTGCCATTTTCTGCTTCAGAAGGTCAAGTGCTCAGCCTGGATCTTCTTTTCCTGTGTCAGGAATTACCAGTTGAACCTCTTGAAGCCAAGGGATCATTTCCCTGGGACTTCCAGAAAATATTTCACTCTGATCCATGACCTCCATTTCAAATTCCATATAACTATGTTTTTATTTTGTTTCTCTCTCACACTTTTTTGCCTAAGAGAGTGAGATGTATTTTACACACAGTAAATGAACCCATGTTCCTTTCCACATCCATCTCCACAAGGAAGTGACATGGCACGTTTTAGGCTTTGAGAGCAGACACAGAGGGCCAGGTCAGAATGTCTGGTATTGACAGGGTAGGTGAGCAGCAGGCTCACCTGCAGGAAGTGCAGACTACCTATTTGCAGAATAATGCAAGGCTGTTCGATGCACAAAAGCTCGACTGGTGCTATCAAGTGCAAGCCTGACTGTCTAGTACTCCACTGGGTCCTTCTTCAAGGAGGTGAGTGAAGTGTTCCATGTTGCCAAGGCAGTATTGGGGTAGGGAAAAGTGGAGGAACATTTGATTAGTGGCAGGATGTTGGGCTGAAGAGAGGAAAGCCCCAAGCAAGAAGTTGCACCATTTGCTTGTGGTGATACAGGACCTGGTGGGAGCATCTACAGAGACACTGTTGCAGGCAGTAGCGGCTGACAGCCAGGAGGGCTGGGGATGGTATTTGTGAAGATGAACATGTTGGGTCTAGGCTGCATTGGGGACTTGGACAACCTGAGCTGCCTGTGTTGAGGGCCCAGCTACGGTGTCTTTTCGAGCAGGGCTGGTGGTGTCTGGGCAGCACCATGGGAGTATATTGCTTACCCATGCTAGCCAAAGAACAGAGATATAGAGTCACAGAAAAATCTTGTGCCTGCAAGTACTGAGCCTCATTGCCCCACCTGACTAGCAATTGGGAAGAGCCAATTAGCATATTTTAATGCAACTGATTAGTGCGTGGTCACGCAGCCTGGGTGGTGGGTGATTTTTGGAGCAGATTTGAAATTATAAGCATGCAGACACCAAACCACGAGGGAGCCGGCATGGGGGAGAGACAATTTCCCAGCATAGCAGCTGCGGCCCCAGTTGCACAGCTATTGCCTTCAAAGAGCCCTGAGAAGATCCGGGGTGAGCACTTGAAAATTAAGAAATTAACTTTTTTAATTAACGGAACTGAGGTGGCTGGTGTGATGGTGGCTCAGCCTCTGCTGCAGCTCTTCCAGCCTCTCCTTTTGTACGGCACAAGTGCCATGGTCTCCTGTGGGAAGGGAGAAGCACCTTGCCTGGGCCGGGAGTCCCCGCCAGGAGCCCCCAGTGCAGGGCACAGAGCCCTCCCCAGTGCAGGGGGCTGCGGTTCTGCGGATGTCGGGGGGGTGTGCAGGAGGTGCTGCCCCGCATGCGGGCACCGGGAGGGGGCTGTGGGCAGCCCGGAGTTCCCTGGCCGGGCTGCGGCTGGGGCTGACACGGCCTCGGCGAGGGGTGGTGCCCGCAGCTCCCCCGCGCTCCGATGTGCGCGCTGCAAGGAGCTGCTGCCGACAGGAGCTCCGTTTCCTTAGTTACGGCAGGCAGGAGATATTTCGGGAAGGAGGCAGGCAGCGCTAGGAAAGGCCGACAGGTCTGGGGAGAGAAAGCTCCGCGGGGCCCGGGCTTCACCAGCCCCGTACACTGAACTGCCCGGGCTCCGTTTCCCGGAGTCCAAATCGAAGGAATGCCGGGCGCCCCACGGCCGGGACTGGGGTCGGCACAGAAGGGCTGCAGTTCCGTGCCAGAGGAAATCCGCCCAGCACCGCGGGGTGAGTGTAGCTCCGACCTCCGCAGGCGTGAGCTTCCATCTCTTCCCAGAGGTTAATCCCCCACTTGCTCAGGTTTGAGACGAAATTCATTCCTGCTTTTGCAGCATGAAAATAATGTATTGATTCTACCAGCCCTCCAAGGAAACAAGTAATTCTGTCCTAGAAGCAGTTTGCAGGTAAGAAAGTCTGGGACCACATCTAGGGCTGTGCTATGCCATTTTGTGCTTTTGCCCACTTCAAGCTTCACTTCCCAGGTTCTGTCTCCAGGCCTGGCTACACTGCAGAGCCCGATGGAGCCCTGCATTGGCTCCCACCCCTGCACTAGGGAGGTCTACAGGCAACAATTTGCCAAGGGCTTGCATGTCATGCTCAACACACTCCAGCTGGCCCACTCATCCTGGTGGGGAGCAGCCAGCATGGGGATATCCCAGCAATGCCATGCCAAGCTGGGGTGTCAGCCAAGGACACAAACACAGTCTAGCTGGCTCCAGGTGCAGGGATCAGGGACTAAATGGTGTTTTAATTCCCTGACCCTTCAAGTCTGCCCCTGGTCAGGGCAATTTGCAGTTTTCCAGTTTCACAAGCATCAGCTCCATCGGGCTATTCAAAGGCACATCTCCAGTTAAAGACCACGCCTTTGCCAGTATTTGGCTCTGAAGCTCGGAGACACTGGTGCTGCCCAAGGATAAACCAACAGCCTTTTTAAACAACATAGATGCAATACAGATGTCATTCTCAGGAACAGTTGCACCATCTTGCTTGAAATATGTTCAGACAAATTCAGCCTGAGTCCCTCAGTCTTCCTGGAGAAATTCAGCGTAAATATTAAAGCCATAAATGATGGAAAAAAGGAATTACAATTGGGAGATTCACACAGCAGGATGCAGTGCTAGAGTCTCAGCTGCCAGGCAGCTCCCTGTGCCTCATCCTCCTGCTGTTTCTGGCTGCAGCTCCACATCTCTCCCACACTGCTGCAGAGTTATAAGTGATGCAGGAAGGAGGTATTGTGTTCCTTCACATCCAGAGCTGGAGCTGAGCCACACACTGCTCATGCTTCTCAGTCATGTGGAGGACTTAAAATCCATGGGATGCCTGAGCCCTTGTGAGACTGCACCTGTAAGGCTCTTCTTGGGCCAAAATCATGGCCAGTACATAACAGAAAATGAAGGAGTTTTTCTCCCTTTCAGGATTCCTCTGTATTTCCTTTTTGGTTTATTATTCTATTCTATTCTATTCTATTCTATTCTATTCTATTCTATTCTATTCTATTCTATTCTATTCTGTTCCAGCTAGGCACAATCTGTGCCAGAGGCAGGAGAAACAAGTATCTCCAGGGAATGACTTATACACAGGCTAGGTTTGTCCAGCTTTGTGTGATCCCTGATGTCTTGGCAGGCCAAAGGAAGGGGAGAGGGTGTTCCCGCCTTTGGGACTGGGGCAGCTCACCAGCAGCAAGGTTGCCAGATCTGCTCAGAAGTCAAGATTTCCCAGCAGTGTTTGCCAATTTAAGTGATCAAACATGTTGGCTTCCAGTTCAGTAGGTCAGAGAAGCCATGGCTTATGAAAAACAGTCTTTACTTGCTGAGAAGTAGGGGATCAAATATTGGGGACCCAGTGGCAGATCACAGTCATGAGGCATTTTAGAAAATCCCCATGGATTTTTTTCTCCCACAAGCTCCCATTGCTCAGTACTTGCAGAGCACAGGTTGCACTAAGCTGGCGTGGTCATCTCTGCTCTCTCCTGAGGCAGACAGTGTCCCCTGATTGCATCACAGCTGATGGCAGCATGCATGGTCTCCAAACTTCGGTGATGCTGTAGAACTGCCACTGGCTTGTCTGGAATGAGAGGGCAAACTGTGTGGCTTCTACACATCATACATGTGGCTAAAGAAGATAGCAGTGAAAGAGATTTGGAAATATTTTTTTATTCGGTTGTTCCCTGAAGTCTTGGGCATGTGATGTTTTGCTATGGTAGCTCCTAGAAGTCACTGGTTGGAAATAAAAGTCTCATTTATATGAGACTCATTTACATGAAACTGAAGTTTTGTCAAAAGACATAATGTTGTAGCCAACCTGCTCTCTGCACCGTGCTCCAGCAGACCCGAAGTCAGCTGAGCACTACCTCAGCCTTGTGGAGCCTAAAAAAAGAAAGGAAAGACACTAAGGGGGGCACCTGGCTTTTTTTTTTTTGGTTCCTCATGGTCTGTGAGCTGTGCCAGCCATTTCCACTTGCAGTATGAATTAAGCTGTTATATTACGTTCATTCTTTTCATAGCTGTGCTTTTAAGACTGGAAGGTCTTTTACCTGAATGGTTGGAGTTTAACCACTGGACTGTGCTTCTTCAGCCCAAAAGAGATGAAATGAGCCAAAACTAGCCTTCAGAGGATGCTGCAGAACAATATTATTTAATCAGCATCTGGAGAAGCCACAGATGTGGGACCCTGAGTCTCCCATACGAGGCAGGAGCAATAAAGCACTTGGCATGTCAGCGAGACTTCTCTGCAGTCACATTCATGTGACTATTCCCTAGTCGCCCACTTGCAGGTGTGTCTCTGACCATCACTTGGGAACAGTGCTGGCCGTTCGAGACACCCAGTACTGCAGCCCTGAGGGTGTTGTGGGCGGATTCTCCAGCACAGAGTGCACTGCCTGCATCGTCACAGATTGGAGAAATGGGCAGCAGGCTGAGATGCTCATGGAAAACGAGGCTCTCAGTGCCCCTTTGCACTTGGTGGGTCAGGTCCCTGTCTGTCCTGCTGGTCATTCCTGACGAAGGCAGAGATCCTCTAAAAGAACAAGACCCGTAGGAAGGTTCTTAGCTACCAGCCTTGCTGCCACCCCTGCCAAGCAGCTGAACAATGCTTCATCAAGGGGAGAGGTTTTGCAAACGGTGTTGAGGTCTCAGATATACCCACCCAGCTGCCCCTACCACTGTGTTGGGGGCTAAACCCCCGTGCGCCCCACCGCATCGGCTGTTGGCTACGGAAGCCCGTTCCGCTCGCCCCCGGGGCACACGCCGGGCAGCCATCCCGAGGAGCCCGAGCGCCGCGGAAGCTGCTCGGAGCGGCGGATGAGGCGGGCACAGCCTCACACCCAGAAATAGCCTGAGACGCGCAGACCCGCACCCAGGCGTTCTGCTGGCAGCTCCCCGCTCGAACCGAGCGCCGGGGCCGCCGCCTCGCCGCCTCCTCCCCGCACGGATGCCACGGGGAGCACGGTAGGCAGAGCGGCGGGGGCTGCCCGATCCCGGCTCGGGTCGGGAGGCGGCTGCGGCTCCCCACGCGGGGCCCGGAGCTCCGGCGGCGCAGGCCCCGGGGCCCAGCACCAGTGAGGCGGGCGGAGCAGCCGGAGCACCGCAGCCCGCGGACCGCGTCACCTGATGCTCA
>JACBWW010000004.1:17073649-17114029 GCA_020086605.1 Lanius collurio | reverse complement strand
CCCCTATTGTTGCTGGCTAATGGGTGAGAAAGGGCACGGCAGGTCCCTCTGTGGCCTCTGCAGAGTAGCTTGGAGGGGGGCATGGGCTTGCCTCTCCCAGCCTACTGCCCTGGTCGCTGTGTCACCCTCATCTCCCTGGCGGTTCAGCTGTCTCTTGATCTCGCACCTCTTCACCAGGTTTGCTTTTTATGACTTAATTGTTACCTCAGCCCCAGTGCTGTCCTGCTTTACCTGTCCTGGCTGGTATGGCCCTCTCTTGGTTGATGGCTTGTGTTGGCTTAAGAGCTGCAGCCATGCTGAGGGCTGCAGAGAAAACCTCTTTGTCTGAGAAATTCCTAATTGAAATTACCGTAATGTTGTCAGCCTCTGAGGAGCATGAACACCACTGTATAGAAGGATTTCAACTCTGGAATCAGTTGCGTAGTTCCAAGCAGAGTCCCCATGAGAAGCTGGGGTTACTATTTTCACCAAGAAGGGGCTTCTTGCAGTCATAGTTTGATCTTAAATAAAGATATATTTAAAATGGAGTACCAGCGCAGAGAGATTCAGTGCTCCTGTTCAGTGGGAGCACATGAAAACTTTGGGGGACCTGATTCCCCTCTCCCCAGCACCAAAGTCTTGTGTCTTGTCATCCACAGATTTGTGGGTGAACAGAGAGGAAGGCAAGATCTGAACAAGACAGGCTCCGCTGCACCCCCGAGTGCTAAAAGGCAGCTTGTGAGAGGTGGGAAAATATGTCATCATGTAATTTTGAGTTCCTCTAACAGAGATAGGAAAGGGCTCTGGCCCTGCTTCACTGGAGAGCGCTTTTTTATTAGCTGGGAGTTGGTGGTCGGAGACAGCTGGGGCAGGAGGCAATGGAGATTGAGACAATGAGCCCCTTAATGTGCTGTATTGGATGGTCAAGGGGAGACCAAAATTCAGAGAAGCTAGGGGTGTGGGAGTTAGGGCAAATAACCAGTCTGGAAGGGTAGCTGGGGAGTGGCTCCCAGCTGTTGCCCGAAGTGAGCCTGAGGCAAGGTCTGGGGCCTCTGCATTGTCCAAGCCAAGGTGGCCCTGCCAGAGGAATCCTCTCGCTGTGCTACCCATGCAGCAAGGTGACCCGCACTAAGGTGACACACCAGGGAAGCGGCACAGGCTGAGGTGCTGAGATTGTGTGAGGGCTGGCAAGCTGGGGTTGACTCTTGAGGCATGGAAGTGGCTGGCCATGCACCACAGGCACCTGTGCTGCTAGGATCCCAGCCAGCATTGGGACAGCCTCTAGTAACATGGGGCTTGGGACCTGGCTGGAGGATCTGGTTGGGATGGTCTTTTTGGCATAGCTGGTTGGTTGGTTTGGAGCAGAGTGTTCATACTTTGAGATACTCAAAATCTTCTGGGACACAGCCCTGAGGAACCTCTTCCAGCTGACCCTACTTAGAGAAGGGAGGTGGCCCTTCAGCCTCAATGCTTCTGAGCTTATTTGTGCTGTCTTCTGACAAATGCAGTCACCGTGGGGTAATCCCCAAGGCAGCACTAGAGAAATGACCACAAGTTGAAGTTTGCCCAGCTTCCCTTTGTTTGTCTGCAAGCAGCATTCTGAAGGTCTCTACAAGACCAGGAGACTACCAGGGCTTGCAGGCTCCAGGCTGGGGACACGCCCTGTTCACTGTGTTTTTGGGCTGTGTTTCTCAGGGAGGGCAGAACTACATGGAAGTATAACTGCAAAGAGGACAGAAAAATGAACCAAACTTCAAAGACTTAAGAGTAAACGCGGTCTGTGCCTTGTTTCGCTCTTGACCTGCTGCTGAATAGGATGGATGGATTAAAGTCAGGACTTAAATGAATGATCATACGGTCATGACCTAAGTACCTGTTTTTAATTGTGCTGTGTTTGTACACTTCTGCTCTTTTCCTAAGGTTAAGTTGATTCTCGGTGATGAGCATGATGTAGGGCTCAGGGCTGAGCAGGAGGCTGCACTATGCTTAAGTGAGTGGGTTTATAGCTAACATATGGTTTTTTAGATACTTTAATGTCTGTATTTCTTGCATTAAAAAATGGTGAGTGATGCATTTCTTATTAGGTATCACTTAATTATTTATTATAAATTTGATCCAGCTATATTTCAGTGCAAAATGAAGTCCAATTAAAAATGCAGAGTGTGAGCAACTTAAAGGTGGTTTCTAGTTGGTTAAATAAAACTGTTTAAAATGTATGTTTATATATGTAATTTATAGTAATTTAACAATACTATACTCCTGTACTACATTGTATTACTATAATACTATATCATAGGAACAGAATTGTATTATAGGAAATACAAAATATAGACAGTGATATAACCTGATTATTTCTGACATTTAAGAATTCAGAACTAGTAGAGATTATCCTCTCATAGTTCATCTTCATTAGGCTTTGAAAGGGAACCAGGCTTTCCTGCATTAACCTGCAGTAATTTTTCAGAACTTTTACTGAACTAATCAGTGTACTAAGTTAATGGAAACATTTTTTCCCCTCTACTTTCAGAAAAGGTTGCTGCTGTCAGAGCCAGTTTTGCAGTTCATCAGGCTTTAGCTCCAGGTACTCAGCCACTGAGCGGATCTGGCAGCAAGGACATACTGCATGAATTTCCAGTGACTTATTTTTCACAGATGAGAGAGATCTGAGGTCTTAGCATGTAGGTTTTAAGAACGTCTAGTTTTAAATTTGCTGTCTTTAATTTAAAAAGTTTTTAGTTCAGACAGAATCTGACTACTTTTCAGACAGGTGTATGTTTCCAAGAATCATAATTCTTTTATTTTTTCTGGTTCCAAGTCCTCTTTATTGCTTTTTGCTTTCATATTACTGCTGCTAATCTTCTCATCAAGCAGTTTCATTTGATTTTTCTGTTGGGAGGTTTTCATCAAGCTTAATTTTCTTTTATCCAAGTTTTTAATTTCTTATGTTTTCTTTCATGAAGTTTCATCAAATTTTTCCTTCTTTAAAAACAAAAAAAGCCCAAAGGAAATAATTGTGGTAGTGGCTGTGTAACCTCCTGAGAATTGTGTGTTTTAAAGGCTTTCATGTTTTGTTCAGTCATTTCAGGAGTCAGAGGATGGATGTCTGAGCAAATACAGTCCTCTGATATCCTACACACTGGGCTGGAAAAAGATAGCTGTGGAAAAATTTAATTACTGAACTTAGAGAAACTATGACCATGCCCTAAGTCTTGTCTTGGGTACATGCATACACTATGATGACTATAGCTTTGTGTGTGCTCCAGGTTTCAGGATTCCTTCATCCTGGCAGCTATGTCTGAAGGACCAGCTGTTTATTTGGACAGTCCCTGGACAGATTTAAACTTCGGGGGTTTCTTTCCCTCCCTAATGAGAATTTCCAGCCCTCTTAAAAGGCATGTTGCAGTTTGTTTCAGCGGAGAAGAGATTTCACTCCACATTTCTTTGGGCCTTGTTTTTTTTTTTGGTTTTGGGGGGTTATTTTGGTTTTGGGGGGTTTTGAGGAGATTTGGGGGGGGGGGTGTTTTTGTTGGTGGTGGTTTTGTTTGGTTTTGTTTTGTGGAAAATATCCTGGAGACAGCATAAATTTCTGTATATGTGTGGCCTTAAAAAGTCCAAGATGGGAGCGATACTTGGGGGTATCCATCCAACTCCCCAGCTGCCCACGGGAATGCCCATGCTGTGTCCTCACCATCCCCTGGAGCATAAGAGCTGCGCAGGCATTTGAAGGGACCCTGCCAACCCTTGGCTCCAGGCCTGCTCCCAGTGCTGCAGGCTGGTTGTGTGCTCCCCGAACACACTGGGGAAAGCTCTCTGTCCCTCAGAGCTTACCTTATTTGAGAGGTAGAAAGCAGGGAGGGTGTTTGTGTCAGCAGGTATCTCTCCCCCTGACTGAGCAGAGCTAAGTCGGGGAGCTGGGTTTTGTGGCCGTGCCCTGCGTGGGGCCAGCCTGGTGCTCTGCCCAGCAGCAGCAGCACTGTTGGAGCTCTCAGGTTCATTCTGGTCCTGCAGCTCATTTAGCACTGGGTCTCTCCATGACATGGTGAGCATTAGGAGGAGTATTTCCAGTGCCCTCCTGTGGCTCTTTGTCGTGGTTTGACTTCACACCTGGCTTTTGTTATTGCTTGATCCCCTCCCTCCAGAATGCCATTCATGTGCCCCATGACACGGCTGTGCTGCCAGGAGAAACATGGAAAGCAGCTGGGCAGAGTTTGGAGACCAGTGTGTCCTGCAGGTATCAGTGTTTCCTCAGGGAAGAAGCAACAGTGGGAATTCAACATCATGAATGGGAATTCAACTTGAATGTTGATTCCCACTGCTCTGGGCTGTCTGTTCAGAGCTCTGCTCACCCTCCCAGGGCTGTGGTTGGCACAAGGATGTTGGGATGTGCCAGAACCTCCATAGTATCTGTGGATGCACAGATTTTTGTCTCTAGTGAGTGCAGGTGTGCTGCTGGCAATAGTGAAGCAGAGGGATATTTTGCTGCGGGATGTGTCCATGTTTTACTGGAAGTTCTGGTTGCCCCAGGGAGTCAGTCTGGGAGGCGGCAGCTGTCTCATGCATTCACACCTTGCATTTTCCCGAACTGGCTGGCAGTGTTTCCAGGTGGAGAGATGCTTCCCAGAGCAGGTATGGCAGCTGTGCAGCACAGTGAGCACCAAACTGCCCCTTACATCAGTCACATGGTGGATGAGGAGGTGAAGAACCTCACTCATTTACTGAATGCCTTGGTCGTGCTACAGAGGTCAAATATGGGATCAGGTTCTCGGGGTGCTCAGTGCAGAGCCACAGTACACGGTGGCAAGTTGGGATGTGCTGGGTGGGGATGCAGGCAGGGAGAGCAGCCTATCCAAAGCCAGGGATAAAGCAGGAGCCTTGTCTGGGACTGAGCAAAGATACCCAGCCACTCCCCAAACACCTCCATATTAATGCCACATCCCCAAACATCTCTTCCAAAATGGACGCAGAGCCTTTCTGATTCCTGCTAATTGTGGCAGGGCCTCAATAGCTGCTGGGCTGTGGAGAAGCTTGCAGTGGTTCTTGCTGTGACACTGATCCCTGCCAGGTGGGGGGATCAGAGAGAGATATACCATCCTGCTGACACTGGGTCCCCAAATCTCTTCAGCCATCTGTATTCCTAGTGCTGGCTCTACTATGCCCAAACCACCCTGGAAGAACAAGGAGGCATGAATTTGGGGAGGTTCCTTTTGTAGCCCTCTCCTGCAGTGCCTCATGTTGAATTTCCCATTCTTTTCTGTTCCATGTGAGCAGTGTTTATGTGGAGGGCAGGGGGTGGCCTCCCTGTGCTGCTGGCAGAGTGGGTAAATCAGCTCAGGGGCTGCCAGCCCTTCCCTGAGCACCAGCCTGGCTGTGTGTCAGGAAGGTAGGCTTGTGAAGAAAACCCAAGGACAACCTTCCCTCCCATTTTCCCCCTGATCCTAGACAGTCTTTTTCCAAGGCTGAATTGCTCATGAAGCATCTCTGATGCTGCCTTTTGGATGCAGCATGTTTGAAAGGATGTGACCCCCCAGCAAACCTGCCAGGCTGGGCTGGCAGCCTCTGCGCAGTGTTGTGTTGTGTATTATTGCAGTGGAAAAAGCTTGCAGGTTGCTCCGTGATCACCCTGCTGCCAAATCTGCCATCTGTCTCACATCCTCTGGGCGATGCTGTGTCTCCCAGCCCACGGCTTCTCTTCTCCCAATGCCTTGTCCCTTTCCCAGCCTGGCTTCTGTACATGTCCAGATGTGACACTTCCTTCTTTGCCTGAAGGGAAAAAAAACATTTCTTTTGTTTTTCTCCATCACATCCGTCACTCCCAACACCCCTTGCGCTGGTATGGGCAGCTGCTGGCCAGTGGGTAGAGCCAGAGCAAGGCAGTGGGTGCAGGCAGTGCCAGCCTGCAGCCCTGGCACAAGAGACTGTTTGCTGACCATCTATGTCCCATTCATCCCCTGTGCTGTGCCACCCACCTGTGATGGGTGTGTATTGGGCGGGGTTCATGAACCCCAGTTCTTGTCCCAAAAGTCCTGTGATTTCCTTCTTATCTCTGGTGCTCCAGGGCCTTTTGACTCCCCAGATCCTTTCCATGGAAGAGATGAGAGCAGGCTGGTGGGTGTTATGGGCTGCCTGCTCTGCTCTACTTGGCTCTGCTGTGCCCTGCAGCAGGTACATGGCTGTAGCTGTGCTCAGGTGTTGTGGGCAGGGGGAGTTCCCGGGGATGATGCAAATGATAACAAGTCCTGTCACCATACATGAGCATGTCGCACTAGAAGGAGGTCGAAACAGTCGGGCTTTGCAGAGCCACATGCTTGCAGCTCCACATGTGCCTGGGAGAGCTATCTTCCTTCCTGGCTGAAGCAGCAGCTTTCCTCTCCCCCAAAAGCTGTGTGGGCTGCAGAGACAACTGGATGTGTGCCTCAGCGACCAGAGGAGAGTGACTACCCTCTCCTTCCAGTTCCCCAGTGGAAAGCAGGGCCAGGATTGCCCTGCATGGTGTGCACCATCAAAAGATTTCCGTTCCCTTTGATGCACTATTGACTCAAACCAGTGTGCAGAGGGCTAATCCCTCTGGCACTGCTGGATGTAACCAGCATGGCTGGATGTGACTGACACAGTGGCTGCTGGGGCCATCCCCACTTGTGCAACCCACTGGTTCCAGAGCCTTCACTGAGCTGCCAGCTCCCATGCTCCCAGGGCAGCGTGATTCATCCCAGTCATATGGTGTTACCCAAATCTGCTCAGAAACTGGGCAGAGGTGGGAGGAAAGCCTAGTCAAGGCTAGGATTGGTGAGCGGTTGTGCTCCTGGGCTCCTGCTGCAGCCCAAACCCCACTCTGCTCTTGGCACCAAGCGCAGGCAATAGAAATGTTCTAGCTCTGCTCTAGATTTTACATGCTCTAAAATAATATTTTGTGTATGTGTGAATGTATATGTTTGTAGTGTTGCAATCCACTGCTCTCAGGAAGAAGCTTTTTGTGCTTGCAGAGAGGGGAGCTGGGCAGGGCAGGAGTATTTCTTTGCTTCTGCAGAAGAGTCAGCTGTGAGGATGTTGTGACTCCTTGAAGATGGGGAGAAGTGAAGCGTGGAGAGGCTGGTGGCAGTCAGGCATCAAGGCATCCCCCAGAGCGGTGTGGAGGAAGATGCATGTCTGGACCCACGAGAAGGGGATCAACAGGATAACCGTAACACTGCCCAGTGGCCCCTAGGAAGCTGTGGGATGAGGGTGCTTGGTGGGAGGGTGCTCCCAGGTCCCTGTCAGGCAGCAGCAGGCTGGAATGAAGCAGAGCTGTGCCCAGCATGAGTGCCTGGCCCTCAGTAGCCCACCGAGGTGGGCTCACTGCACATAGTGCACCAGGCTGATGGACATCAGCCGTGAGGAGGGCTGGCTGGTGCTCAGCAGCTGAGAGCAGCTGCACAAGGGCTTGAAATGTGCCTGCTTTCTCCAGCAACTCAGCAGTGAGGTCCCTGCCATCCCCAGGTGTGTCATGCTGTCCTGGCCAGGCAGGACACCAGGGTGCAAAGCCACCAGTATTCCCTGGCCCAGCTCAGTGCAATATTTGGCTTCCCAGTCTGCATCCTTTTCATGCACAACCCAACTCCTCTCCTTGCTGGTCTCCTTCCCTCTGCCCTCTCTGGTGGAGTTCCCTCGGGTAATGGCTCCAGCCATGCTGGCTGCTCCCATGGCTTACAGTCTCTGCAGCAGGTGGCTTTATAAAAGGCATCAGATAAACGTCCCACTCTTCCTTTCTACCTCCCACAGCTCCCTGCTCCCCAAACAGTGGAAGAGATTTGAGGGGGAAAGAGCTACCTTTTCCCTATTTCCAGCCTGTCTTGTTCCCCATCTCCAGGAACCAAAATGCGCCTGGCATCTTTTGGCATTGTGAAAGATGCCTGTGACTTGTGGTGACAGCTTTGATTGGGGCCCTGACCAAGGCACAGCTACTCCTGGTTTCTGTACAGGTTTCCGCAAAGGAGTGTTTTTCCCAGTGAAGGTGGCACTTTCCTTCACAAAGGCCTTAAAATCCTCCTCTGTGTGAGCACTGTAACCTGGGTGGCAGAAGAACCAATCTGCTTGTAATTGCCTGACATCCCACCACTGTTGCAGCCTTGCTGAGAAGTATCTTCCTTAGTCTTCAATGCCAAAAGGGAGCTGCCTCTGCAAAGTGGGCTGTGCATGGGGGCACATGCTGTGGTCTTGGAGCTGGCAGCTAATAAGGTACCTGGTGATACCCTTTGCGGGGAATTTCAAGACCTTCCCTAGGGCCAGCTGCTGCCATGTACCTCAGTCACACAGGCAGCAGGGGCTGGGAGTTGTTCTCATCTGCATGTATAATCATTAATTAATTGCAAGTGCAGGGGTTGCTCTGGGAACTGTGAACAGCATGCATCAGCCCAGCTTGGAGCAGGGGGCTGGTGGTACCAGGATGTCTCTTTACCTGAAATACTGCTTTTCGGAATGGATGTGTGTGTGCATGGGTATAGGTTTACTGCGAACCTGCATGATACCCTTCCCCTTTCCCACATGTGAGCTCCATTCCCTGAAGTCAACCCTGGCTTTGTCATAGTATCATACAAAAGTTTGGGTTGAAAAGGACTTTTAAATGTCTTCTAGTCCAATGCCCCTGCACTAAGCATGGACATCTTCAACCCGACCAGCTTGCCTCTCCAACCTGACCTTGTTGGACCAACCTGAATGTTTCCAGGGATGGGGCATCTGCCACCTATGTGGGCACTTGTGACAGTGTTTCACCATTCTCAACTTAGAAAATTTCTTTCTTATATTTAGTCTGAATCTATCCTCTTTTAGTTTGAAACCCTGTCACTACAAGGTATATGGAAAAGTCTGTTCCCATCTTTATTTTATAGCCCCTTTCCTGTCTCTCTGCTCCCAACCATCACCTACCAGCAGCCCAGTGGTGCCCTGCTCTCTGCTCGGGCTGGGTAAGGTCCAGGTAATCCTTTCTGCTGAAGAATGTTGATTTAAGTTTTATCAGAGGACAAGGGTGCATGATATTCTGTGGAGCTTGCAGCCCCATTAGCTCATGTTTGCTTGGTGCATTGCACACACAAAATTTTCTGTGGGGGGCTGTGTGCACAGCAGGAGAGTGAAATGCAAATATGGGTTAGAGCCAACCTGCACTGGCAGCTTAGTCAAATGTGGCAAAAATGGCTGGGGGTGGAATAAATAAATTCCACTCCGATTCTTCCTTCCCAATCTCAGTGCGCTGGCTCCAGCAGCTGCTGGCTCACACGTGTGTGGAGGAGGCGCTGGAGAAGAGCTGCTCTGTGCACAGCATCTCCCACGCACTGGCCCAAACAAATCTCCCGGGCTGCAGGCTCACTGTAAGCACTGTTTGCTCTTGGTTGCCTGGGGTTTGGCTTTATTCTGCCAAGGAGCACTGCAGCAAGTCAGTGTTGGCCTGCTCAGTCCACAGCATCCCTGCAGAAGGGGCCTATACAGGTGGCTTTTTGGAAGGCCACAACCATTGTCCTGCAGAGAGTCCCAGTAGAGGCTGGGGGCTGAGATGCCTATTTGTTCAAAAACTTCAGGGAACTCAGCCTGCCCAAGTGCCAGAAACCCACCCTGCATGGTGGTTCTGGGGAAGAATGGGAGGGCAGAGAGCTGTGAGTGATGTGGCAGCCACCAGGGGAGGGGTTTGTACTGGTTTCAGGTGAGTCCCTGGGGCAGCATGACCCTGCACAGGGTTTCCTGATGGTAGTGGCAACCTGCCAATCCTAAGTGCCGAAAAACTTGCTTAACTGCCCAAAATGGGGTCAGTCTCAGCCTCCTAGTGGGTTACGTTATTTAGACGAACAGCGTGGCAGGGCAGGTTGGGAATGATGAAGCACTGAGGGTAGGAGCAGCAGTGCCAAAGGCAAACTCACCACTGAGGGGAAGGACCTCACTGTGGGGTGTGCATCCCTGGGTGGGCTCCTGGGTTGGATCTTTTCCCAGCTTCCCTGCCCTGGCTGGCAGTGAGCCTGGCTTTGTACTCCTCAGTGAGAGAGCAGTGCCAGAGCTTACTGGTAGGGAAGATGAAGTTTATCTGTACCATTTTTAAGCAGGTTTATCTTATGCAGTCAGGCACTCACATTAATTTTCTCATTGAGTGGTGGGTATGGGTGTGAAATGGAGTAGAATCAATGAAATATGAGTCCTTGTGACCTCTCCAAGTGATCATATCTTCATTGGCAATGACAAAACTAGTATTTGAGCAGCTGTATTGTATGTTTTAGGACTCATCTGTAGCTGTGGAGTGGTCCTTTGCCTCCAACCCTTACTAACCCCAGCCTCTATAGCCCATAAGACATGTTGCTGCTTGTGATATGGTCCTCCTTGTTTGAAAGATGCATCTGTTTTGCAACAGGCTAACAGAACATGCTGGTGCATGTCCCATGTCCTGCTGGTGATAGAATGGGGTCTTCTGCTGGTGGATTGTCTGTCTCGTGTGGGTGTGGGCACAGCATTCACACCGGTGTCAGTGAGCCGTGCCCAGGGATGCTGCTGCCCCACAGGTGCTCACCTCACAGACCACAAATAGCCAGATCCTCTCTTTGCTTTTTGGACCTGGAGGCCATTAGTCTTAAGAGGAACGGTTGAAGGGAGAGCCAGGGAGGAATGCCTTGGACCTCCATGGGGTTTTGGAGGGCTGTGTCTGTGGTCCCATCCCCTCTGTGCTCATACCCCTTGGGGACAGATGTGGCCCATGGTGTGCCTGTTCTCCCATGCACCAAGTTACAAGAATGGAGAGGTCACCATGCCCTGTGGTGCCAAAACTGCCGGGGGATGTGCTGAGCTCAGCACAGGCTGTTGATGAGCTTTTTCCCATCCTGAGGTACTTGGTTAGCCCTGCTGAGTAAGTGGCAGTGGCTCAGGTTTCCTGCCCTCCCTGTCACTGCAGTCCTGCAGGGTGGGATGCTGGAGGTTTGCCTGCCTGCCTGGTCCTGTGTGCACCAGGGCATGAACCCGATCTCCCTGTTACAGCGTCCTTGCTTTTCTCTTCCACATCCTGGCCATGTGATGGAAGAAGGGTGTTGAAGCAGTCAGGTAGCATAGATGCTTGTTTTCCAACTCCATGTCCTCAGCCTGGCTGTTCTGTGTGGCCATAGACTGCTCCATCAGCAGCCCCATGCCCTGGTGGCCCTCTAGCCAGCCGAAGTCAGTAATCCCAGCTGTGCCAGAGTGGGATGCCAAGGCTGGATGAGTGTAGGCATGCTGGGAAACCCAGCTTAGTCATCTCAACGCTCCCAAGACTGTTTCGATGTTTTGCTACTCCAGCTGTCTGTGAATCCCCTAGCAAATGAGTTTGCTGGCAGGATGCTTCAAGGGAAAGAGAAATTATGAAAAATTGCATTCGCATAAAAGACATGCCTTATCTTTAATTGGAAATCTGATTCTCTGGATTAGTGCCCACCCAACCGGAGAGAAGAAACATATGCTGATGTATCAACAAAACAAAGAGGGCACTGAATATTCAAGGCAAACCTTACATGCGCTGAAAATGCTTCACAGAAATTATCCAGCAAATCAGTTTCAATGGCAAATCTCATGCATTCCCTCTCCATTCACAGGCCAAAGAGGAGAAAGAATTGCCCTACATGTTTTCTGACTTTTTTCAAACTCTGTTTTGGTATCTTTCCTCTAAGGAAGACCTATAAGGGATAGACCATGTATTGAAATTTCTGCCTTTATGTTATTGCTTCATTTTCCCACCTGCAGCCCTCTCCACCCCTGTGTTTCATGAGTAGTCCATTGCTGTCAATTCTCTGGACAGTGTCAATTGACAGTCTGCTGTCAATTCTCTGAGGAACATCTGCCTGTGGCTGGCAGCTAGAGGCCCTGCCTATTCATACACAGCTGATGGGTAGCTGTCCCGACACCTTCTGGAGGTGAAGGTACCCATCCATCTCTGTTATTCACAACAGTATTTGTTCCTTTGACCCCTAAAGATTGGGAAAAGCACAATGGCAGTGGCATAGCTGGGAACAGGAATTGGTTTGGTGATGCTGTGGGTTTTGTTGAACCTTTCAGATACTACCGCAGAGTGCCATCAACTGAGTATTGCAAAATGCTGAATTTTCTCATTTGTATGATGTGAACATTTACCTTAGGCATTTCAGCCATGGCTTAAAGTGTGACCTACAGTGGCCCTGTGATTTCTCATCCTGTATACAAAAAACTTGCCTCTCCAACCAGAGGGAGTTTGAACATGTTCTAGAGGTATGCGTTTAAGCTGTTCTTGGTGCACACGAGCAGAAATCTCCTCCACTGCTTCTGCTGCATGCTGTTCCTAGAACATAGACATGACTTACTTTTAGCTGGTTGCCCCCATTAGTTATTTTAATGGTAACACTGCAGCTATATGATTTGCATAAGCCTTTCTGAGAGCAGCACCATAAAAGGTGAGACTAGCTGGAACAAATGGCCTAGAAAAGTAGCGGTTTGGGTATTTGGAGGTGAGTTTCTGTGGCTATCTGGCAAGGAAAGGACCAGCGAAAAGGCAGGAGGGTGGCTTGAGATCAGGTTCAGAGGAGCTGTGATACACTGCAAAGGCTGTGTTTACAGGCCTGAGCATGATATGACAGCTCCTTTGGACTCCTTTGGAGTTGGAGGTGCTTAAGAGAGAGGGGACAGAGCTGGACTAGGTCTTCAAGTATCCTCTGCTCTGAAATTTCTCTGTGCAGTCTGGCATTGTACCAGCAGTGCTGTGTGGAGAGAAATGAGCTGGTTGGGCTGGAAGGGTGAAGGCTTGCCTTTGGGAGGTTTCTGGGTCGGAGAGCTGGGAGTAGGAGATATGAGCACCATCTCCAGGAGGAACCCGTTGCTTTTGGCCACCAGGAGCAAAATATCTGATATGGGAGAGAAGAGGATAGCAACAAGCACTTGACAGAGAAACACCACTTGTACACAGATTCCTGTGAAAATCCCTCTCACCCTGCCATCCTCCGACAGGATGTTCCTCCTACGAGTGTGAAGCCAGTGCCTAGAAACAAGCTGCAGGATCTTTCTGCTGGGTAGTGGAGTGGTGGTGACTGAGAAGGGACTTGGAGGTTGCTAAGAGTCTCCTTGTTTATTTGCTGATGGTCTAACAGCTCCCTCGGTCAGAGACACACTCTCCTTGTTAACAAAAAGGCAGTGAATTATTTAGCAGCTGAAAATGCCAGATGGCAATAGCTCTCCTGCTTACAGGAGGAGGAAAGGGAGGGAGACATGCACATGGTGGGGAACAGATTGAGAGCATTTCCATAGCAAAAAGCAGACCCTGGCTAGAGATCCTAGTGGCCCAGGTGGTTGCCTGATGGAAAGCAGGAGGCAGGCAAGCCAGGGCAAACAGCTGCTGCTTTCCAGAGTAGCCCCCTCACTTCTTACAGGTCTTTTCTGGAGGTCCCTTGTCAGGGGTCATTATCCTGGTGGGACCATGCTGGCCCTTGAAGTGCAGGACTCGCAGCCATGGCTGGGAGGCAGGCTGTGACTGAGGGCACTACAGGGATGCTGTGCCAGCCCATCCATCACTCCACACCTGGGTGCAAGTGTCAACCCCCAGTCTACTGGGATGCCCTCTGGAGAAGTATCGACATATCTCAAGTGACCTGGCAGTTCTTTTGAGAGTCTCACTAATGTTCAGCGTGGGCAGTGATGTCTCCAGACACCACAGACTGGACAGATGGATGTGTATATGGATAGGGACCTCCGAGGAGAACTGAAGATGCAGCCTGGGCAGGTCTGTAGCAGACACTGAAGCCCGTGGCTCAGGTGACATTGCACCATCTGCACAGGAAGAGGGACTGCCATGTGTCTGCATGTCCTGGGGAACGTGGTGCCTGTAGCTCAGCAGCTTCTGACATCCCTTCAAGGCATCTATGCAGGTAGTGAGATGCCAGCCTAACACTGCAGTGGGGTGAGACTCAGACTCTTCTGGGCTCATAGCTTTGGTCCAATCATCCCAGCCACTCCTGGGCTTCCAGTGAAGATTTTTCTTTGGGATAGAATTTATGCTTCAGAAATTAAAATAGCAAGTCACCATCTTTTTTTGTGTGTTTAATTTGAAAACTGCAGGCACCAAGAGTAGTTCTTAAATTCTTCAACACTCTGGAGAGCTTGAGTTGAGAATCCCTTGGGAATCCTCAGTGTCCAGACTGTCAGACCTTTCTTCTTCCTTTTTTTTCTTTTTTCGTTGGTGTGTTTTTTTTTTTTTTTGGTCAACTCTTGCATTTGAAAACCTCCCTCCTCTTCAGCTTATTCTTTCCCTGGATGAGGAGGTCAGAGAGAGTCAGTCTCTCAGGCATGTAATGTATGTCAGCTCCTGCAGCAGCACTCTTGCCCTTCCGTTCTGGTCAGCTGTAGGATGGAGGCGTCTGGGCGCCTCGTGAACTTTAGGACAGAACTCCTCAAGCAGGAAACTGCAAGGTCTAAGAGAGAGAGGCTGAGGTGACAGCCATGCGTATAAAATCAGGTGCTACTGTAGTTCCCCATCTGTCACACTGACACAGCACAAGTAAATGTTTCCTAACAAAAGCAAATCTGTGTAGAGCTTAGGAATATCCTCTTTCCAGGCCAAGTCATTTTCTGAGTGATGTCTCTGTGCTCCCCAAGGACCTCTCAATTAGGTTTCCTTTGGTGTTGAAGAAGAGTTGATCCTGTTTGGTCTTGGTGGCAGAAACGGCCATAAACAGTTTGCATCTCCACATCCCTGGAGGTCCCATCTGTCTTTGTTTGCATTCTCCTCCACTGCTTAATTAAACCATAAGTCCTGCTTCTCTTCCTCTGTCCTGTTCATGTGGGCTTTGAGTGTCCTCCAACAGGGATTACCTGGTGCTGGGTGACTGCAGGGGCCATAGCAGGGTCTCATTTGTGGCTGGAATATAGATAAAAAGCAAGGAGAAGAATGAATGCCCAGTGGCTTGGATGCAAAGCTCACAGGAATACATGTTATAAACCACTCTTGAGTTTTCACATAGCCTTTGCACTGGTCACGATATACTGACCACAGTATACTGTGCCCATCATGTCTGCAGGGCAAGGCACTTATATAGATCTTACCTATATAAGTGCCTTGCCCTGCACTTATAAACTTCAGGCAGGCCTGAAAATGTTCTTGTCAGGAGCACAAGTTCCTAAGAACAGCGATATAGAATAGTTGCGGTTGGAAGATCCCCCTTGGAGGTCATCTGATAAAGGTCCTTGCTCAGGGCCAGGCCAGCTGCAAAATTATATTTGGCTGCCCAAGGCCTCCAGAGCCTGGGTGGTCTCACCACAGACATAGCTGTTCTTCTCTGAAGGCCATGCAGCTCTCCAGGCACCAGAAGCAGCTGGCTAAAGGTGTTGAGGGTGACTCCAAGGCTCAGAGGTAGGACAGGCATGTGACAACAAGAGACTCTGGCCTGCTTGTTCCCACCCCATGTTTGTTAGTGTTTGCTGTGCTGGTTGCCTCTCCTCGTCTCTGTATGGTGAGTGCAGCAGCTGTTTGGCACTGTCCTGTGGCATCCCCCTGAGTAATAA
Organism: Lanius collurio; assembly: GCA_020086605.1. Taxonomy (NCBI): domain Eukaryota; kingdom Metazoa; phylum Chordata; class Aves; order Passeriformes; family Laniidae; genus Lanius; species Lanius collurio. The sequence goes on along the minus strand of JACBWW010000004.1, from coordinate 17,098,555 downwards.
CCATGCTGTAGGGTGCTCATTCCCAGGGGCTGCAGGGACTGCAGGTTTGGAGAGGATCCTCCCCTATCTAAAGCGTGGTGGTAGGAAAGGTGTTGGAAACAAGCCGCAGTCTTGGCCATTGATGACCTTGAAGTGTCTCCTGCCAGTGGGGACTGTAACCCATGGTATCAGCTCCTGGGGAAGGTGGCGGGAAGCCCAGCGTATAGGGTTTTGAGAAGCTGACTCTTCTGAAGAGATCAAGATATCTTGGAAAGAACAATTCTGCTTAGGTGGAACAATGAAATGGAAGTCATTTAACTCCTGAGTCACACAGATCTTGATGCTGGAGGAAGATGGCAGGCTTAGGGATATTCCATAGGCAGTAGATATCTAACTGTGGGGAGAGAAGCAAGTTCAGCCCCAACAGTCCATTGCTGTTTTTTTCAGAAATTCAAACAAATGCTTCAGCTTCTCATTCCTGCCTGCTGACCACACCAGGGTGGCCATGGCTCAACCCATCTTCCAGGACTGAGGGGCAGAGGTGGTGAGCGGCCTGTCTCAGGTATGACAGAGACAACCAAATAATGTGGGGTTTAATGGGGTGGGGAAAGGGCAGGAAGTAGCTGTGAAATTTCATCAGCAACACCCTCTGCCTTGTGTCCAACAGCCTTTCCCTGAGAGAGACTGGGACTGGGGAAGCTCCAAGGTCACCAGCCAGTCCTCTCCCCTCCCTACCCTTAGAGAGCTCCTCAGACCTTGATGGAAGAGACCTGGAAGAGCCATAGCCTCTTTTCAAGCAACGGCTTCTCCATCCACGCCTCTGCCTCTGTGTTGCAGGGTGGGACCCCACACCGGCGCTGATGGAGAGCACATACTCGACGGAACCAGCACCTGATGGTGCTGGCCTCACCTCGCTGGATGTGCTCATCTTCCTGGACGCTCCAGTGAACAGCACGGAGGAGCAGTGCTTCAGCGCCCGCTCCCGCAGCACCGTCCTGGAGGGGCTGCCATTTGGTGGTGTGCCCACTGTGCTCGCCATCAACTTCACCCTCTGGCTGGTGAGGGCCAGGAGGGTGCCATTTCTAAGGGCTCTGCAGCCCCCACGTGCACTGACAGCCACACACAAGTGCAGCCCATGCACTGGTGCACCTGGCTGACTGGGGAACAGGGATGAGTGCAGAAATCCAAGGGCTTTGCCCTCATCGTGGTGGACAGCAAAGGACACTTGGGCAGCAGTGGTGAGATTGCGGAGCAGGAGCAGTTTGGGGCAAGAGTTGTGCACGAGCTTGGGCTCAGTGAGAAAGCAGAAAGGAGAGATATGAGAAGATCCCATGGGGTGAGACCTTGCAGCAAAATACTCCTCTGTCTTCTTCTTCTTCCAGCTTCTCCTTCTGGTGTTCTCATGTCTTCGGAAAGCCGCTTGGGACTATGGGCGCCTGGCACTGCTGATGGACAATGATAGGTGAGGAGGATGCAAAGCTGCTGCAGGTGATGGCTCCATTCTCTTCAAGAGGGCTGGAAGGAAGGCCAACACTGTGGGGTGACACACAGAGAAGTTCAGCAGGTGTTGCTATCTTCCCATTGGCAACGGCCTGATGCCCCCCTTTCCAGTGGAGACACAGCCACCATCTGTGGCAAGGAGAGGGAAAGCCCAGGCCAGCTTTCTTTCCCTCTTGCATTTGGTGACAGTGCTCTTGGTGCCATTGAGGGCACTGCTCTGGGAAGGACAAAGGCCCAAGAGCTGCTTTTGACTGGGGGCTGCACCACTGCCTCTTCTCCTGGCACTCTCTTGGGATGGGTAGGACTGGCTGGTGGAGGGGGCAGAGGGAGACACACAGCAATAAACTGTTCCTCATGTCACCACAGCAACTTGCCTGGCCCATCATTTGGGCTAGGTGCAGAATTCCACAAAAATAAGCAGTGTTTTGGTGAAAGTAGAGCCCAGACCATATTTCCAGGTGGGCTATACTAGCCTGCCTGCTAGAGCACAGCAACAAAGCATCTTTCTGTGCACAGACGAGGGTTCAGTGCAAGGCTGGGCAGCCCTCAAGAGCAAGCTCTGTTAAAATCCCTGTCCTGCCTTCTCCCCTCTCCAGCTCCTCTTGGCCTCTCAATCTGGAGCTGAGTCTGGCAGTGAATATGTGATGTTTCCCTTCACCAGTGAGATCAAAGGGCAATCAAGACTTAAAATGCAATTCCTTAAAAGGAATGTTTACATTCCTTTTTACTATAAAACCATTTGAGACGTCTGAAAACAATGAAATAGAAATACCTGGTTCAACAGTGTCTTGTAATGGAGCTAAGGATACATCTCCATGAGCCCATCGTGGGTCAGGGCCACAGAGAAGCCAGGGAGACTTGGTGCAGAGGCAGCAAGATGCAACCCCTTTGTCCCAATCCCGGCAGTAATCACTGTTCCAGCCCCAGTATAGGATGCAGGGAGGGAGAAGGCATTTTCTGGGCTGCTGTCCTAGGAGAGACTTCTCCAAGGGTTCTTATCCTCTCCTGTCTGATGCTTCTCTTCTGCCTCACCCCTCCACTCCTCCCCTCACTGCAAAGCCTGACGTCACTTTTCTATGGAGAGCAGAGCGAGAAGGAGAAGTCCCCGTCAGAAAGCAGCCCTCTGGATGCCGACAACAAGGATGTGGTGAGTGCCAGTGCCTGTGGCAGTGGGAACCTGGACTGAGCTCGTCCTGGCCCAGCCTGTCCTGTTCTTCATCAGAAACCTAGGTCAGAAGTTGAATGGGAGAAATTAAATCTCCTGCTCAGCACCCTTTAGCAGTGGGGAATTCAGAGTTTTTTGTCCTGGGTTCTTTGAGGCATCTATTTTGAATGGCAGTTTGGAGGGGATGCCCCTCTCAGGACAAGCGTCTCACAGCTGCGTGGCTGTCCTTGCAGCTGTGGGGATCTAGTTGGATGCATGGCCAGAGCCTTGCTGCATGCCTGCAAGGATCTTTCCCACCCCTCAGGACAAAGTCTCCCACACCACATTTCCTCCTCTGCCAGCATGGTGGGGCTTTGAAGTAGTCTTCTGTTTCTCTCTACCACACTAGGCTTTGCTGGAAACAAACACAGACAGACACATTTTGCTGCCTCTTTCTTTTTTGGCAGCAAAAGCTCAAACATCAGTCACTGATATGACTATGAAAAAATGTCATGACTTATTTAAAAAATGAAGCAGGAAAGAAGCAAAAGAAGCAAAATCCTTGCAGGTGGCAGGAGGCCAGTTTAAAGGCTCTGTACCAGATGCTCTAGGCAAATGTATATTGCTCATCAAAAAATAAGTGAGAAAGATTACAGGGAAAGCCAGCACACTAAAGAGCAGATTAAAGGAGATTGTTAGAAGCAAGAAGACATCCTTTAAAAAGTCAAACTATTCACAAATGAGGAAAATCTCAACTCTGCCAGGTTAGATGTAAAATACTCTAAGAGGGGCGAAGAGCAGTTTTGAAGAGAAATTTGTAGAGATCATAAAAAGCTCAGAATCACAAAATCACAGAATGGGATGAGTTGAAAGGGACCACAGTGGGTCATCTGGTCCAACCTCCTTGCTCAAGCAGAGTCATCCTAGAGCACATGGCACAGGATTGTATCTTGAATATCTCCAGTGGAGGAGATTCCACGACCTCTCTGGGCAATCTGTTCCAGTGCATGGTGCTTTCTTCCAGTCCTCAGGCACCTCTCCTGATCACCGGGACTTTTCAAAAATGATCATGAGCTGCCTCACTGTGGTGTCCACCAGCTCTCTCAGCAGTCGTGGATACATCCTGTCAGGGCCCATGGACTGGTGGATGCCTAGGTGTTTTCTAACTCAGTCCTCCTTTACCAGGGGAAAGTCTGTCTTCTGACATTCCTTTATCCTGATCTCTTGGGTCATAGATTCCAGAGGACTGGTCTTGTCAGTGAAGACTAATGCAAAGGAGTGCTGGATTTTTCTTTGCATATCAGGAACAGGAGGCCTGCCAGAGGGTTTATAGTGCTGTTAGATATTGAAGATAGAAACTATTCACTGGAGGAGGCAAAAATGTTGCCAGACAGCTAAATGAGGTTTGGGTGCCTTTGTCCAGTGAAGAGATTGACCAGTTTGGCCCAGGAGCCCTTTTCTGGGGAGATGCACCAGAACATCCTTCCAGCAGTGAGGCTGGAGGACGAGTTGCAATGAAAGCCTGACAAATTTCCATTGCCATCAGAAATTCCAAGGAGCAGGCACAGGACTTCTCACTCACCCTGAGATAAAAAGCCAGGCTGACTGGAGTGTGCAACCTCTCTCCTACATGTGGGAATCCTTGAGAATGTAGAATCAGCTGATAAATGCTGGTTTTTCAAGAGGGTTTCTGGACAAATCAAGAAATTACAGCCCAGGGGGCTTGGGGTCTGCAGAGCCTCCTAGACATGGTTGTCTGGAGCAGAGCCCTGGAGTAGGACATAGGAGGGAAACCTGCTGGGCTGTGCTAAGGGAGTGTCTGGCCCCTCTGGAGCTTTGGGGATGTGGGTATGCCTACATGTCCAAAGCCTCCTGCGGCTTTTGATCAGATGAACCTGAGCTGTAGGATAGGAGGCAATGTCCAGGCATGAATTAAGTCAAGGGATAGAGAGGAGGAAGAAAATGCCAGCTCTCACAGGGCAGAGTAAAGGAATCCCCCATGCTTGGTGTCCCTGCTATCCAAGGTCAGCATAAACAGAGCTGGTGAAGGCTCTGGAGCTCAAGCCTTATGAGGAGCAGCTGAGGGAGCTAGAGCTGTTTAGCCAGAGGGAAAGGAGGCTCAGGGAAGACTTTGTTTCTCTGTACAACCACCAGAAAGGAGGCCGTAGTGAGGTGGGGGTCAGTCTATTCTCCCAAGTAATAAGAGACAGGACTAAAGCGCTTCATTTGTAACATAGCATGTTATTGGAAAATATTTGATGTCAGGAAAAAGTCTTCGCTGAAAGGGTGGTCAGGCATTGGAGCAGGCTGCCCAGGGAAGTGATAGAATCACCATTATTAGAGATATTTAAAGGGTATGTAGATGTGGCACTTAGGGACCTGATTTAGTGGGGGACTCGACACTGCTCAGTTAATGGTTAATGATTTTAGGGGTCTTTTCTAACCTTATGATTCTATTATTCTCTATAACCTCCAGAAAGTGGTGAAGAGGCCAGATGGATGAGTGCTATTTGGCACAGCCATGACCTGGAGAACTTCAGAGGGACCTTGAACTTGCATGATCTCTGGTGTTAGTACAATGTAAAATAATGGATAGGGGAGAAAGCCCCTGTGTGTACACAGTGACAGGGAATAAGCTAGTACACAAGAACCTAGGCTGTCCTAGCACTCTACAGCAGTGCCACCTCACACTTGAGAGAGTGGTCAAAAAAGTGCATTGAATTTTAGGGGCTGTCAGGGAAGGGGAAAAGGAGGGAGCTCTGGAAACAGGAGCCTGTTACAGTGGGGCTCCTTAATACTCAGAGGGAGCTGAGGTCCAACAAGTCATCCCTGAAACAGTGGGTTAATGCTTGACCTCAGCTCCCTCTGCAAATCCTTCTGTGGCTAAAATATGCACCTGACAGCCATCAGGTTGGTTGATGTTTGTAGAGAGACTTCCCTGTCCCTTTATACCCCTGCCCTAGCAGACTCCTTGTTTCCCATCAGAGGAATTCTCTTATCACCACTTTCAGGAAGGTTGCATGGTCCCTCAGGGCTTTTGCCACCTAGAAGAGAGGTCCTGCTCAGTTTCCACCAGCTCTTTGGATGTGTTTTCCTTGCTTCTCCAGAGGCAGCTGCCTTTCCCACTGGGCTGAGCATTGCTGAGCTGCCTTGGGCACTGCTTCCATTTGCCCCCTGGCCATGGGCACTGCACCACCTCTGCATGTGTCCCCAGTCCCTCACCAGGGAGGTGGGGATGATTGCCCTTGTCTCATCCTGACTCTTTTTCCTTTTAGGGATTCTGTTCCTGGCTCCTTTCTATCTACCAGATGAAGTAAGTGTGTGTCCCTGGCATTATGGTCATGCCCCACCACCTGTGGGCACAGCTGGGGGAGCTGATGCCCACAGGTGGTGGCTCATCACCAGGAGCTGCTGAGACCAGCAGCAGAGGAGAGCCCTCTTAAAACATCCATTCTGAAGGGAGAGCAGAGAGCTCACCCCTGCATTTCCTCCTGGTCCCTAGATCCTATCCAAAAGAAAAGGGCTTCAGCCTCTCCTGTTAGGAACCAGCCCTGTAATGAGATGGCAGCTTGAGGTCTGCTTGGGTCCCTCATTCTGTCTGTGCTCAAATCCTTTGTGCCACAGTCAGGATGTCATGAGTTGGTGTGGGCTGTAAGAGACTGGAGCAAGCCAGTGTCCCCATGGCAGGAGGTGGTGGGGAGGAACCAGCAGCACTCACCCCCACCTGCCTCTCTCCAGGGACGAGGAGATTCAGAGCAAGTGTGGGATCGATGCCACCACCTACCTCTCCTTCCAGCGGCACCTCCTGGTCCTGCTGATGCTGGTTTGTGTGCTCTCCGTGGCTGTCATCCTGCCTGTGAACTTCTCAGGGGACCTCCTGGGTAGGTGCTTCCCTAGTCATAGGATGACTCAGGAGTGCCATGCAAGCTTCCAAGCCTTTGGGCAAGCACTGTGCCTCTGGGACAGAAAGCAACAAAACCCCTCTCTTAAAAGTCCCCATGTGAGCAGGAGCCCACCATCAGCTGTGGGACAGAGGAATATAAGAGGCTGGGAAATTCAGGGCAGTGGGGACTTGGTGGGGACCTGGGAGATGGAAAAGAAGGGAGCAAAGACCAGAGTCGGTAACTGCAATAGGGACGTGCACACTGCACTGGATTCCCTCAACCTTCTGCTTCTCCTCTTCCTCTGCAGGACACAATCCCACCCACTTCGGCCGGACAACCATCGCCAATATCCCAACTCAGTAGGTGCTGCCACAGGCAGGGGGGCTGTGTGTGCTGCCACTGTGGTGGGCACTGCTGGGAGCAGCTAGGCACAGAGCTCACCACAGCCCTGTGCTGGGGACGGGGACAGGTCCATGTGAGCAGCACACCACTCACAGTAGCTCTGTGTCTCTCTGTTCTACACATGAGCACAGTCAGGGCAGCCAGCACAGTGGCACTGCTCGTTGCACTCCCCTGCTGGCAGAAGCGCTCTCGGGGATGCTGCGTGGCCTCATTTCTGTGGTATCTCAACACCATGGGTGTTGCTCCTCTAGTTCCTGGGGTGGGTTTCTGACAGCTGGTGCAGGGAGGTCCTGCTGGGTGGAAGGGGTGGCCATGGGTGAGATGCTGAGTGCCATGCTGGTCCCCATGCAACATGCTCACCACCGTGCTCATGGATCCCCTCTTCCTCTCTTCCAGAGACCGTCTCCTGTGGCTGCACAGCATCTTCGCCCTCATCTATTTCATCCTTACCATCCTTTGCATGGCTCACCACTCTGTCCACCTGGAGTATAGAGAGAATGAAAAGGTGAGCAACTACCCCTCCTCCAACCCTGCCTTGGTCAGTGCTAATAGATGGCTTTTTGCTTTGCACAAATGCTGGTCCCAGTAGGTACAGAAGGCTTTAGGAACAGCCTGGAACTGGGCTGGCAGGGAGAGGTATGGCTGATTTTCACCAGCTTCTGGATAAAGTGACAGCCTGGAGGCAAATCTGTCTCTTGCTATCTTGTCTCTTGAGACTGAAGCTCTGCTGTATCTATCTGTCTGGGGTATGGCATTGTCTGGCTATGCCCCCAGCGTTTGGGACTGGGCATTGAGGAGATCTGTGCTGACTAGCCTAGCCTCCAGGGTGGCAGTCGGTGCCCCAGCTCACTGCTGGGTGAAGAGGGTGGCAGCGATACGTCCTGCAGATCCCTGTCCATCTTGCAGATCCTGCAGATCCCTCTGCCTCTTCTCATTCCCCAGGTCGCCCGGACACTGATGGTTACTCACATCCCCAAGGAGATCACGGACCCCTCTCTTATCATCAAGCATTTCCAGTGAGTAGCCATGTGCCACAGCCTTTCTGGGTCAGTGTCAGGCAGGTGGCAGGGACTGTCCCCATCCCCTGGCTCCTGGTGCCACCATGCCCCTGTGCTTGCAGCGAGGCTTATCCCAGCTGCACAGTCACCAATGTCCAGTTCTGCTTCGACGTGCGCAAGCTGATGAAGCTGGATGCGGAGAGGTGAGTACGTGCATGGCTGTGTTGCCTCTGTGTGTGGATGTACTGCTTCTGCCCACCACATCCAGCCACCCAGTCTGGGTTCCTGTCTGTGTGTCGGGGCTCCCCGAATGACCTTCGCCCCTGTCCGCTTCCTGGCAGGCGCAAAGCAATGAAGGGGCGGCTTTACTTCACCACCAAGGCACAGAAAGAGGGGAAGATCATGATCAAAACTCACCCCTGCGCCCGCATCTTCTGCTGCCGCTTCTGTGGCTTTGATGAGGTAGGAGGGTGCAGACAGGGCTGCAGGCAGTACCCCTGCACCTTGGGCAAGGCAGAGCATGGCAGCTTGCCCCTGCCCCAGCCTGGCGTGCGGCACAGCCCTGGCTGCTCCCGCAGGTGGATGCTGAGCAGTACTACGGGGAGCTGGAGGAGAAGCTCACAGATGAGTTCAATGCAGAGCGCAACCGCATCACTCTCAAGCGGCTTGACATGGCCTTTGTCACCTTCCAGGATGAGCGGATGACAGCTGTGTGAGTGCCTCTCATGCAATGGCCATGGGGATGTCCCCTAGCCTGCTGGCGACCACTGCCGCGGAACTAGGGCACCTTGCCAGCTTTTCCAGCCAAAGCCCGGCAATGGGTCACTCTCTTCTATGCCTCTGCCATTTGCAGAGTTGGCTGCCCTGTTAGAGCTGTGGGAAGGGTCTCGCAAGAAGTGAGACCTGACCCCTGCCTCCCTCCTCCTGCAGGATTTTGAAGGACTACAGCCACATCCACTGCCGCAAGCACCCCCAGCAGTCGTCTGTCACCACTGTGGTCAAGTCACACCACTGGGGTGTTCGCTATGCCCCTGCACCCAGCGATATCATCTGGTGAACCCCCATGGCAGAAGGGTGGGAGGAAGGGGAAACAAGCAGATGTGGGGAAGCCCATGTCCATACCTATGAGGAGCCCATGTCCATAGCTATGAGGAGCCCATATAGCTGTAGGGAACCTGTGTCTGTATCTGTAGGACACTTTCCCAGGGTGACAGGGGCTGAAAATTCCTACTGTTGCCATAGCAGAAGTCAGCAGGGGTGATTGGGGTGATCACCCCAAGGGTGGCGGGGCTCAGCCAGCTGAGATTGGGGGTGATTGCCAGACTCTGATTTCTCCAGCCTGATTCCAAAACCTCCTAGTGGTATGGACCTCTGCTGTGGCTGTTCTCTGGTCCAGGGGGCTCTGCATGTGACAGGAAAGCAGCTCAGGGAGGGGAAGAGGGTGAGCTCAGAGCAATGTCTGCCAGGATGGTTGGTGCGGATAGCAGGAGGCAGAGCTTCATGAAGATATGCTGGGAAGCCCAGGACATACGGCTTTTACTCTTCATCATGTCCAAGTTGTGTTTTCTTCTTACAGGGAGAATTTATCAGTCCGTGGCACATCCTGGTGGGTGCGATTCTTCCTGCTTAATGTCTGCCTGTTTGTCCTCCTCTTCTTCCTCACTACACCAGCCATCATTGTCAACACTATGGACATGTTCAATGTCACACACCCTGTGGAGAGCCTCAAGGTAGTCCCTAAACCATGCCAATTTTACTAAAAAGTCATAATTTCCAGGCTTGTCTGTGACAGGGGGAGGGTACCAGCTCTACACTGGCCCAAGAAGAGAAGCCATTACTAGGATGGGCATTGATGAGAAACAAGGTCATTGATGAGGTCATGTCTGTGCTTGTTATCCATCCTCTTCTGCTTGTGTTTCCAGTGGCTGAGCCCTGGGGTGGCTACACAAGCCTGACCTTTGGTGCTGGTGTCCGTGGAGGCAGGCATTTTGCTGTCCACTCAAGAAGAAAGGTCTGGAAAGAGCTCAGGAGATGTTAGGAGCTACCAGCAGCACATCTCCTTCTTGCTCATTGACCTGTGAGCTTTTGGGTGGGCACTGGGGCTCAGAACATGGCTATGGTGCCTTTGGCTAGCCTGAAGTTCTTATCTCCTGAAACAAATGCCCTTGCTCAGGAAGATGATGCCCCAGCCCACCTGCTGCACCCCCATGTACCGTCTCCAGCATGGCTGTGCTCTCGTGGGTTGCTGAGGAGGTCTCTGGCATCTCTCTTCTTGCAGAACCCCATCATCACACAGTTTTTCCCCACGCTGCTGCTCTGGGCCTTCTCCGTCTTCTTGCCCTTCCTTGTCTACTACTCAGCATTCTTCGAGTCTCACTGGACAAGGTAATGGGGCTGGTCCCCACAGTCCCTAGGGCTGCCAGAGATGGGAGAAAGCGCAGTGGAAGGGGAACCCACCCTGCAGGGAGGCTGGCAGTGGAACAGCAGACCTTCAGAGTGGAGCAGAGCCCCCTGGGTGTTTTTTCTCCATAGAAGGAAGCCATTTGCTTCCCATAGTCCTGAACAGTTTCAGGCTACTGACAAAGTCAGGTGGTTTTAAGATGGATCTGAAGAAGTCTGTGAGAGGGACAGTGTGATGGTGGACTGGCAGCAGCAGGGTCATCCCAGGTATGCTCCCAGCCCTCCAAGGCAGAGGGAGCAAAATGGATTCAGAATGCTTAAAGTAGATGAAACTGCCCAACTCCTACAATGTGCTGTCTCTATCTTCACTTTTCATCAGCCACAGCCCCTGTGCCTGGCCTGATGAGTCCTTGCAGGAGCTTTTTCACCATTACCTTTCCTTTTTCTGGGGAAAATGGGAGATCATTAACTTGTACTAGACACCCATCTGCCTCTTGTTGGGTGTCTATACCAGAAGGGATAGTCAGAGAGGGCAAGGATGAAGGAGGTGAGAGGCTGGAAGTATGAGAGCTTTCACTACAGCAAATTCCTCATGGTTACACACCCTGGCATGGGAGAGGCTTTGCAAGTCCCCAGGGGATGCACAGATCAAATGCACACAGCTCTGTGAGGCTGGGAGTAACTCCTTGGTGAAAAGCGAGACCCAGCCCAGCCCCTCAATGTGCCTGCTGCTCTGTCCCAAAAAAGTGCAGTGTTCTTTTCTTGTCTTCCCTCTCTGCAGGTCAAGTGAAAATCAGATCACCATGCACAAGTGCTTCTTCTTCCTGGTGTTCATGGTTATCATCCTGCCCTCGCTGGGTCTGAGCAGGTACGGACCACACTGCCATGCTGCTCTCCGTGCTCACGAGCTGCACACGCAGGCCCCTCGCCCTGGCAATCCAGCCCCAAAGGGCTGAGGTCCCACTGCCACTGAAACACAGCAGTCTCTGGGGAGGAGAACACTCTTTAGCAGTGCTGAGCCACTCACAGATGGTCACAGACAGAAACCTTCCCTGCAGAGGAGTGGAGTGGAGCAGTTTACCAGGCTGCCACAGCTGACCCGAGGGGGCTGGTGGCAGTGATCAGCTGCTGCATAGCCCCATCTACAGCAATCCTGGCCATCCAGGAGGCAAGCACACACTCCACTGTGGTCTTGTGTGGCAAAGGGGGCTGCTCTGGCAGTGGAGGGTCCAGAGGGTCCTGCCTGCTCAGGGCAGGGGAAAGCGCATGCCTTCTGGGTGTCTTTCACATAGCTCACCCTCTTTCTGAGCTGCTCCTCTTCTCTCCCCTCCAGCCTGGACCTGTTTTTCCGCTGGCTCTTCGACACCCACTTTCTGGATGAGGCTGAAGTCAAGTTCCAGTGAGTAGCAGGAAGCTCCCAAACTTCCCAGGCAAGCGGGAGCACCTGTTGTCCATTGCCAGCAGCTCTTGCTGAGCATCCTCTCACTGTCTCACCTCTCTCTGTCCCTGGGGCAGGTGCGTTTTCCTCCCAGACAACGGCGCTTTCTTCGTCAACTATGTAGTCACCTCCAGCCTGATTGGCACAGCCATGGAGCTGCTGCGCATCCCAGGCCTCCTTGTCTACACTGCTCGCCTCTGCTTTGCCAAGTCTGAGCCTGAGCGGCTCCATGTCAAGCGGGTATGTGGCTCTGGTCACCCGTGAGCCTACGTGACCCCCAGCACAGCAGAGATGCACCCACTGGAAACTCAGGCTGTTGTGGTTTTGTGGGGATGCTTGTGGGGACTTCTTCAGGCCCCCTGGGGGCTAGTGGGGGTGAGGCAGTCCTGTGGGCTGGGGTGCAAAGGCAAGTGCAGCCTTTGCAGTGATGGAGGCAGCAATGACACTGTTGGTTGTGCCCCAGAGCCAAGCTTACCAGTTCCAGTTTGGACTAGAGTACGCCTGGACCTGCTGTATCTTCTCTGTTGTCATGACCTACAGCATCACCTGCCCCATCATCGTCCCCTTTGGTGAGTATGATCCCATGCCCATGGTACCAGCCATGCCAAGAACAGCTTGTCCCAGCAGCAGCATGGGAGTGCAGGCTTCCAGCACCTTTGGGCATCATCCCCAGCCCCCGCCTTGCATCCCTGTGTCCTGGCTGTCTCCACTGCCCTCCTCCCAAATGGCTCTTCTTGTCCCACCAGGGTTGCTCTACATGCTGCTCAAGCACATGGTTGACCGGTACAACATTTACTACGTGTACATCCCCACCAAACTGAACCAGCGCCTCCACATCGCCGCCATCAGCCAGGTCGTGGTGGCCCCCATCCTCTGCATGTTCTGGCTGCTCTTCTTCTCTGTCCTGCGCCTCGGTAGGGAGAGCCTGGGGCTGCACCCTGCCACTGCTGAGGGTCGTGTTAATGCTTGGGGGTGACGAGCCACTGGTGTCACCCTTGAGTTAGGCATGGCATGGAGGGTGGTAAGGGGGAAGGTGTTGGGAAGACCTAGCAGGTGAAGGAGGTGTCAGCTCATATTTTGGGGAGGGGATTGACAGCTTGTAAAACCCAAATCAGGCACCAGCCTGGGACTCAGCTGGACATGAAGCAGGTTCTTGGAAGCTTATATGCTGCCCCAGTTTTTCTGTGCTCTAGGTCCCACCCGGCCTGTCACCCTCTTCACCTTTGTGGTCCTCCTGTCCTGCATAGTCTTCTCCTTTTTTGGCCTCTGCCTGAAGAAGCTGCAGCCACGGAAACCCTCCAGCTACCAGGTGAACACAGCCACCCACCCACTGTTCCTTCACCCCACTGCATCCCCTCCTCACTTGCCATGGGGAGTCTGACATAGCACCTGGCTGTCCCCAGTCAAAGCTGGGCCCTCAAACCATGATTTCCTCATGGCCTCCTCCTCAGATGTCTGACCAGTCTGAGGGCACCTTCAATGATGTGGAGCGGAGCAGTGTTTCCTCCACCCCTAACTCCAATGTGAGTACCCCTCCCCAGCCCTGATGTGGCCACCTGCTCTGGCTCTCCCGGGTCCTCATGGCCCACTGCCCCCTGGGGCAGCTCTTTGTGGCCACTGTCCTGCAGGAGCCTGAGCTGAGCCTGACGCCAGCAGCCTCTCCAGCACACCAGTCCTATGGCACCATGGGCAACCACTTGGAGCCAGCGGAGGATGGGGAGGATGGGGGGCTGCAGAGCTTCGAGACAGAGCTGGAGACAGTAGAGGGCGAGTACAGGAGTGGCCCCGTGATAGAGAGCCAGGCTCGCTACCAGTGAACATCCCTGGCGCCGGCTGGGAACAGACTGTGCTGAGAGTGGAGGATGTGCCATGGGGCAGGAAGGAGCCTTCCCTGCACTGCTGGGGGCCACCTTGCTAATAGGACAGGGCACAACAGGACTGATGTGAGGGGGAAACCCCACTGCATGGGCAGTGGCAGGAGGCTCTGTCGGTACCTCCTGCTGCCTGCACTGGCTAAGCCCCTTAGTGTCCCCCTGTCCCCACCTGCCTCTTCCAGCCCACGGTGCAGGAGAGGGGGTGGACCAGTATAGGGAGAGGGTCTCTGAGAGGCCATGCTTTTGGAGAAGGAGGGAGGCCCTGGCTCCTCTGAGAGGAGGAAGCAGCCCAGACAGCCCAGATGAATGTGCCTGCCAGCACGCTGTCCTCTGGGTCCTCAGTGGCAGGGGACAGCCACCCCTAACCCTTGCATCTCAACCCATCCACCCATTGCCTGGGCAGCTGTCCTGCCACCTCCCCTGCTGCTGCTGCCTGTCCCACTTTTTCCATTTTAGCAGGGACTGCTGACATGCGTGTGCTTTGGTGGAGAAGGTGAGTGTCCCTACATCAGCCACCAGAGCCCCTACATGAGCACCAGCAGCCCTGCACCAGGGCAGACATCAAATGCAAGCCCAGCTCTTCCTCGACCTCCCACCCCATCCCCCCATCTTGCTGCACTATTCCCGTGCCCTTGGGCTCTTGGGGAGAAGTAGCAGGTCAAGAGACAAATGTGTTTAATGGCTTTGAGGACAGCTCCTTGTCATTCCTCTTCCCTGGTGGCACTCTGTGTGCTCATGCTCTCACTGGGGCTGCCCATGGGACCCAGCATAGTTCTGTCCTAATGCAACCGAACAGGGGGATCAGGTGGAGTCTGGCAGGACCCAGCTTCCAGGTCCTCCTGGTCCACCACATCCTGCCTGCCCTTGTCCACAAGCTGCAGCTGTGGGTTGCTCTCCCAGTAGCGACACTGCCTCTTGAGTGTGAGTCCTGCTGTGGTTAGTGTAAATGTGCCGTTACCTGCCCCCCTTGCAGTTTTCCAGCTCATCCAGAGTAGCTGTGGTGGCCCCTGGGGACGACGGTTTATCCTCATCCTGCTCAGTTCTTTCCCACCATAACCCTGGCTCCTCACTCCAGCCTGCTTTGGCCTCAGGGCTGATTTTTCTGACCCTGATTCTCCTGCTAGCTTCAGAGCAACTGGAGTTGCCACCATCCCAGGGCAGTGCCAGGAGGGAAGGGAGGAAAGCGCAGCTCTGCCAGCACCAGAGCTGCTCGCATGGGGAGTGCTGCTGTGCGAAGGTAGATGCGCAGCCAGGGTGCTGGTTAGCATTAGTAGTGCCACTGGGAGGAGGGGTACAGTGTGCCAGCTCTGGGCTGGGGGGGAGACTGAAAGGCAGCCCAGCAGTGAGAGCATCAAGTGGGCCCTTGGGACATTCCTGTGGGGCTGGTGGATCTCAGCTCAGCCAGCTGGCAGTCCCATGGCTGGCAGTCCCATGGCCCCCGTCCCACCCACACCCCTGCATGCTGGGGCAGTGGCTGTGGCACGCAAGCCCCAAAGCAGTTGCCTCAGGGAAGTGTTGAGCTCAGACGCTCCTTTCCAATCCCAAAAAGTTCCCTGGGGAGTTTGTGGCTTCCTGCCCAGGTGCCCCTGAAACTGCCCGCAGCTCAGCTGCTCCCCTCACTGCCCGCTCCAGAGGCAGCTCCAGGCAGGGCATGGGGATGCTGGTGGCCTCTCTGAAGGGAGAGGCAAGTACCTCCTAGTGGCACTGTGTCCTCAGGAGCTGGGGGTGCTGGTCTGATTGCCCTTGGCTGCCCCACTGATGGAATGTGCCAGAGGCCTGTACCTTCTTGTGATTTATTGCTATGACCGTGCCTTGAATAAAATGACTTCACCCAGCTGCTGCCTGGCGTTGTCACCCCATGCGTCTTGCCTGGCACTTGGAACACAAGCCCTATGAGGAACGACTGAGGGAGCTGGGGTTGTTCAGCCTGGAGATAAGGAGACGCAGAGGTGACCTTATCACTCTCTACAACTTCCTGAAGGTGTAGTCAGGTGGGGGTTGGTCTCTTTCTCCAGGCAGCAACTGACAGAAGGAGAGGACACAGTCTTAAGCTGTGCCAGGGGAAATATAGGTTGGATATTAGGAAAAAGTTTTTTATGGAAAGAGTGGTGAAGTACTGGAATTGTGTGCCCAGTGAGGTAGTAGAGTCACCATCCCTGGATGTGTTTAAAAAAAGATTGGACGTGGCACTTGGTGCCATGGTTTAGTTGAGGTATTAGGGCATGGGTTGGACTCGATCTTGAAGGTCTCTTCCAACTTGGTGATTCTGTGGTTCTGTGGACTATTGCCACTGGAGCCACTGGAGCCTTTTCCCGCCAGTGGGCTGCTTTTGACCCTGCCTGGGGATCTCCTGCAGAGGCTTCAGTGGCAACAAGACTGCTTGGACACATTCCCACTTCCAGAATGCTCACTATGATCCCCATAAAAACAAACCCCAAGTGGGCAGAAGCAGCAAGTTTCCAGAGTGGAAGAGCACTTTGCTGTGTCCCATCAGATAGACTGGCACAGCCCTTGGCACCCTACATTGGGGATGGGTTGCCGTCCTGGGACAGTCATGTGCTTCCCTTGTCCGCTTCTGTCAGCAGTCACTCCATTGGCAGAGCTGGCTCAGAACACCACCAAAGGTGCAGGTGCTGCCTGGAGGTTGCAGGATGGCGGCCTGGAGCCCATCTGGGATCACAGCAAGGGGCAGGGGCAGGAGGAACCCATCCCATCTGAGGATGAACTGCCCACCAGCAAGTCCCTGCGAAGGGAGTGAACACCATTTTGGAAGTCCCCTTCTCTAAATTTTGAGAAAACAGTGTTCTTTTCTCACCTCCCTCCCAAAATAAACAATCTTTTTACCTGAATTCCTACTTGAATGATTTGCCTCTGGTTTCAGCAAGTTCCTCCTGCTGGCTCCTCCACAGCTTCCTGGGATGAGCCCTGCCATTCTAGTTTATGGCACAGTGCAGAAGGCATGGGGAGGGTTTCCCTTTGAGTGAAAAATTGGAAAATTTCAAACCCCAGTCCCCCATTGCATGCCCCTGCAGAGTCCCCCCATGGTTTGTAATGAGTGGTAAAGAGAGTTAACACAGGGCATTGCTGTGCCCGGGAGTTGGGCAGGAGTGCTGGCAGTGAGCTAGGGCTGTAATTGCCTCCAGCCACAGCTCTCCTGGCCCTCACAGCAGGAAGCTCATCACAGCCTAGAGAGGGCCCTCAGCCCCATCCTGCTGCACCTCCACCTTGGAACCCGCTCAGGAACCCGCTCCCTGACTGCAGCCTGCACGCTCAGAATCCCTCACAGCCAGGGCCAGCAGCTGCATGGAGTCTCCCACTGTGGCAGCTGGTGGCAGGCAGTGACAGGAGCATCCCCACCGGGCAGCAGCCGCAGCAGAGGGGCAGTTTGTGGGAGCCATGGCAAACCTCCCTGCTGGCACAGGCAAAGATGGGGGTGCTGCTGGAGGCTGCCGTGCTGGCCCTTCCCTGCAGTGCCAGGTTTTGGCTCCCACCACCACACCTGAGGCCAGAAAGAGTTGGAGAACCTATTTTAGCAATGACCCAAAGGGGGTATTTCTTTGCATTCAGATCTTTGCTGCTCTCCTTGCCCTTCACAGCCCATCACACATTCCTCTGTGGAACAAGCCCATGCTAGATGAGCAGCATGGGTCTCCCAGGATGTTTTCCCTATTCTCCTGTGCCAAGTCTGGGATTTCCAGCCTTTGGGAGATGCTATTACAGACCCTGAGCTGGCTTCCCCACTCTAGGCACCATTCTTCAGCATCAAATGCCCAACTCTCCAGGGCTGGAAACCCATCACATCAAAGCTAGAACATGCTAAAAGACAGAACCTCCTGCATCCTTACCAGCTGCTCCCTGGGCAGGGCTGACGGAATGACTCCACAGTTCAGCTGGCAGGTTGGCTGCTCCATGGAGCCAGACAGGACTTCTCTATGAGGCCATGCTCTGCTGCTGCAGGTGACCAGCAGCGGGTGACCAGCAACAGGTGAGCCAGTGCTATGTCAAAAAACAAAAGCAGCAGCCGAACAACAGGAAGGAGATCTTTAGGCTGTTGGCTTAAAATTCTAATTCCATTAGAGAGTGCTATACATGAAGGGTCTGAGCAATCAACAGCAGGGTGCCTCTGTTAGCCCCTCCACTGCTGATCCACTCTATTACCAGGCACAAAAACTCCCAACAGGCTTTTGCTGCTGGATGCTTTTTTATGTCAGTCAAGCTGCACTACACAAGTGCTCCCAGTGACCAATATCTCCAAAGCTAGAATCAACAAAAAAACAGTAAACCCCTGTCATCCTTTTTTTTCTGATCTGCTTGGGCCTTTTATATTAAAATAAACACAAGGCATGAAAAAGGCTAAGACTCACTGTTGTTCTTTAATAAACAGTACAGCTGGGTATAAGAGGCACACAGACTAGTTCAGTTCTCTTGGGAGTTGCACAAAATGTGGCACAGAAGAGCAGAAGTCAAGGACCTGGGAAGACTAGAGGGAGCACAAATGGTTTGGGCAATAACACCAACACTCCACCCATCACACAGCTGCATACTTGTCACATGGAGCCAGAAGGTGTCCCACTCCCATGATGCTGAAGGCTGATGCCCCATAACAGGGTTGCAAAGACAACATCCCCATTCCCAAACCCTCCTGCCCCTTATCATGCCATCAAAGTTGTGTCCTACTCCAGCCCCAGCTCCTCCATCCCTCAACTGCCAGGTGCAAGAATGGGGAGGACTTCACCTGACCCAGCTGATGGAGAGAGCCATGGGCCAGGACACACACTGCAGGGCTGCAGAGGCAGAACATGGTCCCATGGGGAGGACAAGGAACATGGGGATGTTCACTGCCTGTTCCATACCTATTAGCTTGCCTTCCAAACACGGCTGGCGGGCTCTTTGCGTGCTAGTAGCCCATGGCTACCATCAGGCCTGGTGGCAGGGAACTAGAGATCCATCTCACAGGGCACCCCATCAACCCCTCAAGGCATGGGCCTAGAAAACCTGTTACATTGAGTAGGCAGCCTTCTCCTGCCCCAGAGTGAAGGACATCTGCGAATAGGAGGAATATGTCTCCAGAACAGGACCACCTCAGACCTCAACACCAGGCTCCTCCTGTCCTGAAGAAGAAGCAACAAAAAAAGTACTTCCTGTAACCGAATAATTGCTCCATATCCTTGCTCTGGGGCTAGTGGTGGCAAGAAACGTGGTTCTGCTTGTTCCACAGTGACTTCCCCATAAAGATGAACTCTTCCTCAAAGTGCTCACGTTCAACCCCCTCACCAGAGCCCTCAGGTGCTGCTTCTCAGCAGTTCTCTGGGACTTCTTCTAGCAGATGCTATCTCCTCTTTCCTGTGAGGGCGAGGAACTGTGCAGATGGGTACTGTGAGCAGCTGGGAAGCACTCCAGATTCTGACAGCATCAGCAGAAAGGTTCCAGCTATGCTTCCTCTGGCCAAGAGCCAGAATTTCTGGAAGCTGTTGCTATGGCACGATTGCAACCTTCATTTTTATTTTAAGACATCTTTTCCTTGAGTTTACTTTGTTTTCCTTAAGACAAAGCAGTAAACATACACTGCTGCTGCTGCTGCATTTCAGATGGCTCTACAGTTTAAGATTACTGGCCAAATCAACACAAAGCCTTTCAGCTGGCAGCCCAGCCCTGCCAAAAGCAGTCTTATCTTGGGATTAATGTGACACCACTGCCTGAAGCATCCTTAGGAAACCTATTGGATTGTGGCCAACCTGACACTGGGGAAAGCCAGAGATCCCATCCAGATCAGAGGCAAGGCAGAAGAAAGCACTGGGATTAACCATCTGCTAGTAATGTGTTGATGAAGGGAGAGAGGGAAAGCTCTCTTCAAGGTTTGAGGACAGCCACGTGGTGTGACCAGCCCCACCCTCTTGCTGCTTTCCCCCTGGATGGAGCCAAATCCATCACTGCCACAGCCGAACCAGGTACAGCAGCGCAGGAGGACTGAGGAGTGTCAGACCTGGCAGGTAAAGCACAGCAAACAGGGTTTCAGGCAAATAAGCCCAAGAGGCCTATGCCAGCTGTCACCTAACTAGGGTGGGTGCAAGAGGAGGGAAGATGAGCAAGCTGAAGACCGGAGTAGGTACATGGGTGTTGGTGCTCCAGAAGGAACTCAGGGCAGGGTGGCGCCTGTGCTGTGGCACTGCCAGGCCTCGCTGCAGGGACACACCCTGCCAGCCCTTAGCAAAGGCAGAGACACGCTCGTGTTGAAGCAGGGTGGAATCCCGGGAGAGCCCCGCAGCACGTGTGAGTGTGGAGAAAGCCATGGGCTGGTGCACACAGAGAGACAGAGGTGGGGGAGGCAGAGTATGGTGTGAGTGCTCCCCGTGCACAGGACCACTGCATGGTCAGGGATAGGGATGGCTGGCAGGATCTAGTCCCCTTCTGGGAGGCTCTCCCAACCACGTTGCATGGCTTTCACCACAGCATTGTAGAGTTTGCTCCAAGCTTCCTGCACCTCTGGGCTGAAGGCAGCACCGAGGCATTTCTCCAGCATGTACAGCAAGGACTCACCGACAGTCTGCAAACCAGAGAGGGATGTATCAAGCTCAGCACCAGAGAATGACATGCAGTCTCTTGTCTCACTTCCTCACGTTTTTTGACTTCTGCCAAAGCAGGGCACCTGCTCCTTTTCCACCAACAATAGCAGGCCCCTCCAGTCCCTAGCTGGTCAGAGGGGGCCCAGAATCAGCCCATGTTTTCCCCTGCCCTATGCTGGCCCTCACCATGGATGAGTGGGGAGTGGAAGAGAGGGAGCAAAGGCTGACACTGCACATGTAACACCTGGGGAAAGGTACACATCCAATTTCTGTGGCTCTCAGGTGCAGGTAGCTGGCCCTGTCCCACAACAGTGGAGCAGCAGAGCTGAGTAATGCCCTGATGTCAGGAGAGTGGGTCAGACCCCACACTGCCTCAATGCCTCTCAGGCTTCTCCACAGGGCACTGCTCCTCACAGAGCTGTGAGCAGCCCCATGCAGGTGCACTCTGACACTGGAGGGCTGGTTGGGATCACTACCCCAAACAAAAGGGACCCTGCTCCCTTTGAAGAGAACAAAATCCAGCAATATCAGGAATGATATTCCACGATAACTATGTTTTGGTTAGAAAGTTTTTCTTGAACCTGCTGTATTCCTGTCCATGCTTGATGGCAGGGGAGGAGTAATCAAGGGTTTAATATGGAAGATGCTCAGGTCTTACTGCCATGGAGGAAGCAGGGGCTGAGGAGCAGCAGCCCCATCCCAGTGCAGACACAGAGAGGTGAATGCTCACTTTTCCAGGTGGGGTGAGGTTTGCCCAGAGCATTAGATGCAAAGGATCCAGGGCAAAGGCTGACCCTGCAGCCCTGTGGCACAGGAGAGACTGCAGTGTCCTAAAACATGGTCCTCTTCAAACATTGGAAATGCCTCGCTACCACCTGTCCTTTCTGCCTGGGTTCATTGGGCAAGGGCAGAAAACAAGGGGAACTCAAGGGTTCCCCTCATTGGGGCTGTGTCACTATATCGGTATCAGCACCTTGGACAGGTGAGCCACCAGCTTTCTCTCCAGAAAGCTGGACCCAGAATAAGGATGGGTCCACAGGTGAGCTGCCCTGAGCCACCAGCTTTCTCTCCAGATAGCTGGACCTAGAATAAGGATGGGGACAGCTGAGGGTTGCAGGCAGGGGTGAACAAACACAGCCACAGTGGGACAAGAGAGGACACCTCACCGAGAAAGACTCAACCTTCACACCAACTGCCTGGTGCTTCTTGCCAAGGTTGCACAGATACTCTTCCAGGCAGGACAAGTTCTCCAGGTGGTTCACAGCAGCATCAATGACCAGCATCACCTAGCGCAGGAGCAGAAAGGCAGAATGGCATTAACAAAAGTTCTGCTTCCCTCCCAGAGGAAACGAAGTGTCTGACCCTCTACTTCACCCTTGTCAGCCTGATCTCCTCCCAGCCCAGATGCATACTGAACTTTCCTTTGCTCTACTGTGATCTGTGTGCCTTATCAGTGAGGCTGGCAGCAGCACACACCACAGCCTTCCATGGGACACTACCAGAGTTGCATAGCAAGCAGCACTGCTGACCACTCTGTCCCAGAGGGGATAAATAGCCCTACAGCAGAGCAGTTGCAGGTTAAGACCTAATGCTGATGCAGTCATTACAGCTCCTAGGACCCTAGGACAATTGCATGGGAATCTCAGAGGTTGCCAGGACTAGAGTTTCCAATTAGAAGTTGCCAAAATGGTGCAATTATAAATAAGGCCATTCCTATTCTAAGATCAGCCAAGGTATTTTGAAGAGATGGAGTGGAAACTACAGCCAGGTCTCTTGACATGATCTGGTAAAACACATATCATAGTCTCCCAAGAGCATTAACAGCCAAATGGAAACAGGACAGAAAAGATTTAATGAAGGATGAAGGGAAGAGGCACACCAAATTAGAAGAAGAGATTAAAGCCAGGGCATGGTTACCTTGGCAAAGCCAAGAGGTGATAAATTTTTGCTCTATAATTTCAAGAGGCAATTTATCTCCAACAAGAACAAAGAACTATTTCAGCTCAAGGCAATAATCTTGACTTTGTTAATAAAGAGAGGCTGGGAAATAACAAAAAGCTTACAGCTATCAGAAGAGCTCAGTCCTGAAACAGCCTCTAAACAAGGAATAAAGACAGGCAAGCAAAGCACCAAACTGGTTTATAGACGGAACCAGGCAGTTTATGAGGGCATCTGCAAGCCAAGGCTGAGCTCTGTCCTAGCATGACTGCTCTTCAGGGTTCAGCAAAGGGTCTCCTCTGCACCAGGTGTACTTCTGTGCATGCCTGAGCCTCTCCTCAGCATTGCTCCTTTCCCTGCTATGGAGGGAGGTGAACATGTACTGCAGCACTCCCTCGGAGACTCTCTCAGAGGTGCTGTGGGCCTACTTGGCTTCACAGCTGCACCAACAGCCTCTCCACAGCAGTGGGTCCAGGGTAGCCTGGCCCACTGCCCAGCTCTGTGCCACCTCCTGGTCAGCCAAGCAGAGGGCTTCAGTCCTCATCTGGACAGAGATGAGCTCCCTGAGGCACCTCCATGGTAGGGGAAGGACTCTTTCAGCTTTCCCAGGAAGCAATCCACTCTCAGATGAGGGCATGGAAATCAGCATGGTGCCTCTTAGCCACCATAATTTGCATTCTCATCTCCTCCCTGCTGTTGTAGGACACTTTGTCCTGGCTTTCTGCTAGCATGAGCAATGCCCTGCAGTTACCATCTCAGGGGGAGATTTCCCAGGCATTCCCTGGTCAGACACACCACAGTCCCGAATCATTGCCTAAGGGTTTCTTCCTCCATGGAGGCTGTGCTCCAGCCATGCCACAGCCCCTCTCTCACCTTCCTGATGTGATCCAGGAACTCAGGGGCAGAGAGGCACTCCTGAGGGCTGGCAAACTGCTTGCAGTTGTACTGGAAAAGGGGCAGCAGGTCAGGATCCAAGTCAAACAACCTGCAACAGCATGAAAGAACACCCCATTTTCTCATTTCCTCAGCTTTATTTGAAGTCCCACTCACCCCATCAGCAGCACACCCACAGCCCACTTCTGCCTCCCTTTCCACCTACTGATCCCTCCCCATCAGTAAAAGATCCAAGAGTTCTGAAAAGTTTTGGTTTGGGACAATCCAGATTACATATAGACAAAACCCCGTTTCTCTAGCCCATAACCCCAGCTCTCAGATACATGTTCGTGGCACTTGAGAACTAGTCTCAGCCCTCTGGAGTTCCTCCCAGCCTGGCCCTTCTCCCCAAAGTCTTGGTTGTTGTCTCAACTCTTCCCATTACCACTTTTTGATCCCCTTGAACTCAAAAGCTCCCAAATCAGGGAAGGCCTCCAAGCTCCAGCAGCCATCTGGACCCAGGGGGGCATGTACAAGCTCGGCTCATGCCCCACTCGACACCACTACCAGCTCCTATCTCCTCTCTCCCCGCCCCCTGCCCCATATGTCAGGCACATGTGGGACTCAGTAGCAGCCACTCAGGTAGATATAACAGGCCACGGGTAATTCAGGCAAGACAGTCTCTCTTCTCCTCGTCCCGCATATTAAACTACTGCGTCCCTCGTCCCCCACATTGTTGTCACTGCTCTGGTAGATTTGGATCCCACTCACTCCGGAAGCTTCTCATCAGCTCTCCAACTGTGCTTTTCAAACGACTTTTCATTGATTTATCTTTTTTTCTCTTCACATAATTGATACATTAATCTGCTTAGGAGAGGCAAGAAGCTGGGTATCAGCCATTCCACCCGGCACACCATTTCCTCTGCCCTGCGACTGAATCCCTTCCTGGCGGCCAGGTCTATGTCTGGGGCTGCACAGCTCTTCCCTGATCAGGGAACGACCGGGCGGCCCCTTCCACGCCTTCCCCAGAGCCAAGAGGACACACAGCCCTTCGAAGAGCAGAAGTCGCGGTGACAAGGCAGGGGATCAGTGGGCAAAAACGCACAAAACCTGCCCGACGCTTTTCTCTCACTCTCCGTCTCCTTGTGGCAAAGTTCTCACTCGCGGAGGGTGGGAAAGGTAGGGCAGCAGCGCGGAGCGGAGCCCAGCCCTGCCCCACGCCGCTGCCCCACGGCACCTGCGGCTCGGCGGTGGAGAGGCTTCGGCTCCCCGGGGACCCCAGCCACGGGAGGGGAGAGAGGCCAGGGGAGGGGAGCCGGCCAGGAGCCTTCACCAAGTACAGGGAAGCGTTTGTCTCCAAGAAGCGGAGCCCGCCCGTCCATCCCTCCCGCACGGGCCGGTGAGGGCGGGCAGGAGGCCGGGAGCGGGGTGCCGGTGTCTGCGTCGCGCCGCTCACCTGGTGAAGAGGACGAGGCCGTGCTGCACGGGGCTGCCGCTCACCCGCTGCCAGCTCTCCCGGATCAGCGCTCGCTGCCCGCCCGACAGCGGCATCCCGCTCTCCATGGCGGGGGCGGGGGCCCTGCCCCTCGCCGCCCGAGGCGAGGCGCTGGTGCCGCGGCACGGCGGGCGGAGGGGCCGGCGAGCTGTGGCCGCCCGCCCCTCGCTCCGCCGCGGGGGTGCCGGCGCTGCCGCCCCGCCCCGGGAGAGCTGGCAGCGGGTGAGCGGCAGCCCCGTGCAGCACGGCCTCGTCCTCTTCACCAGGTGAGCGGCGCGACGCAGACACCGGCACCCCGCTCCCGGCCTCCTGCCCGCCCTCACCGGCCCGTGCGGGAGGGATGGACGGGCGGGCTCCGCTTCTTGGAGACAAACGCTTCCCTGTACTTGGTGAAGGCTCCTGGCCGGCTCCCTTCCCC
>JACBWW010000004.1:17037691-17073477 GCA_020086605.1 Lanius collurio | reverse complement strand
GCCCCCGCGCCCCCCGGGGGTCCCGCCCCCACCCCCGCCGCACCCGCGCCCCGCCCGCCGGCACCGCCGAGCCCCGTGGGCACTCTGCCCCCACTGCGGCTGCCCCGGCAGGGGAAGGAAGAGCTCACCGAGTATCTCCCACTCGGGGGAAGGAAGGAAGGAGGGCTAGAAGGAAGAAAAAAGAAACTCAAAACGCCCAAACTTCCCTATCCCGGGGCCGCGGGGCAGAGCACAAAGTTCAGCTGGTTCGCGGTTGACATTACCTGTCGTCCTGATTTTACAAGTGAAGCAACAGGGCAGAGCCCTGGCAGCGAGGGACGCGGCCACCTTCGCTCACCATCAGCACAGTTCCGTCTGAGCGTAACTTTGCCTGGGAGGGCCTCAGCGATGCTCCACAGCATCCTCTTGCTCTTGGCCACTTCCACTGAGACTCTGGATGTCACGCAGCCAGCTGCTATCTCCACAGGAAGATGCAGCCTAGACACTGCAAGGTGCGTGTCTAATTTAAGGCTAATTATGCCAGCTGAACCAGGCAAAGTTGTTAGTAACAGATGAGAAGACATGTCATCTTTGTCAAATGTGTTCAGGATGCACAGATTCTCTTTACTGTTCAGACACTTCTTAATTTGGCCCCAGGATTTATGCAGCACACAGGAAACAAAGCAAGAAAAGGCAAATGAGGTCTCAAGCACCACAAGGGAAGTCAGGAAAGTTAAGGTTTTCAGAAGCATAAGAACAATACAGAAGTGCAAATATTACTGAAACCACCACAGTCTGCACCAAAATAACAATTGTTCTGATCTTATTACAAGCTCTGCTTCTGTACATCAGACTTATTTCTGGTAATCAGGAGAAACGGCAGCAGCCTCCAACCCATCCCAGGAGTGCATTGACTCAATGTAGGCAGAAAGGAGGCTCTTCTTGTGGGAGAACAGAAAACATTCCCTGGGAGGACACAAGTTCAAAGGCAAAATGTTATGTTCTCAGCCCCAGCTTGTCTCTCAGGGGCCTTTCTCCTATAGAGCTGGTGTGACAGCACTGAGTGCAGTGACAGCAGGAAGCCACCCGAGACGGCTCTGCAAGTGCCAGAATAAATTACCTGTTCTCTCAGGATTTTGAGACCTTGCATTCTCAGCACAGACCAGATAAGATGCTGCATAGGAAAAGCTCCATGTGCAGTAAAGGAAGCTGAAGAACCCTGTCCTAAAGTTGGGCGCTTGAAGGAAGAGTGCAACAAACTAAAAAAAAAAAAAAAACAAAACAAAAAAAACAAAACAAAACAAAAAAAAAACACACAAAAAAACCCAACCAAAACAAAAACTGTCAGGACTAAGGAGTCAAATGAAACAGGATCTTAAATGTGTGGTTTCAAAGGACATGTTCACACCGATAGTAAGTCACTGCAATGATAACCACTGAAGCTGAAAGGAGCCTGAAAGGGCAGCTGGGAGAGCAGCGGGAAGTACAGGGTTAATCCGAGCAGGGCGGAGAAGACCAGCCCTGCAGAGCCAACGAGAACACGAGAACATTAACCTTTAGCTATCTTGCGGCTGATCGAGCAAACCAGCAACGAACAAGAAGTGCCATCATATGTTATCTGTGCAAGATACTCTGACATATCAGCCGGTTGTCACAGCCACATAGACGTGGAGCTTCACCAGAGCCTGACTGGACAGCTCAGCCTGGGCCTGCTAACAATAAAGGGTAGAACAGATAGGCAGTGGAGTGCTGCCAGGGCACTGGAAAGGAGCATGGAGAGTCATCCCAGGCCACAGGATACTGAGGAGCAGAGTTGAAGCACATATGTGCAGTCAGAGCAGCAACCGAGGCTCATTATTTGCCTAGCAACATTTTGAATACATTCAGAGCTGGCTGATAGGGGAGGAAGAGAAACTCTACAAAAGCAAGTTTTAGTTAACAGTGATCAGTTCCTGAAGATTTGTTGAGATGTGGCACACCTTTTCTCCCATCCACATAGGGCACCATATCAGATACCCTATCCCAGGACAACAACAAAGTACAGGTTTAGCCATTGTTCCTGTTGGAAAGGGTGTCTCAGACAATAGCAGTGAAGCCATGATGGCAAAAGAAAATGGCGGCTCTTGTCCAAAATGTTCCCCCCTGCACCTTCCCTCAGCAATGAGAGTGCTGAGCCTGATATGCCTTCCTTTCATGGAAAATATGAGTGCCTCAGCTGATGAAAGAGGCAATGGTCTGGCCAAATTCCCACCCATCTCTTGGTACCCAAACCTCAAACAGGTATGACACACAGCAAAGTCCAAGAACTCCTCCCTGCTCCCCAGCAACAACTCCTTCTGGGCAGGATATATTCAGGAACAGTTTTTCTATCTTCCCTGATTATCTGAACAGTGAATCCATCCCTTTGCTGCTTCTGGCATGGATGTATCTCCACTCTCCTGATAAACCCAGCATTTTTTCCCCTGTGGCAGCACAGGTCGTCCAGCACAGGAGGAAGGACCTGCAAGGAGAGACTTGAGATGGGAAACAGGGAGAGCTCAGGCATAAGAAACATCCAAACCACCATTCAAATGATTTAAATGTTTTGAGGGTTTGAGAGAGACAGTGCTCCTGCCTATGTGCAAAGCAGCTTCTCCCTTGGAGCTACAAGGCTGTCAGAATTCCTCCTGCTGTCACAGCACTGAGGTGCTGAGAGTACAAGTTGAGTCCAGAGAGGATTTAAGCACAAGGAAGCAAACAAGAAAATCTCTCTTCTTGTTCCAAATGTTTTGTGAGCCTTCAAGCATGAGAATCTCAGCAAGAGGTTGAGCACTGCAGATGTTTCCATGGTCTGAGGGTTTTCTGTGATGGTTCCCAGCTCCCATGGCTCCATGTACGTAACCTGGCAGTCCAGCTCTTTTCTGCTCTTGGACTTCTGCAAGAATGTTCCTGGAACTCCCATGAGTGAAGAACAATCAGGTCACCAGCACAGACTGCTCCAAAATCATCAGTAGACCACTTGAAGAAAGGGGAGGGAGGTTTTTGGAGAAATTTGCTGACATGCAAAGAGGATGCGAATGTGTTTTTCTGCTTTGGGAGAACACAAATGTATAATGTTTTTAGTTTGCAGTGGTTTTCATTATTGTAATCTACAGCCGCTTCACATTACAGTACCAACACTCTTAACTTCCCTTGCCAAGTGTCAGCTTTACTTGTTCAGTGCCTCAGTTTACCCACATGGAAAGAAAGTTGCCCAGTCTCGTGAAACAGTGTGGCAGAAGTAGGAATAAGCTTGCAAATGGCAGTCCCCAGCCCAGTCCTCCGGGTTCACAGCACCTGGAGAACAACCCTTCCCTGCCCAGGGAAGTCCTATCTGCCTGGCCCAGGGGTGACTGCTTTGCATGGGCTGCTGTGACACTGTCAGTTTTCATCCAGGTGCTGCACTAACCGTCCCATATCTCCCTTTGAAGTCCTGCTCATTTTCAATTCTACATCTGTGAGTCTTCATGAATAATGACACTCTGATCTATCTGCCTCAGGCTCCCTGCTCACTTCGGATACAGACTCCTAAGATTGGCTAATCCCCTTTGTTTCCCCTTGTCCCCAGTCTCAAACACAGAGATTATGACAGGTTCTCTTTTTCCCAGACTCCCATCACCATCCTCCAGGTGGGAGCAGAAATCATGCAACATTTCCCAAAGTCTTCTCAAGCTATCCCCTCAGGCCATGGTGCTGCGCAGCTCAGTAGCAAAGCAAGTCATTAAATATGGTTGCATAACAAGAATCAAAAGTGATGCAGGAGATAATAATCTTGTCCATAAAATGATTAGGATGAGCTGCAGAGCTTGCTTGCTGCCACCATGACTGTGGAGAGAGCAGGGCAGCACTACCACCCTTACTGGTAGGGATCTGGGCTAAGAGGAGAGGGATAGGCAGTGGGAGAAGGAGCAGAGAGAGGATTCAACAGCAGATTAAAATGAAAACTTTCTTTGAATTCAGTTTTTTAGACATCCGCACATTTATCTTGAATATCCTGTGGCCAGCTAGGGAATATTTGAACAGGCAGGTGAAAATAGTCCTGGGATGACCGGACATGAAGTGGTGAGAAAGGTCAAAGGGGATCACACTGAGATGTCTGGCAGCTGTCTGGCAGTAGGGTAAGGTCTGGCACTTGTAGACACTCAGACCTTACCCCAGACGTTATTTACCTTGGGCTCCCTAGCACAATGATAACCCAACACCACCAGGCTGATCTTCCAAGAAGGAGCCTCTGCCTTTTGTAAGTCACTCTACCAAAGTGAGTTCAAAGAGTTCAAGACCATGCCAGTCTTGACACACAAGCTGAATTTGTTCATAAGACCATAACAGCTCTGGAGGTATGTGCACCCCAAGCTGGTAGGATGCAAGCAAAAAGCTCTCCAGCCTCATTAGCTCAACATGGTGCTCTAGCTAATATGCCTGGCAACTTGGCAAGCATTGTGTTAGCACAGTTACTGGGCTTCTGTCCTACCTAGGGATGGTGCATATGGTCTTGGATCTCCTTCCAATTGTCCTTAAGCATCTGGACTGGCTCATCCTTCAGCTGCTGAAACATCATAGCAAAAGCTTGTAAAAGGATGTTTTATTTATTGTGGAGTGTCCTCTGTAGTTTCCCCTCTGGACTTCTTGTTTCAGAAGCACTGCTGGTTTCTCAAGTGGTCATTGATCATCTTCTCTCTGATCTCAACTCTCTCTGTTCTCTCCCTCCTTGCAATTTAAATTGACACTATTGATTAAGCCATCTCTTACAAACATTTGACCTACAGCAGCTGTCTCCAGGAATAGCGTTTTTATATGATCTATTAAAACAAAGATTTTGTATTTTACTGCATCCATTCCTTCATGTCAGAGCTGTGCCAGCATTCCCACATTTCAGCTTTGCACTCAGCCATCTGGTCTCAAAGCAAACCCCATGTATTTTTCCTTCTATGTGTGGGACACTTGTGGCTTGAGACCTCCTCCTCACCCATCCAAGCCACTCCAGTTTTGGGGCTTTGTCAAACATAATTCTCCAGTTCAATGAGAAATTTTTCACCTGCAAACTGTACTGCTGGGTTCACCACTAAACCATGTCCCCAGGTGTCATATCTATGTGGTTTTTGTACACTTTAATGTATGGTAATTCTACCACTTCCCTGGGCAGGCTGTTCCAATGCCTGGCCATCTTCTGAGTGAAGAAATATTTCCTTATATTCAAACTAAACCTGGCCTGTACAACTTGAGGCCATTTCCTCTCATCCTGTCCCTTATTACCTGAGAGAAGGGGCTGACCTCCACCTTGCTACAGCCTCCTTTCAGGTAGTTGTAGAGAGGGATAAGGTCCTCCAAGCCTCCTTTTCTCCAGGCTAAACATCCATAGTTCCCTCAGCTGCTCCTCATGAGACTAATGCTCCAGACCCTTCAGCATCTCTGCTGCCCTTCTCTGGACACACTCCAGTACCTCAATATCTTTCCTGAAGTGAGGGACCCCAAAACTGAACACAGGATTTGAGATGTTGCCTCACCAGTGCTGAGAAGGGGACAATCATTGCCTTGGTCCTGCTGGCCACACTGTTTCTGATATAAGTCAAGAAACTACTGTCTTATGCATGTTCACATTCTCATCTTAACTGATGCTCCCCACTTTTCAGCTGCTTTCATTCTCCGCCGAGTAACTGAACAGTTATTATCCCTAAAGCACTGCAAGGCACCAGCACACTGCCAGGGTGTGACTCAGATGATCCAACACAGATGCTTTCATAAGGACACATAATCTAAACTCCCATTCTGGTCAATGGAGAAGCCCAGGTACTTCAAAACCACCTCATCCTAAAATACAAGATGAAAAAAATAGGTTAGTGAAGGCTTAAGACTACCTTTTGTCAGCTGCATTGGCAACAAGATGACTGGCTTTGATGCAATACAGAGATAAAGCAATGACACAAGAAGGATAAAAATGGAAAAGCAATTTACAGCTATTATAGTGCTTGTTATACTTACACCCTTTCTCTAAAGCACAAACTTTCTACTTCCAGAGCACGCTTTACATGGGCCAGAGTTACAGAATTAGTGGTGGTAGATTAGAAAACAACTCCAAGGTGTTCAGCCACAATCCTCAGACATAAACCAGGCAGCAGTCGTGGGTGCAGTGAAGATGAAATCCCTATGATTTCAGCATATGGGCCCGGGGAGACTGATGGAAGACATGGTGCAGTTTGGGAAAACTTATGGGTAAATAAAATTAAAAAAATGAGAAGGGAGTTATGGGAGATTGAGGGCCAAAGGAAGCAACTTGCATTGGAAGTTTCTATTTGGTTAGAAAATAGAAGATTAAGAGGCAGCTTGAAGACAGAGCACAAAATCTGTATTAAAACACCAGGTTGTAGAAAAGCCTCATTCTTGTTGAGGAACAGAAAACAGGCTGATGTCAGGAATCCAGAAGCCAACAAATCTGGCAGGTTCAAATCAAGTGGAAATTGGAAGCAGTCACCAGTGTTCACCCACGTGAGATCACTTACCTGCAGAATTAAGCCATTCTTCCCTTAGATGGCAGTGAGAAGTAAAATTTTACTTCAGATATTATCAGGTATTATCAGCATTTTATGAACAATACTTCCTTCTTTTTCGGTCATCTCCCTACATTCTAGCACAGCATCTGTATTAGCAGTCCTCCCTTCCAGAACAACAGCCCTGATCAGACAATATCCACAGACCAGCTTGCACTGTGTGAAGCAATACAAGAAGTCAATAGGCTTTTCAGTAACCATTTAATAGCCTATTGTATCACCCTATACAGGCCACAGTCAAGTTCCTAGCTGTCTTGGCTGTACTTCAGTAGCCCTTGGAACATCCAAACAGACTGGTTGGCTCTCCTCCAGCACTCATCTGGGCATCAATGCATAGTCCCAGATAAGGTGGCTGTATTTTGGGTTTTCCCATCTAATTCCACCCCAAGCAACCCCTTATTAACACTGCACTCAAAAGCATACCCCAGCCCTTCACTACAGCCTCGTATAAAGCCAGAATCTGATTTTCAGTGTTTCAGTTTTATTACAGATTCTTGCCTTTAGTTCAAAGCAGGGGCCTCATTTGTAGAAAACTATGCACCAATCTGGTGTTATGGACACTACAGACTGAACATGACTTACAGAAAAATGTTGGGCTCCTGAATGAAGTGCCTGACCTGTAAATGAAGTGTTCATAGGTAACCTATCAGTAGCTTGATGAAAATACCCATTAAACAGACATATTATACATATTGACAATTTACCACATCTTTAATAGGGAGAAATAAACCCGCTTCAACAGACAGTACTTTATTCTTGTCCAAATATTTCACTTTCTGTTGTGCTTACCAACACCATGCTTGGATTGCAGTAAAATCTGATCTCCTAGAATTGCAGTCCAGCAACACCTGTGTGCTAAAAGCTGATGTACATCATCACTACCCTAGATTAAATTCTCCAGTGAGTCCCTTTAAAGTTCATGTTACTTCAAGCATGTATGTGAGGAAGAGATCAGAGGGAGGAAAAAAAAAACACCTCAAGATCTAGACAAAAGATTGCTTCAAAGAAGAGATATTTATTACAAAATTAAATTCCAAATTCTGCCTCCTTTTCCATTATCACCTGTACAAAACACATTTATAGCTCAAGGGAATATTCTGCCATCCACACCATATGGTATAGTAATTGCACTGTAGTTAGAAGAATTCAGTTCATGGACAGATGCATGCACACACACATCGGCAGCATTAGTAAGAAAGCTTCAGGATATAGGACAGAAGTACAAAAGAACCCCTCTCACTGTTGCTCCAAACTCTTGCTTAGCCAGGGGCAAGTTCTTCAAGGATGGTTCTAAACAGTGCCTCTTGTAAAACTCAGTAAGCTCCCTTGGCAAAGGTTTAGGATCAATTACAAATTCAGTAGGAGTGGTATCTATGCTAGTATGTCACCACTTCAGATTTTATTCATGATAACCATAGCCCTTGACATTCAAGTAAAGAGCATAAAAAAGTTTAAAAAGTGAAGAAACTTGCAACCAACCATACAACCAAGATCTTAGTACTTCCAAGACAGAGAATTTTCAGTCCCGACTGCTTGCAGCCCACAGCCCCGCCCCAAAGTGAGTATGCTACAGAGGTGGTGTCCATATCCTCAGCCTTCCTTTCCCAGCAGGGAAGAGCCTTGTGTTGCTCTAACAGTCCACACATTTTTTCTTTCATGACACACTTGCCCATGTGTGGGGTCATGGGGTCACTTGCTGTAAAGGGGGAAAAAAGCAACCTTACCTACATTCCCCAGCTGGCAGAAACACAGGGCACTGCTGAGGAGGCTTTCACGCTGCCAGCAGGATCCTGAGAGGAGGGAACAGTGCTTGTACACAGAGTGCCAACCCAGAGGGTCACTCAGTCACAGAATGGAAGGGAAGCTGCTCAGCACAGCCATGAAGAATTTCAGGTAAATGCCTTGTGTTTCCATGTTAACAGCTGGTTTGCTCTCAAGCCCCTTAAAAACAAGTCACTGAGGGACTCAGGAGGGACAGGAGGCAACTGTCAAGTAACACATTTGTTTACTTTTCTGCAACAAGGTTCTGGTTTTGCTCTCAGTACATGTGATAGGTATTCATCCACTCAGGCTACTACAAGATGTCCTGTCCTACACCTTGTTCCACCACATGTATGAAATGGATGCATAGCCCAAAAACTGGGGGAAACAAGGACATGTCCTGTACTTGGGCATATTTCAAGAACCAGAAGGAAGGAGGAAGATGTAAGAAAGTATATCCTATCAATGCCCTTTGTGCATCAATCAGCCTTTCCTATCAAGATGCAAAAAGAAAACCCTATACACACTGGAGAGTGGTGGTGGCTCCCAGGGCTGCAAACAATGATGGCAAAAAGTGATGACACAAAGTCCTCCACCTGAACCAAGAGCAACCTTGGCACAGAAATCTCCATTCAAATCCTCCTCAGAGTCACATCTGTGTCTCATAGCACGAGTAGTCCAGTTCCTGGAAATAGGCCAGTCCCTGCTGCTGCAATAGATGTGTGCATATCGATGTCCTGAAGAGACTGTTAACAGAAACCTTTTAAGATGGATGGATTGCCTAGGATAAAGCTAGATGAGCCTAGAGGCCCTCTATCTATCCTTCAGAGACTCAAGAGTTGAAAATAGAGTTTACACACAAAAAAGAATTTGAAGCAGGGAATGTGGCAGCCTGCAGCTTTTTGTGATTTGAATCCATGGATATGGTTTGATGAAATACTTTGTCAGTGATAAAAGGAGCCCTGTCAAGCAAGGTTCAAAGAGAGCAGCTGCTCCAGAGAACAGCACCTTTTGACCTCAGAAAGCACTGTCAGCTATTTTCCACATGACTGGAGAAGACGACTAATGAGCAGCTCTCAAAACGAACCTGAACTCATTCCACAAGCACAACTGGAAAAACTGAACCAAAGCAGCCCAAATTTTACCCCAAAAGCAAAGAGTGCCTTGCACCCATTGCCTCATATCTGTACCACTCAGAGATTTCAAGACAGAGTCAAGAAGGAAATCCAGATTATTGTATTTTATTGACCTCACAAAATATCAGTTACTATTATGTTTTAGCAACAGCCTGACAGGTTTTAAGATGCAAATACTGAAGGTCAAATACTAACTAGAATAATTTTTCAGTATTTTTCTTCTGAAAGAAGACAGAGCTACATTAATTTATACTTACTTGAAAACCCAACCCTTGGAGTCCAGAAGGTGCAGAGGAAATGTCTGCTTTTAGTCTTCAATGTAGACCTTTCAATCCTTTTAAGTCCAGATCAAAAATAAAATTTCTGGTGGAAGTTGCTCCCCCTTGTGGAATAGCTAGATTTTGTTTTTCACTGTATGCCTCCAGCCCCTTAGCAGCACACAAGACCTAAGAAATAGATTAGTCTCAATGCCAATCAAATGCTCTCAAGAGAATTTCTGAAGTGAAAGACCTAAAGAAAAATAAACCTTTTGTCTGTATTGAAACAGAAACTAGACTTGTGCATAGGAAGCGTAACATTTGCCACCTTCAGCACTCAGCTGCCAATCCACATCCAAAAGATTATTAATAATAATGGATGGAGGGACCCTAACCAAGGAACAGCCTGGTTCATCTTCCTCAGGCAACTCCTACAAAACTGACCCCTTCATAATAACTGAAAAAAACCAAGGTTACTAACTCAATTTTTGCATTCCCAAGGTTGAATCTGATGAATAAAGAGTGTTAGAAACTGTAATTCCAAAACACTCAAAAGCTTCCTGTATTTTTTTTTTTTTGTTATTAATGGGCAATGTATAATTAATATGGGCTTGGAAAAACTCTAAATTATAGCTTTTGCCAGCTCTTCTGGCAAATCCTCCCATGACACTGGACTACCTTAGGAAATGCACTGAGGACAGCAGTGTATTATAAAGTCAATGATCTCACCAAGAGTAGAAGATGTTGGATTACATTGCTACAAGGCAGCACTGCACTGTCTCACTTCCACACTACCAACAGTCAATAATTTCCTGCTGCTACTTGTCAGATCTGGCAGGTTCTGAAGAAGTTTGCAGCCTTCCCCCCACATCCATCTTTCCAGTGTATCACCTCTGTGAACTCCTGGCTCATGCAGGTAGGAGCACTTCCTACAATAACAGGTGGAAAAGAATCATCAAACCCAGCAGTAATTATTGCAATGACTTCCCATCATGTTTAAGCAGCAGGTGATCAACTCAAAACCTTTAGAACCAAAAGCACAGGTCTATCCTATCTGAGCTAGCACCTACAGAAGTCAGCTTCTGGAGAGATGTGACATACCAAGCCAGAGCCTTACAAAAGCAAGCAGCTGCCTTACTGAACAATGCTATGGATCTCTACCAAAGAAGAATGAAAGCAAGTCTGACTGGAGTATAGTCATGTCCCCCTGCTCTACACAACTATGCTAATGCAGCCCTTCTGTGTGGTAGGAAAGGTACTGGAATCCAAGATTTGGTAAGAGAAATAAATGCACAGTCCATGTTTAAAGGCAGACACACTCACCTGCTGCTCTCCCTCTACCTGTAATTTTGATGCAAGGCTGTGAAGCAAAGCAAGAACTCTGAAATGGAAGGCATGAGTTCATTGAAACATACACAGAAGAGTTTTTCAAGTATTACTTCTTGAGATAGGAACACAGTTGGGATCTAAGTGTCATTCACGTTGGATGCTACATGGTAGCAAATTGAACTGTGACAAGACACTGACACTGGATGAAGAACGGGAAATGGAAAAAAAGGAATATCAATAAAAATAGACCTAACACAGGACAAAGGCACCTGATAAATCAAACTCTGCTTTCTTGTAAGGGGTGGATTCAACATCCAATGGCTCCTGACACTTCACAGACAAAGAATTTTTGCCTGGCCTCACATTTCCTTGTCATTTGATGTTCAGCAGTCTAGAGAAGGAACTTGTTCAATATGGGAACACACTGAGCAGATACTTTGGCACCAGCAGCCAGTTTTGCAGATGCCACATTCATTTAGGTGAAGCCTTCCCTTTAAAGCACAGGCACTGAAATAGCTGGGAACAAAAGCTGAGTGACAGCTGTCTGTAAGATTTCCAAGCTATCATTACAGTCTCTAGTACACTGCCATGCTGGTCTCCACAGGACACTGGGGCTGAAAATACATCACCTGCCATTTCCACTGTGATTTCTTTGGCAGCTTCAGACAGAACTGGAAAGAAGCTACAAAGAGCTGAGCTGGAACAGTCTGGCTCTGGAAACACGCCTGCTAGCTGCGTTGTATAAACGATTAAAGGTGACCAGAAAGCAAGGCAGTATACAGGGATAAACAATTTCCATCTCTGCAGAGGGCCTGGGAGACAGGCAAGGCACAATGGCTCAGGAGATTTCAAACAAACCCTTTCAGTCAAGTTTTTTTAGAAATTCAGGATCGGAACAAAAAAGCCTACAGACAGCCAAGGCCGGTAGAATGAAGGTCCCCAGGTACTTACAGTAAGCTTACAAAAACCTCATCATAAGAAAGGTTGTTAATCATTATAGAAGTCCTGTAGTGCTTCAAATTGTAGTGGTGCTTAGATTACAAGAAGGAAGACACACAAACACATGGAGTGTACATGCAGCTGCAGACAGCCTCCAACTTGTACTGGTCTGGCTGCTGGAATGCCATTGCTGTGTGACTGACATATACTGCTTCAAAGAACTACCATTTAGGCAGTCAGCTGTCCATTGATATAACCTACAGATTCAGGACATGAGTCTTTTAATTTAAGGGGACCTTCTCATCTTCTGCATCTTCCAATGCAGGCAGTGCAAACAAATGCCAAAGCTACAGGGTTACTCTACCCAGAGTTCCCCAGAGAGGGTATTTTATAGTCACATGTCTTCAAAGCACCAGAATGAGCCTGACATGCAGTAGATCTCATGTTTCTGATCCGCTGTTCCCAGGCTTCCTTTGCTCTAGAACTCCCAGGAGTCCATCCACCGGAGCCCTGCCATGGGGCTGCTAGGGTCGGAGGCCATGGGTCCTATCATCCCATAGGACAACGGATGGAAGAGGTAGAAGCTGTGGAAAGAAACCAAACACCCATCAAACACAGCACAGTTTTCTGTCTCAGGAAGTTCACAGCCTATGGGACCTTTCTCCATGGGCTGCTCTAAGCTCTACTGGGGACCTTTTAACCTCTGTTGACCCCAACATACACAGTTTTGTCACATGTGGTATTTTCTCTTAGAACCTGATAAAACTTACAACAATGAAAAATTTCCCTGTATTTGAGGAACATGCCACCATCATGGGGATTAGACCCACCAACCACTGAAGGGTGGGTTTGCAGAAGCAGAGTGTTGTTCACACTGTGTGCTGCGACAAAAGAAAGCTTCCCTGAAATGGAAAGATGTTCCATAATGCATTACTGGGACACAGATGCTGAATCTAATCAAATTTGAGGGTTTAGGATTGGGCTTGAGGGTGTCTGACAAATTCAGTAGAGAAAAGAAAACAAAGGCTAAGGATAATTAACAGGCAGCAAAGTTTCTATTGCGATGGCAACCATCACACAATCTATTCATGGGAAGTTCAGCTTTTAGCACTCACCTGTACAGGATGAGCAGAACCAGTGCCAGGAACCCGCCTCCATATACCTTCCTAGCTGTAGTGCTGGGTGACAGGAACCCAGCACAGAACTTCAGTAGTGCATCCCAGGTGATTCCTAGGAGAAGGAAGAGGTAGAATTCAGAAGAACAGAGCTGCTATGTTCAGAGACTAGGCTGATGAAACTCTGTTAACACCAGAGGACCATGTCGATTTTTAAATTCATTTACCTCAGTAACCTTCAAAACCATAGAGATTGTTTTGTATCAGCAAAGGTTCTTTTTGTCTTTCCATATGAATAAATGCAAAAGAGATCTGGGCCCCAGATGCTAATGAAGCTGGTATGAAATCACAGGAAAAACTACCAAAGCCCAATTATAAACAGACATGACAGAAAAGTGGGGGCAGCAAACAAAGAGGGAAGTAACTTATATGCAAGAACATATAAGAACAGTGAAAGAGCAGAGACTAGGAATCCCATCTCTAAATTTAAATGCCCTAAGCACTAGACATGGCTGCCTCTTCAGGGTGATTTAAAAAAAAAAAAAAAACCCAAGCAAAAACAAACAAACAAAAACACCAAAAATGTAAACAAAAATTGGCACTGCAAGCTGCTTTATGAAAAACATTTTGAGTAAGTCAATGCTTTCAA
Organism: Lanius collurio; assembly: GCA_020086605.1. NCBI lineage: Eukaryota > Metazoa > Chordata > Aves > Passeriformes > Laniidae > Lanius > Lanius collurio. Next base: position 17,059,749 of record JACBWW010000004.1, on the reverse strand, counting down.
ACACTTTGCATGAGCAAACATAAAGCCTATAAAAATAATAAACATTTTAGTCAGAAAAACATTCAATTTAACAGAATATCACCTTTTTCCCTACCTTGTCTTCTTCAAGACTCAAGTATTTACCTGTCAACATGCTGGAAAAAAGCATGGCAGGAAAGTAGTGGTGGAAGTAGAGAACTCGTCCCATCATAAAAAAAGGGAGGTAATGAAGGAGCCAGCCCAGTGTGATCTGCCCTCCACCACGTAGCACAACTCTGGACAGTTCTGGAACACAAGTAAACAGACTTCAGCAGAGCAAAACTCAGCTACAGTTCCTGTTTGCAAACCTTCACACGCAAAGTAAACTCAACAGGAATGATCTTTGCAGGAAGCCATGTATTGGTCTGGAATTGCTTCAAGCCTCTGCCAATATCTTATCTGCATTCTTTATAAATATATAAGCATTCTTCAGGAGGACAGTTATCAGAAAAGATATACAAAGTCCTAAGTCTCAAGGCATGGCAGGAGGTTGACCATCCTCTATGTTAAGACCAAACATGCAGTTTCTCAGGCTGTGCATCAGATTAATCAGGTGATTCTGGTTTCTGATGATTTCATTGGCTCTGTAACAAGAGCCAGCCAGATGATCATTTTGTCAGTCCTTCCTGGAAAGAAGTGGTGCCTAGCTCTCAGAGCCCGGGGAAGGGACTAAGAGCTCTGGTGTCCGTATACAGCTTAGCCAATAGCATATTGTAGAACTGAGAAGCTTCCCATCACATTTTAGAATTGACTTCCCACGAGGAGATCTACAAAATGAAGCAACCACTGATGTAAACTGGAATGGCCAGAGTATGACTAACTAGGGCTTGTGAAAAGCTCCATAACTTTGGCAATGGACATATTACAGGATCATTTTATTGCTTGCATTTTTCATTTGCTTTGCATAAATATCAGAACACATTTCTTGTCTTAAAACATTGTGCATACTACAGAGTACAGGGCACATGCAGAGCTTTGGTGCAAGACATTGATTAATTGGCCTGCATCCCTTGCAGCCAATGTAAGAAGCTGTGCACTGCTTTTGTAGAAGATCTGTGGTGTTCACTATTAAACTACAGATATGAAGTTCCCACTCTTTTCCTTGTAGACACTGCTTGATAATCCAAGCTCAGTGGTTTCCCACCTTTGACACAAGAAGTCCTGCCACCCACACACTTTTAAGGTGCCTGCAAAAGGCATTCATGAAAAGGAAGACTGACCTCACCTTTGAGTTCTGATGTCAGTTGGACACCTCTCTTCAGAGCCACTGCAGTGCAAAGTGTTAACAGAAGATATAATCCAATAGTGACCAGATTTAGCCACCAAATCACCTACACAAGAGAAAAAGAAAGATTTGGGACTTTATGCCAGACATGTGCATGCGACATGCAAACATTAAGAGTACAATAAGAGAGACAGTCCAAAAGCAGGAGAAGGAAAAGAAACACTGTCACTGGCAGAAGCAAAACTAAGCCAAAATTTGCTAGACATTGGCTTGGAACCTCCCACTCCAACTTACCGGGTTTCCAAGCAAATAAACCCGATAATCTGTCTCATTGACACCAGAAAAACGCAGTCCCTGAGGAAAGAGATCAGAAGGGAGAAAAACAGATACTCATCAGTCCAGTTTGTATTTTGCACAGTGTCTAATGTGAGACAAATTCCCATCCATGCATCTCAGGTGCTAAGAAAGAAAGCTGACAGCATCTTCAATGCAACTACAAGGTGTTGTGCTTTAAAAGACACCGCAAAAGCACTTGAAAATAGAAAGGACAATGGATTGATCAATATACCTGGTAGTTGATGGGCCAGTGCCAAGGTTTGGATGTAACTTCATTGTCCTTTGGTTTGAGGCCACTGTTTCCCTGCAGGTAAGTCAACATAAAATTTAAACAAGCAGGCAGTTATGCTGCAATGGCTGCCCAGAAATTCTGTGTACACAAACATGTATCAATACTCTTCCTGCGTGAAAGTTCTTTTCTGACCTATATAAACACATCATCTACCACAATGGTCACAATTAGGACAGTTTTAATACTACTGTGCAAGTGAAAATGGTTTTTGAGTAGCATAAGGGCAGTATTCTCTTATTTCTCTTCTCCAACTTTTCTGTCACCGAGGATAAATGTTGCATAAGCAAGACCTTTTTTCATTAAGAGACTAGTGTGACAGGTTTCCCTCCACTATGAAAGAAAAGCCTCAAGGATTATTCCCATGGAAACTCATGCAGGTGCTTCCTTACCTGAGACAGGATTATCACTAATTGCCATGGAAACACTTCACAACAACACTTTATAAGTACTAACAATAATGTGCTTGACAACGCTTTTTCTCTTTAAAATCTGAGAAGAGCTTCACAAACAGTAGCAAAGAAAACCCTAGACTCCCTTCTCAAAATAGTAACTTCTTATTCTGGAGATGAAGAATTGAGGAGCTGGAAGCAGAAGAGCTGTGTGAGTGTACACAGCAGAAGTGTACAAAGAACAATCATGGGAAAAGACTGCAGGAGCAGTCCACCTTGCAAATATTAAATCTGTTCTTTTTTAAAAAATATATATTCGGAGATAAAAAGTAAACCAGAAATCACAGCTCCTTGATGAACTTGGAAAAAAATCAGAAGTTTTCCATTTTCAATCCAAACACTTATTGTGCTTCTAAATGTCTGTTTAGCTGATTTTTCTGATTTTGACCACAGTAATATCCTCCTGCCTCACAAATACTAATTTTACTTTAAAGCCTTACAGGAAGGTAGGGAAAACATTACATAACTAGGCTGTAGCTAGATCACACCAACAGCAGAGCCAGGCATTAAGCCTAAGGCTTCCAAACTTGGACTTGGAAGATTTAGCTCCAAGACCATCCTTTTTTCTAAGTATAAATTCAAGTAGGTTGCTTGAGCATGTAAATTCTGCCCTAGCTTGCAGCCATCATCCAGATCTCTCAGAAAGTGCTATTTTTTTTTTGAATGCAAGAGAGAGGAGGAAGAAAATTATAATTTAGAATCAACGATATCCTACCCGGATCATAACCATGTGGGATTCTAGCAGAATTTCTGCAAAAGAAGGTTTCAAAACATCCAGGCTGATATTGGGCACTTCAAAAAAAAGAGAGAAAAATAGATTAGAAGTTTGTATGTACAGTTTACTTTTACTTGCCTTTTTCATACTAAACTCTCTACTCCTACAACAAAACTGCTTCCAGAACCTCTTTTAATTCTCTGTGCAATTTATTCATATTCTAAACACAGTGGCTTGCAGTCAAAAGTATCCCCCAGTGAATTTTACAACTGTTGTACTCCTAAATTTCCTCCTTTACTTCCAAGAGGAATACAAAATAGATAAAAGTCCATGAAATTAATAGATTTTTATTTCTGGATGAAAGTAGAGACATACTCTTCATAGGCTGCTGCTTATCTGTAAATGAGCCATAAGTGTGGGAATGTAAAATACATTAAAACAGAAGAAGAAATTATTCCAAGTCAACAGCCCAGGATTTCTCTCCTTTGGTTTGCATACAGTTGCTTTCACAAGAGAAAGAACAGTAAATGTTTTAGTAACTCAGAACTCAGCCCAAGTCACCTGAAATTCATGGGATGAAAATTGTGTTAAATAACCCAGGCCAGTTGAGCCTGTGAAACTCCTGGATGAGGCTGCAAGGCCCACCTGTCATTACAGGCAAACATAGATCTCTGTCACACACTATTAATTTCTTGATGGTACTGCCAAGTCATTATTTAGCACACCCCCAGTAAGAGAAGGAAAAAAAATACACCAGAACAGAGTGGATCCTAGCTTTTTTTAAAAAGCATTGAAACACATATGACATACTCATATCAATGACAACAATTCCCAATTAAACAATGTTAGAAATAACAGCCTGTACTGGAGTGCTTCACACTTTCGTAATACATTAAAATCTCAAAATCAGTTAAAAAGTCTTTATACTTCCACTACACTTTAAGCATTATCACCAGCTTCCAGTAGAACAGTGAAATAGAAAAGGACTCTACATCCCTGTACAGACTCAAGTTCAGAAGTTTGCACTTAAAATGAGAAAGAATACAGACATTTCAAATGCAGAATGCCAGTTACTGCTATCTGATAGCTCATCCCTTCCTTTAACAGCAAGCCAAGACTCACTCTCAAAGGAAAAGGAAATAAATTACTTACATTTAGGGTTAATATGATCTTCAAAGTTCCAGAGGGAACTGGGTGTCTCCTTCAGGTAGGGTGTGCATGTGACTTCCACTTGTTCCCAGCCCCTGAGGATTAGCAGAACAGTTCACCATCACCCCACACAACACTCAACATTTCCATTTCATGTCCAATTTCTCCCCATTTAGCTTTATACTTCTCCATAACACTTCAGCAGTTGCATTCTTACATGCTCTAAGAACCATGTAGAAACCCCAATAGATCTGCAAGGCAGATGCAATCAAAATTCCACGGAATAGTTGAACCACGTCTCACTTTCTCACCTAAAAAACCCTTGGCCCATATATAAGCAAGGGGATTTTTGAAAATTATGCACCTTGCCAACTAGAAACTACTTCCAGTTCAACCCTTATAGTCCCTCCAAAGAAAATCACCATCACCAATTTAAGTAAATCCAAATTTACTACAACCTACAACAGCTGTATCACAGAAACAAAACAATTACCTTAGAGGATACCAATAACTGTTCTTTAGTCTGTCACCCTATGTCTAGTAGGTCACATCAAAGACTTTGGGAGAAAGTGCATCAGATCTGGCAGTAATATGACAGATTAATAAGGAATTTTCTATCAGTCACCACTTAGCAAATTTCACTAATTAAGTAATCCATTAAACAATTACTATTAAATTCTCTGAAGGACAGTGATTATTACCTTTTAAATATAAAAAATATAAAAATCCAATATATTCTAACCATCCTTATTTGCAGTTAACAAGTATTTTTTCCCCTCAGTTCTTACTATCACCAATATTTTGTGGCAATAACTTCCATTTACATAGTAAGTTGTTAGTGGGGGAAAAAAAAACCAATTCACAACCTTTTCTGAATGCTCTTGATGGAAACTGGCTTTTTTTTTTTTTAACTTAACACATTATTCACCCATGAGCCCAGATTTATGATGATGTCTAAGTGGCATTTGCACTCCTGGCCATGCAGGTGCCAGAGGTTCCTGCCTGCCCTCACTATGATTCAGCATCCACAGGATTCCTTAGAATGTGGTTTTACCACAACACAGTGAAGGGAAACCTAGAGCAGCCGAAAGGGAGGCAGCTCTCGAAACAGCAGCAACATGACACGACTGCACAGCCCCTGCTTTAGGATCCATGTCAGCATCCCACACAGGGCAGCTTTACAGGCAGGGCAGCTTCCTTGGCATGAGCCTGGACGTTTCTGCATACACCTAATTTTAATGATGAAGATATATAATTCAAGGACATATAAAACCCTGACCCCTGCTAATAGCAGCTTGTAAACACTGCCTTGCTTCAGATGCTGCATGCAAAAATGGCAGAAGGTCTTCTAATAACAAGGTAAATTAATACCAATAGAAAGCAATTTTGAAGATTATGAACTGGGGTATGAACTGCCCCAGTTTCCAGTGATTTTTGCGAACACCAAGGATAAAATGTGACTTAAAGAACATGTCTGTTATCCCCTCCTGGCCTTACCAGATGACAAGATCTATGTCCATGCTACTCCTGGATCTCTAAGTAAGGGATAATATTTTTCAGAGCCTAAACCTTCACTGTAACAGACTGCATAACCCTAACCTAGATCTTCCCCTTTGGGCATATTTTTAGCACCTGCTAGTCACATTTTTATTCTTTTAAAGAAATGGAGGAAATGCAGTTATTGCTTAGTCTAAAAGTACCATTGAGTAAAGGAACATGTCAGTTCAAGGCCTTGCCTCCCCTTGGATGGGGTTTACAAACTATTTACCATTTTGGCAGAGTCTTTCCAGAAGAGCCCAATATACACCCTGTGGCCACATGGGTTAGCCGGACCTGACTCCGCAGGACTTTGATGAGCTTCCCAGTCTTTCTGCCCACCACTTCAATCCGCCAGAAGTCATTGGAGTCTCCTGTTCCATTCTATCATGCAAACATACCATCGGAGAAAATTACAAAAATAGAAAAAAGAAATGAAAGAATGCCCAAACTAGAAGACATACAGAACTGAAGCAAATAGGAAATTCAGAAACTCTACTAGGGGAAAAGCTAAACAAACTAGCCCAGACCACCCTCACTCACACTTCACAGGAGAGATTACCTATCAGGAAGACATCATTCTAGACATAAGCAGCCACTCGCAAATACATCTCTATCTTGCCAACCTTAATTTTGTTTGCTTTCAGTTCACTCTTGACTGTAGCTCAGAGTTACAGCATAAACAGGGGTAACTTGGCTGCTTCACAAAAGGGGTTTAGGCAACAGATCTTTGTGTTTAGAAATTCAGTCCTCAAAGCAGATTTCATCTTCGTGATTCATATTTCTGTCATAATTCCGTCAAAAAAACACTTGTCTATGTGACAAGGCCAAATACATAAAATAATACTTGTCAGAGCAACTTCAAGGTTGCTCAGTTTGTCATTTCTGGAGTTGAATGCTGCGAAAGCTACACTGACAGTAAAAGCTAATTTTTTTTTTTATCTGTGTTCACATTAAATAGACCTTAAATATGAGAGAAGGTATTTCATACTACACTCAGTTTTTCCTTCAGGATGGTAGATGTCCATCTATCATCCTGGCCAACAAACTAAAAAAAGCAACAATAAATCCCCTTGGCATTATATGAACTCTCCCAAAAAAAGGAGCTTTTGTTTTATCTTGCCTTCACTTACTATTCCATAGCCAGTGACCTGAAAATGCTTCCTTGTCAGGGGAGCCTCATGCTGGTGACTGTGCAGATTTCTAGAAGTTCTGAAATGAAATTAAAAGTCAAACCTTTTAACCTTGTCAATTTGTGATAACAACATTGGTTTGAGCCACTCAGAGATCTGCCAGTACTCTAACCACTGAATTCCAGCTGAGGGCACAGCAGGATGCAGCCTTAACAGGATGGGGGACATGGAGTGAAACTGTCACTTCCCAGCATGTGACTCTGAGCTTATGCCACACTGGGCAGTGACAGAAAAGGATGACAGCATGAATAAATCCAACCCTCAAACTACAATCTAATACCTCTGAAAGGAAAAGAGGATTGTTTTGTTTTGCTCTGTTGCTTTGTTTAGTTTTTTTTTAAATGAACAGTAAAAGTGTGACAAACAGACCTGTCTTGTAAGAAGAAAAGCAAGATCCTGACTTTTTGTGATTATCGGTTTTGCTTTTGAGGGGAAAGATTGTACCATTTAGGGGGAAATCAGTGGCCACCATTTAGCACCAGCACAGTGCAGATAAAGAGCCTCCTACCCTGGCAGGGTCTGCCAGCTGTGGCAACCATAGAAACGTGGCCATGGCCCGCCACGGACGCCTCTGTCCCAGGGGAGCACCACAGCCCGGCCCCGCGCCAGCTGCTGGATCCCGCCGCAGCACCGCCGAGTCACTCCCTGCTGGAGACCTCCTCGGGACTCAACCTATTTTGCCTAATCAAGATTTTATCATCCTCATTACCATATATTTGATAGTAAACTCCCAAATTAATTTTTTTTTCAAATATTCTCATAATAATTTTGGAAACCTAAGCAATGATTTGTGCATATGTCATACTGAATACAGTATAACATGATTTCCAGGCTCACAAGTTTAGAGGTTAAGAAATTGAGGCTGTGAAAGCACAGAGTATTTTGGCACAGTGACATGAGATAGACAAAGACTAAATATCAAGTGACTAGAGTTCCCCTGCTTCCTCTTAAGGTATTCCCTGCAGACAGGGAAGGGTCCAGCTTCCATTTTCATTCAAAGTGCTACAATCTCAGTACTCTTGAGAACTTCAGTGGGTGGGTACTGCCTATGAAGATAGAAACAGGATACTTGCAGTACACTGACAAAAAAAATCCCATACTCTATTTGCCTAGAAAATTTAGTATGGCGACAGGGAACAGAATGAGGGTTTTGAAATTGCTTCTCTGGAAGAGTTACCCTGATTATCACACCTCACATACCTGAACAAATCTCCGTGCTGCTTAGGTAGGTATTTCTAATAAGGATGTGTGGTTATCTTAGAAGTTTCTCATTTACTAGACACTTTTCAAAACATTAACTGTAGAAGAAAAACTCTACAAACCTCACACTGGAAATTCAGATGTAAAGATACCTCTGTCACACAGCCTGCTTGTGCTCATCTAACCACAATCTCCAGCAGGACAAGTCTCCCACCAATTCTACTCAATCACAATCTCTGAATCCCAGAAATCATCCTTACTCTTTATGTTCCAGACGAATAATATCTCCGTGCCTCACAAACTCCACAGGGCTTGAGGGGTCAGACAGATCTGCTGAAGGAAGATGAACTGATCATATCAATGCACTTACAAACTTATCAGGGTCTTAAAAAGTTTCTTGCTGATGCTCATGCCTCAAGCAGATAATAAAGCAAAAATAAAGTATTGTGTTGACTCTAAGCCTGGTGTAAAACATTGCTCTAGACTCTAACCCTGAGAGCTATTCCAAAGAATGTAAACTATAAATGACTCTTGCAACAGTGATTATAATTTTTCTTACATATCTACGTTATTTACATTTTTTGCTGTTTAGACAATTCTTGTTAATTTTTATAAACACACGTGGCAGGTAAAAAATAGGAAACTGCCCGACCAAGCATGCCTCAGCTACACACACTAAATAATCTAAATCAACAGCTTTCCATACAAACCACAGATCATCACATTCAGTACTCTTATCTTGTCCCAAGCAATCATCCACAAAAATCTGTCAAACAAAATGTACCAGACTGTAACAGAACCCAACTTCCCCAAGACTCTTAGCCACAATAACAGATTGCAAAAAACATTAACTCAGTTCACACCAATTTCCTCTCTGCTGTTATTTGCAGCCCTACACAGCTGAAAAATTGTCAATGCAACCTTCAGCTAAGAAAAGCTTATTTAGTTCAGCTGTACAATCTGGAGAAGAACCAAAAACACACCAGACACACACAATGTAAATTAAGATGGAAACAGCTTCCCCTTGTTCTTCCTCTTCTCCCCCTCATATCCATGAAGGATACTCTGCCCTGGAAAGAACTCAGAATATGTATGTGAAAAACAGAAGCAGCAGTTATAAAAGGCACTTTACTGGTATTTGTTACCTGTATCTGAATCATGTTTCTTTATAATCCACAGGTTATTCAAATCTTTATGTAAGTAGGCAGTGACCTGAAATGACAGGATTAATTATTTTACCTAACAAGAAAAAAGTTGTTGATAGCAGTCACACATTCACCAGCAAATCAAAGCCCCAAATGCACCAACAACACAGAAATCCTGGGATTACTTTTCTGACTGTGCCCCCCAGGAAACCAGTTATGGGCCACTCCTTAACCTAGATAACACCTCTTAGCCAGCATATAGCCCATCCTCAGAAGCACTACACTTCATGGCAGTTCACATGCACCATGGGGAACAGTCTCCAAACACAGTATGACCTCCTCTTACCCTATTTCAGAGGCTCCTCCTACAACAACAGGATATCCAGACCAGAACTCTTGAATAATCACTGACCACTATCTGAACCAGGAGATGGAAGCAGAACTGGTTTTACAGCCAGTAGAGATTTGATAACAGGATTCAGGGATCACTTGTTACAGCCTCACATGCTACACAGCTAACCCCTGCCAGCCTGCTCAGCCTCACAGAGAGTAACTACATCTACTGCTACCATGGCCACGGCAGAGCATCTTATTCCAGGGGGCTGCTCGCCAGAGCACGTGGAACTGTATTCCCTTCACTCAGCCTACTCTTACAGAGCAGCAAGCCGAGCTCTGTGGGACCCTAGCCCAGTGCCACACCTGTGCCTCCCACTCAGGTGGGAGCAGATAGCCCAGTGAGTGGGTGAGAAGCAGAACACAGAGGAGTGTCAGAGGGTGGGGAAAAAGGGAGAGCTGGAGATAGAACCTCATACCTTGAGGTCAAGCCATCAGGAGAGGAGGCAAAAGTGGAAGCAGAGAAATCACTTTTCCCTCTCTAAACCTCCTCCAAGTCCTATATTCCCTTCCTTTCTCCAGACCCCTGAAACTACCCTAGAACCTAACTGCTGTCCTACTACCAGGGCAGGGAGCACAGGGGGGAAATCTCCACCCCTTCCCACATTCCACAAGGAACTCCCTTCAGTGTCCTCTCCAAATTGCCTTTCCCTGCTTTTAGTCTCATGAAGCATGATTTGCACTCAAATTTTGCCTGTGCTTGAGCCAGTTTGGCATGAAATCTCCATATACTGTAATAAACATTATTGTCATGTTAGAGTATTAAAAATTCTGTTTGTGACAAGCAGCAGGAAAAAAAAGATTGAGACAAAGTTTTCACTTCTGAAAACTTCCTTCTCACCACAGAAACAGCAGGGAGTTAAAAACCAAACACTTGTGTTTCTCTGGTAACTTTCTTTCAAGGAGCTCAGAACAACTTTTAGACACTAATAATCAAGCTGCAGAATACATCTTGTTAGAAGTGCAGAAGTGGCAAAGACCTGTGAAGCTTGATGATGACAGACAAAAATAAGAAATCCACTTAATGTTTCTACTTCTTAATTAGAGATAGTTACATGATTTCTGATTTCTACTTTCACTTATTGCTTAATCATTTAATGAGAAGCCTTTGGTTCAGATGATTTCCATATGGCTACATTAGCTTACAAACGTACAGTATCTGATTTAATGAGCAAAGCATTACAAATTCTTTGGTGACAAATGAAGGCAGCAAGGCACAAAGGAGAGGAATTCATGTAAGGTCACAGAGGCCAGTGGCTGGAGTAAAAATTGTACACAGCAGTTCTATTCCCTTGCTTTTAATCTACAACCAGAACACTTGTAAGAGAATGTACTTGTTTTAAACACAGTTTTACAGCCTTCCTTGAGGTAATTTTCATTATGGAAGATTATTCTGAAGTCCTCTTGGACTCCATTTATGGACAGTGGTCTTGCTAATATTGCAAAGCCTTGTTACTGTAGGTCACCCCTCTGGTGTAACGTGGTAGGCTCGCTTCAAGCCTCCGTTTTAGTTGGAGTTCCAAGCCAAGTGCACAGCTGTGGCACTGAGAGGGTAACAGATGCTGAGTAAACACATAGCTCCCATCAGACCACCCCTAATGCTAAATGCAAAGGGAGTCAGTCAGTGGTTGTAGTCACAGGCCATAATACCACAGCACACCAACCTGCTGCTGGCGAGCCCCAATGCCTTCTGGGTACAGGTGCCAGTGGGAGTGAAGGTATCCCCCTGCCATCCGAAGGTTCTTCATTGTGACCACAGACCCATAAGCCAAATCTGCATGAGAAAAAAGGAGGAAAAATGATGTAAGGCAGGTCTCCCATATCTCCCCCAGCTAGTCTGCAGTGCTCAATTAGGCATGCATTCTCCATTGTTTTGATGCAAGTTTGTTTCCTGTTTGACATGTTACTCCACAGGGCTCACTGCAAGCTTGTCTCCCATCCCTAACCCGGATTCAGTGAAACTGTTATGTAACATTTGGCTGAAACACTTAAAACTCTCCCACTGAGTTTTAACAGAAACAGAAGTGCTTGGGCATTCTTTGGTACGTAATTTCATAACGACAGTTTTGAGATAGCTTTCCCTAAGAGTATACAGTCAAATTAAAATACTGCTGACCCCTACAGCAATACAAGAGGGAAGGGAGGCAAGCTCAGCTACTGGATAGCAGAACTGATACACTGGCTTAAGACATCTTCCCTCCCAGCATATGTGGGAGAACTCAGCCTTGGAAGACCCGATGCTCTTCCAGTGGCAGCTCTGGAGCAGGGAACAGCCAGAAAAAATCTGAATTAATACTAAAGCTAAACCATATTAAAGGCTCAGTAGTCCCTAGCCAACCTGAGAAGTAGGGAACAACCAGAGAGCTTTCTTTTCACTAAATTCAGATCCATTCTGAATATAATGCGACTGGACCAGTGGCACACTGTGTTACACAAGTTGATAGTTTCCATTTATACATATTTTGGAAACAAAACCCACATCTGAACATCTACAAATATAAGGTGAAGAGGACAATCTTTTTTCTGTTGTCTCAAGAAATATAGAACAAAAGAATAACAAAATGCACGCACACAAATCTCTCAAAATGGCATCTTTCCCTATGATGAAACAGCTAGTGACCATGCACTGAACATAGTGGTATTTTCAGCCTTTTTCTTTCTCTCAATACATAAAGCTGCACAGAGGACCAGCATGGATCTGATCTCAACCATGGAAAGCATAATCCACACTGCCCTCCACTGAGTCATGGGAGACACCATTTTTATTTAAGCTCTTGCAAACACTGACAACATTCGGAGTGCTTTATTCATTTGGACACTCACGCTCTGGAATGGAGACATTATGAAGATTGTTCCCAATCAGCTGGGACTGAAATGCTGAACTGAAGAAACCATCCCCAGGACCACTACAGGAGAGAACAAAGAATGTCACAATTCAAAATCTCACTGAACATGCATACAAACCTCTGCCATGCATTACCAAGTTGTTTTTATAGAAGAAAAATGATAAAACCAGATTGGGCATCAGCAGAAGAGTGGGTGCAGTTGCCTTAGAGGCAGGCTTCTCTAATGTATATAATCACAGCAGATAGAGACAGTCTTGCAGGAAATTGTCCAGAGCTACAAGGGCTTGAGGTCACAAAAATGTACGTGCTGGCTCTGAACAAAGCACCAAAAATGTCTTTGGAAGTGTTCTTACAACAAATAAATTGACCCACTGTCAGGACAGATATAGCAAAGCCTTTCTCTGTGGCTCCTGTAGTCTTATTTCTGCTAAGAGGTCAGTGGTAAGACCACTAGACTTCAACTGAAAAATAACAGATTTATTTTTCTGTTCTTTTTCTACAGTGTAATGCTTATTCACCTCATTTTTTAATGGCGCATATGGAAAACATTACTTGGCCATTTTACTAGCTCTTTCCTTGTAAAAGCATCCCTTGGTTGCAGGCATTCAGAAAAGAGCCCTCCCTTCAGGCACGCTCAGACTTTTTTAATCACAGCCATTTTTCAGGAATGCAATTACTTTTTTTTTTAATTACAAAAAGACAAAGAATGGAGTTGAGACATTTTCAGGTCCCAGAAAGAAAGGAGGGGAAAAAATGAGACAGAAAGTTTTGTTAGGTACTTGCTTGGCATTTCAGAAAGTCTCAAGCTCAAATTTAATTTTACTGCCAGCTTGGCCAGAGAGTTAGAGAAGGGAATGAAACAAACACACAGCTTGTGGCTGTGCTTCTGACACTGAAAGTGGAGGACTATATAACCAAAAGCCATTAATTCAAAGCAAAGATAATTACTTCTTCTTCTGGAGAAGACATTGTGAAATACCTTCTATTTAACACTGCAAAATGAACAGCAAACATAGCCATGTAGAGGGCAAGCGGGAGCACGATGAGGCAGAGTACACGAGCCAGTAAATGCTTCCCAAACACGACCTGTAACAAACATAGCCTGGATCAAACAGTGCAGCTGCAGGAACAACTTCACTCCTTATTTCACAAGACTCTGAGCAGCAGTCCTACAGCTGGAGCTTGCTGTGCAAGAAAGATCACCAGGCTGCAGAATTACCTCAGAAAGACCAAGAGAGAGGTAAAAACTGAGGCAGACCTTGCTGAGTATCTTCAAAAGCTGGAGCTATGGTACCTTGAAATTCTAGGGTCATGGGAAAAAGGACAAAAATAGGCAATAGAAGAGTTTAGCATTCCGAAGTGCTGAGCATCCCTTTGGCAAAGGAGGTTGGGCAGCTTCCATTGAAAACACTTTGAGAGCAAGGACCTTAACTTGTTTATCAGTGGTACATATCCTGACTCAAAATCCCAGCAAAGAGATGGCTTCCAAAATAGTAACTACCAAAGCTAAGCAAGAGGGCAAATGAAAATTTGCTCCCCCAATAAGTCTACGCAAATATGAATGTAATCAGGACTTCTTGTGGACCCTGATATTTTTCACTCACAGAAATCACCTTGCTTAGCAAGAATGCTCTCACACTGCAACTTCTAGCGCTGCTCAGCCAGAAGCTACACAAAAGTCAGCAGCAAAACCTGTTCTCCAGCTGTCTCAACAGGAAAGCAAAATATTTTGTTTCAACCAATTGAAAACGTAGTTTGCAAACAGATGCCCAAGAAGCTATTATATTTTCACATCCTACTGACACTGCTGGTAGTAGAGTAAATAATGTAAAATGGAGGGTGGATAATAAATAGCTGTGGAAGAAGAAAAAATATTAAATAGCAAAAACTGTATGCTAAATACCCACACTAATTTCAAAGTGGATGAAAGCAGATGCACTTGCTATTCTCCATATTTTTTTAACATGATACCTATCATACCATTAAGTTCATAATCATTAAGCTAATCATTCTCCATCGCTTAGTACCAGAATCAATTAATTCAGAAGTAATGGAAAAAGCTGAACACATTGCAAAATGCACTGAAGGTAACAAGGGAAAGAGCTGTTCAGCTCAAGTATTTCAGCAGAACACTTAATAACCACTGGACACTTGGAAAAACACTGATTGATGGTACGTAGCCAAATAAAGGCAGTGGAGAGGCACATGAATCAACCTCCAGTTCCCTACTTAAAAAGGCCTCAATATGCTCCAATTTTCATGACAAGGTTTTCTTTAACTAAAGATTTCAATGCAAAGTCAAAAAAAAAGGAAGCGCATGTAAAAGACAGCAGCCAGCAAACCAGAGCAGTGGACCAACACAAGCTGGGAATTCCAGCAATCAAGTTAGTCCCCAAAAGATTGCATGGAAATAACCATAAGTAGCTTCCTAACAAATGCAAAGATAAATAATGCAGGCTTTCAGGAGATTAACCCTCATCTTTTTTTTCCCCTCTCCTCAAGCACCAAAGTTGCCAAATAGCTATTCAGAAAGCATCTACCTTCTGGAGTAAATTTCTTTACATATTCTAACACTCAAGGGTTTGCTGCCGTTGCTGCCAGCAGCACAAATGAAATCACTGTGCAGCCAGTCTGCTGGCAGAAAACTTAGACATGATGGATCTGTTCTATTTCAAATGCAATCAACTGACTTCGTTCAAGAAGTGTTTCTCTGGAGTTGGAACACTGAATCTCTGCAGCCCATACTGATTCACATTAATCAAAGAAAACAAATCCCACAGCAGGAATACATAAAGTCTCCCCATGCCCTCACTGTTTATAAGACAAACGAGACAAAAACAGTAAGTGGAAGAAACAGAATTTTCAAGATTCAGAAGAGGCTGAGACAAGAGGAGAGCTGAACACCTTTTAAAAGATGTGACTGAAGAATTTGTCTTCCTGCCGGCTGCAAGACAGCAAATGGTACATCAAGGTATTTCTCCAAATAGCAGATTTCACAGTCCACAAACATAAAAATATTAGACCAGGACACTCAAACCCACCAGCAAATTTTTTAGGGCTTAGAAGAACTAAATGTGTGTGAAATCAAGACTATGGCTGCCTTCTTCTTCTGGACTGGCTATGGATACTGCAAGCTGCAGAGTGTTTCTATCTCATGATGCTCTGCATGCGCCTGCTATGCAGCCCATGCCCCCTTACTCTCATGAAGTAGAGCCTACTCTCATGCTGCTCATGCAAACTAAGTGCTGCAAGACATGCCCGTCTGCCAGGCAGCACATACTCCTTGGAAGGTCACGTAACAGTGTTGGACAACATCTTGCTTTGGGCCACTGTAAAGCCATTCCCAATGAGCATTTTTAGTTTAGACTGAAAATTCATCCAACTGGAATGGTAACAGTTTCTCTCAGGAAAATCCTTCTGCTGTGCTGGTGTACCATTATGTCCTGCTAATATAAGTGTGTTTGGCTTTTTTCCAAAAGTCTGGCAATAGATTTTCATTATAACCTTAATCCCCATTTTTCATGACCCACATCAGATGCCTCTCTTTGCTGCAGACAGAGTATCTCTGTTAGGGTTGTCAAAGACTAGAAGAATTACAAAGCAAACAAAACAAAGAAACCCTTAAAGTAAAGAAAAGTCTTTGAAACTCACCAGTGACAGGTTCAGGTTCCCCAGCAAGTCCCATAGGTCATAGATTGTGTTCAGGCCAACCAAGAGGACTACAAAAAGGCCAACAAATTTTACTCCCATTGCTCCAGCAAGGTTCACACCGGTCAGACTCAGCCAGAACCACCAGGTGGCAGAAAATGGCCTGTAGGACCAGTAGAGCAATTCAGTAAATAAAAAAATGGCTACATGAATGGGCAGCCTGCGGTCACAAAAATAAGTAACAAATCAGTTACCCCACAAAATTTCAGTCCATCTTCTCAGGAGCCCATAAGGAGTGGAAAAACATGGTTTTCATTTAGTTTCGAATCACGCAAGCCTCAGATACAGGCTTGTGAAGCCTGGATACAGGCTTCAGGTACACTTAAGCTGGGGCAACTGTAGATCTCTCATTCAAGGATGGAAACACAGACACCAGGTATAAGTTAAAATAGTAGTGTGAAGAAAGTCTGACTACATGGAAGTTCTGAGAAAAGAAACAAGAATTTTGCTCCAAGAAGTGCTAACTTACTTCTCTCAGCAATTTAAGGACACAGGGAAGAACAAAGACAAAGAGCAACCTCCCCTACTAAAGTAAGAAAGCCTTAGTGGAAAACATCTATCCAAAACATAAACAAAAGCAGCAGCAAAAGGCAAACAAATTATAAACTGACATAAAACTGAACGACAGAAGAGAGATGAGAAAAAATGACAGCAGAATTTAAAACTTTTTTCCTACTGATTCCTAATGCCTTGACACTTTTATTTTGACTAGACAAAATTCCCATGACCTGCTAAGCAACACAATAGCTGGAGTTGGCTTTTAATTTGCAGAATAACAATTACTTTGACAACAGGATTAGTTCTAAGATAAGAACAATAAATTCAGGTCAGGGCACACAGAGCTGATCAAGCACTGCCCCGTAATCCAGCACTTGCACTCCCTGGGGAATGTGCTGTAGATAAGGATGGCCTCGGATAGCAGTACATGATGCTGCAGGCTGCATTTCAGCCACACGAACTGTAGGCACAATAAGATTGATATGATCAGTTCTTGAATGCTTAATGAAATAAAAACTGCTCATACATAACACAGAATTTCGAGTTTTTATGTCTTTGAATTTGGGATGCATTTCAAGGAAACTGCTCTGTGCAGCCCAGCCACAAAGAATCTTTTTGACATATCCCAATAACTATAAATCACCACCCTCGCTGGATGGGTCTATAGCAAAATCCTTAGCAACTTGACTATTTTGTTCAGGATCATCCTGGCTGTATTTCCCTCTAAGTTTTTGTAGCAATTTCTCTAAATCAAACAAATTACACCATTTACCTCAGACAGCAGGATTTTTATAGGTGCTTATAGCCACAGATAAGTAGTGTTTCTCTAGCCTGGAAACAAAGTAACTGGTTCAAGATAACAATAATTTTTCCATTAAGGACCAAGGCCTTGAATATGCTACAACCATCCTTCATTCCTCCTTCTCTGACCCATCATGTCCTTTCTTAGATTTCTTCCCTGTGAAGATTTAAAAGGCTTTAACCTTCTTGTTCCAGATTTGCAGTTCCAGAAACTGCATAAACTATTTCTGCTGACATTTCCTTTCATGCTAAAGTAATCTATTTAATACTCTCTCGGTGTTCCCCAGTCACAATACTTTCTCTCTAACTACACAAACCCTCATAGGAAAAATTTCTCTTCCCCTACCAGCAGTCATTTTCACCTTCAAACTTCCTGAAATAATCTCATTTCAGCCATTCACACATCACCAATGGCAGACATTACTTCAATTGTGTGAAAGTTGAATACCTATAGTTTAACAAAATTATCATCTGTATCTTACTTGTCTGCACTGTTGTTACATTTCACCATACTCAGGACAGCTCCCATGAGAAAGAACATCAGAATGGGATCCAGCAGAATATACTGGGACAAAGTAATACAGCCCGTATCTGCAAAGAGACACACAGCAATGTCAAAAAGACTTGCAGTTCCAAAGTGAATCCAAGATTGTGGGAATTCCGTTTCCTCAATGTAGTCAAGACAAGAAGGAGGGAAATTTCAGAAACAGAAGTAGATCACAACATTTCAACTTCTACCTGGGTAACAAAGAAAAAAGAAAACAACAACAAAAAAAAGCAAACAAAAAAAAAAAAAAAAAAGAAAAAACAAAACCAAAAACCAACCCAACAAAAAACCCAAAAACCAAAAACAAAACCCCCCAAAACCCAAAAAAAATTCACAAAAAAAAGAAAACCCAAAACAAACAAACAAAAAAAAAAACCCAGGCAGTACAGCAATATCAGTGAAACACCACTTGGAAAGCACTGGTAACATATTCAGATGGAGAACATTACAGCCAGCCATGATCCACCTATGGCACCACCATGGTACCAGAGGATGCCAGAGGAGAAATCATCTTTCATATGGTACCTATAAAAAATTAATATGGCTTTGATATTTTAACTCTCCATGCCTCAATACCTGTGTGTCCTCACAAAACCCCTATTTGGTTAACTCCATTTGCAAGGTCAATTTCTCCACTTGGCTCAATTCAACAAGGAACTTTATTAATTTCTTATTGTGAACTCTTCTAAAGTAATGCAGTGGCTGTTAAACATCTCTATAATTCATATGGGAAACATCAATATTTTACTAGTGGGCAAAATCATTCCTGACCATCCACCTTATAAAAATTTTTAAAATTAAGGTGAAACTTAGTCCAATACTGTGGTTATGCAAATAGCAGAAGTACCTATGAACTAATCAAGACTGTAAAGTTCTCAAGGGGACCACCAATTAAAAAGCCTCATATATATATATATATAAAGTGGAATTACTTTGCTTCTTTGCTTTGAGAGACTTCAGAAAGTCTCTCATTAACCCAAATATCCCCTGGTTAGGTAACACATGATAATCCAGAAATTAAATTATCTGAACAGTTAAGATACTTAATTTTGCTGTAGCAGGAACACCTACCAAAAATAAGGATGAAAGCTGTGAGTAAGGCTGCTGGCAGTGACTTTGACAGTTCCAACACTGTGAGGTAGGCAAAGGGAACCAGGCAGGAGCCAAGGAATGCACAAAACTGCAGGAAAAGACCATGGGAGAAGTTATAATCCCACCCATGGTGACCAAGAGCTCACACCCTCTCCTACCCTTCATCTTCCATACCTACAACAATAGAGGTGTTGCAGCAGCTGAACGGAGTCACAAAGAACATGGGACAAAAGCCAACTGAACAAAGACCCTGTTCAGAGGACAGAGGCTTACTCTGTTCTGCAGAGGTATCAGTAACAGGTCAGTCACACTCTTGCTAGACTACACCAGATATTCATAAAAAGATGTGTCAAGTAGACGCACTACACATCCACTACACGCAACTTTTTGTAACAAGATACTAGATTATGAAATCTAATAACAAAATACATCTGCACCTTATATCTTTAGCAGCCCAGATTCCCCTCTCTTACATAATTAA
This sequence comes from Lanius collurio, assembly GCA_020086605.1. NCBI lineage: Eukaryota > Metazoa > Chordata > Aves > Passeriformes > Laniidae > Lanius > Lanius collurio. The sequence goes on along the minus strand of JACBWW010000004.1, from coordinate 17,040,125 downwards.
GACCAAGGATAGCTGGAGGAGAAAAAGAAATCAAAACAAAAGCAAGCAAGACCACAGTAGAATTTATTCTCTTTAATGTCTGGTTCCAGCATCTCTCCCTTCTTTGGCTAAGGCAAATCTAAAACCACAAACCTCTGGAAACTAAACTAAGAAAACATGCCTTTCCAGTTTTCAGTTTTCTTTCTAGGTAGTAGCAATCGGCCACTGTTTCTCCTTTTCACTTATCTGCTGTCAGTTATAAGGCTCCTGGTCTTCCTAAATACAGTACAACCAGGGTTTCAGAGAGAATACAACTCTGAATTCTGCCCTGCTTGTCCCAGGCTCCATCAGCATACTCATCTTAGTGTCACTGGCAGTAGCAAACTGCAGGTGCCAGTTGGTGATCCTGACTTTCTGATATCCTTAGCTCCCCAGTAGATTAGCCAGACACAATTGAGTGAGAGAGGCTCAAACTCAGCAATGTTTGCTTTGCAGAACAGGCAAGATACCTATCCCATGCAGCAGTGTAATCTCACTAATTATCAGGAAGAGCTGGCCTCAGTTTTTACCTTTACTTCTTACCTGGCCTCTCACAGCCAGACATTAAGACTTATCCACAACAGAACCACTAATACTTTTCAAAGGAGCTTAAAGACAAGGCACAAGGCTAAATAAACCTCAGACCTGATCAAGAAGAGCTGTTCTTATGCTGTAACACTCTGTATTGGAAGGCACAGGAAAGCTAAGCAGCTTGACACTAGCCACAGAACCTTACCCCTCTCATTCCTATGTAGTTGTGCTGCTCATATCGATCCCCTGGCTTTTGGAAAGGAAATGTACCATCATATCCACTAAGGTAGCCAGCAAGTCCAATCAGCATCTGAAAAGGAAAGGTGAAAAAAAACTGGTCAGGAAAAATCACACTGGAGGAAGAAGTATCCAAGCTAGCAGCTCATAAGATTTTTATAGAAGCCACATTGATCCAGAGGACAAATAAGTCCGACACATCATCCAAAAAAGAGTTTATTTACAGGAACCACATGTATACATATTGCCCTTTGTCTAAAGGCAAAATCAGAATTATTTTGGCTGCAGTCTGCAGAGATGACTGCAAGCTCAAGAAAAATAGCAAGTGTGGAACTGAGCAGAACGAATTCTGTAGTCTCCCATAGTTCCCTATCTCTTTAGTTTCAGAAGACTCAGTCTGAAAGGAAGATGTCCTTGACAAGGCAGGAGGATGCACCTTCATCCACACTACACACTGTTGCTAAAACAAGTTCATTTACAGAACAGGAAATCAGTGCCCTCAAGATCCTTTGTGGTAAGCATCTCATCTGCTCACAAGTCATCAGGAACTGTTCGCTTCCTTTAAAATGTAGGCTTCCATTACTTATGCCCTCCAAGTGTCATTTTGATTTTTTAATGTCAAGCCTTTCAAAAACCCAACATGCAACATTGTTTGGTTTTCTTATATTAAAGCATTTTTGTTTAGATAAAACATTGCAAGTTGAGGCTCTGGACACAGAATGCAAATTGCTATGATGTTAACAACAGTTAGGAAAGACTTTGTTGTTCACACCCTTTGGCCAGAAGGCGGTCAGACTTTTATTGCCCCACTCCTGTGGCTTCTAAAACATGTAACAGAAAAGCAGTTTACCTTCCCCAAAGGAGGATGGACATCAAAGAAGAAGGTTCGATTAATGTAGTAACTTCCCATCTTCCCAAAATGAGTTTCATCCCAACTGCAAAAAACACACCAACAAAACACAAATCACAATAGCCAATCTGCTATAATGCTTTTTTACTTATGCTTTTTATAGTACAGGGTGTTACTGCCATACATTCCATATGAGACAATGCGTTAGTGGGAAATCATGGAGAGCATTTCAGCCATTCTAGGAAAGGTCCTTCTTAAAAAAGAGTTTGATACTATTACTCCAAAACCCCTGGTTTGCCCTTTTGATTCCAAATTGACCATAGCAAGGTTAAAAAGTCAGCCTGCTACATACAGACCCCGAAAATCGGCCCCCGGGACGTGCTGCCCTCTCTGCAGCACGTCCCGAGCGCAGCGGGGAGCGGCGCAGGAGCCGGGCCGGGCCAGCCTGAGAGCGCAGCGCTTCCCTGTGGCCCTCACTGCCATGCTCCCGTCCCTCCATCTGTCTGGGATAAACAGGGACCTCTCCCACGCCGGACAAGGCCGGGGCGGGGAAGGGGCGCGGGCCGGTGTTCGGGCGCAGTCCCGGCCGCTGTGGCCAGGAGCAGGCGTACACGCACCCACCCGTACCCCGGCACTCGGGCAGCGCCCGGCCGGAGGGGCGCACGCCCCGGCCCGTACCAGACGTGCGGCGGCTCCCGCAGGCGGTGGAAGCGGGAGGCGAAGCTGAGGAGGGTGACGAGGGCCAGCGCGGCCGGGCGGGTGGCGGCGGGCGGGGCGGCGGGACGTGCCGGCCCCCCC
>JACBWW010000004.1:17023638-17037291 GCA_020086605.1 Lanius collurio | reverse complement strand
CGGGCAGCCGCCGAGCCCTGAGCGGAGGCCGGGACGGCAATGAGCGCTGCCGCCGCCAAGGTACGCGGCGCTGGCTCCGCGCTCTCCCCGCGGGGCGGGAGGGAAGCGGGCGGCGATGCCGGCGCCACAGCCGGAGGGAGCGGGGCTTGGGGCGGCGGCTCTCCGCCTTCGGCCTGGGCGGGCCTCGCTCGGTTCGGCCCTGTCGCCGGCCGTGGCGGCTGACAGGGATCGCGGCCACAATCGGCTTCTGGTACCCTGGCATCCCGGGAAGCCCGAGCTGGCGGTTGCCGGGAGGACTGCACCCCCGCACACAGCGCCTCTGCTGCCCCGGTCTGCACCTGGCTCTGTGTCGCAGGGGAAAGCAAGGAATTAACTCCATGCTAAATAAAATGCTTTAGCGTGCTAGTGCTTTTAGCGGTGGTGCTTATTAACCACATTTTATTCGCCTGCACTGTTCACACCAAGTCCTGCTGCAGAGATGCTGAGAATTTAGGAGCAAATGTGTTACTTCTGCTTTACATTTGAACCCAGCAGAGTCCAAGCAGTGCCTTTCAGACACCGAGGTGTCCCCTAGGCCACTCCCCAAGGAGCAGTGTATGTGTGCAGGCTGCTGGGCTTGATGACTCTCAGGAAAGGTGAGAGACTTGGCCTTTGCAAATGCATCCCATATATCACCTGGAAGGAGGTGGTATCCAGAGCAGACCATACTGAAGAAGACAGGAAACCTGAGATGTCAACACACAAAGTTTGGGGTGTTTCTTCCATCTTTCACAACAGTGAAATGCATTTCCCAGATCTTGACTCTGGACAGGTGTTTAAGCCCAAACTTTCCTCATTGATTGCCAGAAATGGAAACAGAACCATACCAGAAATCGCAATAGACATCAAGCAAATGCTGTCCTCCTGCTGTCATCCCAGCTCCAACAAGTCTAAACTGCAGGTTTCGGGGATTTTATCCCACAGGGTTGCAAATGCAGGAAGTTCTTTCCTGATACTTCCTTGGCCTATGCTCAGCATTTCCTCTGAGGAAGATACAGTGTCACTGTGGGACCTGGCTACTGAGTACAAAACATTTCTGCTGTCTCTAGTATTGACTTAGCTGATTATTTCTGCCTGTAATCTGCCCTGCTTCTGGGACAGAACAGCATGAACTCAAGAGATCACTCCAGGTCCTCAGCTTCCAGAGGCAGTTCTCACCTGAATGATGGGTTGGTTTCTATGTTCTTTTTGGTGAAATCCCCTAGGTCCTTGAAATTAGAGAGCAAGGCAATTAGCTTGGCACAGTTTATTCCAAATGATAGCACAGGCTGTAAAAACAAACAAAAAAAAATCTGCAGAGAGGATCAGGAGAAATGTCTCTGCCAGCTGAGAGGCCAGAGTCCAAAACAGATGTGGTGAAGGACATGAATTTCTGAGCCAAAAAACCATTAGCAAGGTCCTCAGAAAAAAATAGTAAAATCAGTATCTCATGAATACTCTGTTTCTGTTTTGAAGCCATAAGTATCTGTTTCTTTCCCTGCAACTCAGAAGGCTAGACATTTGAAAAACAAACATAGCTGATATTTCTAATGCCCTGATCCCAGGAGCAGAGAATTTAAGGAAATCAGTAAATACTTTATCCACTTAAGTGTTACCAGTACTGCCATCACTTTCCTCTCACTTATAAGGAATTTTCCAGTAAATCTGAGTAATTTAGTCAAAGACATGCCTCATTTAAAGTTATTCGAACCAATCTAAACTGTAAGAGAAGCATCAAGTTTACAAAGAGGACTGGAGCACAGAGATTCTCAGTGTCTCTCTGGTTTTCTGTTGTCAGACTATCATTGGGCATATCCCTGCTTTCTTTTGTCTTGCTGCCAGTCTCTGGAAAAAAAATTTAAGCATTTTGGGAGGGTAGAGACACAGAGAGATTCATGGCATGCCATGTGATCTGTGTAAGCAAGGAGAGATGTGATTACAGGTTTATTTAGAGACGTACATGAGTACCAATCTCCTGTGTGGAAAGAAAAGACCAAAACACATAAAAAAGAAATCTTTTTATTTTGCACACCGTTGGTTTGGGAGCAGAGTAGCAGCTTCTCCCACATCCATAATGTAGAAAATCCACTGCAGTGGCCAGTACTGGTGGGAGGAGGGCTACAGGAGCCCACTAAGGAATGTCCCTGCAAAGGTAGCCCATTCCAGGAGCTAGCAGTCATTCCCTAGTGAAACAGAAATTCTGCATGCAGCTTTTGTTTTCTTGCTTTGTTCTCCACGCTTACAGCCTGGGAGACTCTCTAGGTATCTTAGTTGCTTCTGGATGAAAAGCTACGGAAATAAGAATGGTTCCCAAATGTGCTTCCAAGCTTAAATCTTGTGAATGATTTTGACATCAGGGCTGGGAGAGGGTGACTACAGTGACTCAGGATTGAATCTGACTGGCTGGCTTTTGTATCCTGGGCATAGCCTGGGGGGACATAGTCCTTTCCTGATTGGTTTTAGGAGAGAAGCCATCCCCCATTCCAGCTGAGTTAAAAGGAAAAACACAGAGGTAGTTTTTATTTCATGGAGACAACTGCACACACTTACCATGGCATCTGAAAAGGTGAGAGTTTGGCCAGGGTGGGAGCATCTGGGAGAACTGCCTCAGTGTTATAGTTCAGGTAGAGATGAATTGTCTGTCATTGTGGCTTTCATCTCAAATAGCAGAGAAGCTCTTCTTATTTGGAAAGAGATCTAGCTTTTCTCTGCATGGCTGGAAAAGCTAGTTCATGCCATGCAAATACCCAGTGCAGATGCTTGGCACAATCAGTGCGAAATTGTTTCAGAAATCTAAGATGCAATTGCTAAGTTAGCAATATTGGATAGGGACAAAGAAGGAAGCTTTATAGGGAATAATTCCAAGGTCATTTGTGCACTGCTGGAAATATCAGGTGCAAGTGAATAACCAGAAGGCTGTTATATGAGTGATGCTACCTGTATGCTCAAATCAGGAACAGTTACTTTCAGAAAGGAGCCCTCTCTCCTCCAAACATTGCTCTCCCCTGTCTTAAGAGTTCCTGAAATAACTTCTGCTCATGCGTTCTTCTACTTACGTACAATACTCTGGTGCTCCCAGCATATAACCCTTTCATCTTTCTCTTTTCAGCCGATACTTTACAGCTATTTCCGAAGTTCCTGTTCTTGGAGAGTGCGAATCGGTAAGATTCAGTGTTGATCTCCCTTTTTTGTCCCAGTATTGCAGAATCCTGCCCTTCACTAACCCAATTAATCAATCACTTATTAACAGAGAGGTCAGCAAACACGAACTTGGAACAGTGAGGCATCTCCCCACAGGGAGGGAAAGGAATGCTGCAGCTTACCTGGGGCAAGAGGAATAGAAGGGAACAGATAAGAGGGCTTCATGATATTGCCTCAGACTCTGGCCTGGCCAGGCCTTGAGAGCTAAGCAGGGCTGGGAATGGTCCCTACTTGTACTGAGACAGAAAGGTTTTACTCGTGAGCACGTGGCCGGCCACCTGCCCTCTATAAGCTGAATCAAGAAGGGCTGTGCTGTAAAGAGCTGCAAAAGGTTGTTTTGAAAAATGCAGTGGTTTTGCCAGGACTGATCTTTAGTACTTTGGTCCTTCATTTGCCAGAGCACTGTCTTCTCAGTGGACTTAGGCCACCCTCCTTGAGGGATAGGGTCTTTTTTCAAATGTTAATGCTAACATTTCCCTGAGCCTATTACCAATGAAACTGGTCCCAGTGTACCTGTCTGAAGCTGTACACTCTGCTCTCCCTAGCACTGGCTCTGAAAGGAATTTCTTATGACCTGGTCCCAGTGAACCTCATCAAGGATGGAGGACAGCAGGTAAGGATAAAGATACCACTGGTCTCTCCAGGGGTACTGAACTTGGGGATCATTGGGAGACTTGGGATTAGCACTAGAAAGCTCACAGGCAAAGTTACTGAATTCCTCACCACTTCTCTGTCATTAATAGTTGCTTTCAGCCAGTATTTCTTGGCATCTGAGACAGAAGGAGAAAATGACTGCAGGAGACTAGAGGCTTTTTCTTCCCTCAAATATTTGTGACTGAATCTGTAAGGCTGAAGATCTTTTGTTCTTGCTTACCATGATATGACTGAATATAGCTGGAGCACAGACTTCAGAGAAGCTGCACTGCACTTTAAACAGACTCAACCTCATTCAATTAGCACCAGAAAGTGCATGGAGGCAGGGTTAGGGGGTGTCCAAAGGATGCTAAATGATATTGCACAGGGCCTGGCAAAAGGAAGATGTGGGTTGCTGAAAGTGATCTTCCCTGAGACCTTACTTGGGAGTCCATAGGAGGGAATTGTGCACCTCATAGTACCACCAGCTCAATGGGCTGCTATGGAGTTGGAGAGAGCTAGGACAGTAATGGTGGTACTGATGCAGTACCACCCATTCTGGGCATTGCAGTGATGCTTTGTCAAGATAAGGCAGTCTGGCCCTGGATGCAGTGATCCCTGAGCCCCAGTGAGAGCTTGCTGTAGGCTAATAGTATATAATAGTGCATAATTTCCTGCAAAGATTAGTATTAAGGCAGAGAGAAAAAAAGAGGTAGAAAAAAAAAATTGGTAACAGGGTTCTGGGAGAAGAAAACAAGGAAGAAGAATTTCTTATTGCTGTAGAGTAATCTCAGGTTTGTTTCTACAGTTTTCTGCTGAATTCAAGGCACTGAATCCAATGCAGCAAGTCCCAGCCTTGAAAATTGATGGCATCACCCTTTCTCAGTCGGTGAGTTATCAGCCACATCCCTATTAACCTTTCACTCCAGCCTGCTGCACAATCTGGATGAGATGGCTTTGCCCCATCTTTTTCCCCAGAGCTCTCATCTCTACATTGGAAAAGAGATGGCATTTATGATCCCACTTGGGAACAGAAATAGTACATAGTCCCTGATGGGAAACTACTGTCAAGGATTTAAGTTCAATTTTGCTTTGGTTCATAACTCCTCCTTTCAGAGAGCAGTTTGTAGTCTGACTTCGATGGCTGTTTCATGGTTTGCCAGAAATTACAGCTGGACCAAATGACAGCAAGGTCACAAGCAGATGTCAGAGGGGTTATTCTGGTCCTTGTGTTGGTAACAAACTGCATTCAAAACCTGTTGTATTCTCTTGGAACAGCTCCCCTTTCCCAGGTGTCCAGAATGTGAAGTTTTCCTTGGCTTTCCAATAACCTCCCATTACCTCTTTGTTCATTACAGCTAGCTATAATTAATTACCTAGAAGAGACACATCCTAACCCCAGGCTCCTGCCCCAAGATCCAAAGAAGAGAGCCCAAGTCAGAATGATCTCTGATCACATTGCCTCTGGCATTCAACCACTCCAGGTACTGCCTTGTCAGATCCATGCAAATGAGAAAATTAGAGAGGATTTGTATCTCTGAAAGGCTCAGTCTCTTTAAATTGTTGCCAGCTCACCGGGTGGCAGAACTTCAGACTGCTGTGCTGGCAGATAAAATCTGCTTAACCTCTGCCTCATCTGCCAATGGCAGCAATACAGTATTTCCAAAACAGCAAATCCTATAGCACCCCAGGGTTCCTTCCAGAAAAAGATGAGTCCATATGGTTTCACTGCTGGGTCTAGGACATTTTAGGAAAAAGAGAATTGAGCAACCCAAGAGGCAAAGGTTACAGAAGGGTAGTGCCAAGAGAAAGATACAGCGGGTTGCATGATTCGGTGAAGGTGATGTCAGGGCTGACCCAAACAACAGAACTCAGGCCAGGGATTCAGCCTTGGCAACTCCTCATCTCCCCTCTCCTCCACAGGATGACACAGTGGGCAAGATCCAGCCAGCAGTAGTCATCTAACTTGGAGATTGCTTTGCCTTCACAGAACCTGGGTGTCCTGAAACAAATGGGGGAGAAAAAAATGGAATGGGCTCAGAACTGTATCACATCTGGCTTTCAAGGTACATCCCACATCCAAAATGATCAGCATTTTGGCTGACCTTACAAAATGCTGCACCACTGGCATAATACCTGCCTTTTCAAGTAGAACCACAGAGCTTCCTAGGCTGGTGTGCTGGGGTCTTTCCTTGCTGGCAGAGACAGTGCTCTTTCTGCCCAGAGTCCATTGTCCAGGATTGGTAGCTCCCCAGGATTTCAGAGGAAAGATGTCCACAGAACACTTCCATTGCTGCACGTGCAAGAGGGGAAGCCTGGGGCCATCCTGCACACTGCAGCAGTTGATTCATTCTGAAGCATAAAAGCTCACAGCACTTCTAAAGTTCTGTCTGTATATATATACATATATATGCTTTTGTAATCTGACATCTAATGGCAAACTCCCACAGTCTAGCAAGTAGTGGAGTATTTCTTTGCCTCTTTGAGAGAAATAGTGCTTTTTGTTTCCTCAAAACCCTTTCGCCCATGTGCTACAATGACAGGTCCACCTTCACTTCGGACAGACACAAACTGACTGAACCTTTGCATTTTGTCCCATTCCAAATCACATATTTCTACATTCTCCTCATAGTATTTCAGGTGCATTGTCTGAAGCAGCTGAAATCATCCTGGGCCCAAAAAAGCTGAAGTACTTTTTCAGTCCTAAAAGACTCCCATAACTATAGTAAGATTTCTGTTTCTTCTAGTTTCTGTCCCAAATTGCTCCTTTTTCATACTCTGCTCAGGGTTAAGATGCCCTCGTTCATAATTCCAAGTCTAGAAAGTGTTTGGTGTCCCTTTCGGTTGAGTTTCCAATGCCTCACTCCAGTGTACCACCTCTCTTGACAGCACTGGAGCAGATTCTGCAGCACACTGCTGGCCGCTATTGTGTGGGGGATGAAGTAAGTATCTGAGAGTCCTGTGTGCCATTGCAGAACTGAAAACCCCAGTATCTTCCCCTAAAATAGGAAAGAAAAGTAGTTGAGGAGACAAGAGCACATCCCCATCCAGTGTCTAGAGTTACCTGCAGTGCCTTCACCATAACAAAAGACAGCTGCATGGATCCTTACTTAGGTCATTACTGACTGGCAGAGAGTTATGGAGATGTTTCTAGTCCCTGCCTATAACCTGCTGATGGCCAGATTATGCAGCTGTATCTAGGATCTGGCTGGTACAAGAGGGTGTGGGAAAAGACTATGTATTATTTCATCCTCATGGGATTTGGACTTCAAAGCGCCCTGTCGTAGGAGCAAAGTTTGGCTCAAGAAACATAGGTTCAATTCTTAGCTCTGTTCTATGGAACCTCTAACCAACTTGTATTTTTCTGTTCTGATTATCCAGTTTTAATATGGACAGATTTCACCGAGCTCACATAAAAGTTGTTCTGACCCTTACCAAACTAGATGCAGCTCAGGCCTCTTCCATTTATTAGTCCTGCTGCCAGGTAAAAGATCTTTCCTATAAAAGCCTCAGAACAAAGGAAAGCTCCTGCAATATTTTAGGATGCAGACGATTGTCTAGTAGGAGCCTTGGTAGGCAAAGGCTACTTACAGGATCTAGTGTTGGAGAATAGCATGTGCTCTGAGAGGCACCCAAGGGCTTTGTGACCTTGGTAGCAGGGTAGGGGCAGCTGCCTCTGTCAGTGGAGATAGGCAGCCAGCAGGAAGACTGTCCTTGAGTCTTCCTTTCAGACTGCAAGTCTCTGAGCCTGTGTGCAGAGGCCCTATCACATATCAAGTCTTGACATTGGCAGGACCCACTCGATACTTCTGCAGTGCAAACAAGCAAAATTTACTTATCTTTTCCCAGCCATGCAAACACCCCCTCTTCCTCCATCACCTCCCTCTGCAGCTTGCCAGCAGACCTGCTTGCTCAGAGGCAGTTGCCATAGAAGCACAGTGTCCTTGAGGTCATAATGATCAGCTGGTAAATATAAAGCTCCTTAAACGCTGATGGCTTCTACTAGTGACTGCTGTGAAGTTCTTTTACTTGTACTGTTGCTGTATTATTAAAGCTGAATTAAAGAATTAGATCATCTTGACAAGTCTTTACTGGCTGATTAAATAATTTCTATCCTGGTCTTAAAGCATGCCACCTCTGGGAAGTGTGATGGGACAGGTTCTGAGTTACTCTAACCCCTTTTCTCTTCTACATTTGCAGGTTTCCATGGCTGATCTGTGTTTAGTGCCTCAAGTTGCCAATGCTGAAAGGTAATTAAGGCTAAGCTTGAGGTGCTGTTTAACACACCAACTTATGCTGGGCTACCAGAGCTTACCTTCTGCTGCTCCTTGTGTCTGCTAGAAAGTATCCCTTCTACCCACCCTATCCACTTACATTTCTTCTCTCCATGAATTTTCCTATTTCATAAATACTGTCTCTTTTGGAAATAAGGAGCTGTGGTCTCCTCTTAGAGGCCTCTGGAGAAACCTGATCTATGTCCTTAGAAAAGCTGAGGTTGCCTACACTCCACATTCTCTGTCCCTGTTTGCTCTATTCTTGCACTGCACACAGGAGGAAAAGATTAATCAGACTTCATTTGTTTAAAGCCTTAAACCCGTACAAGTAGTGGCTGCATGATTCCCAGGAAAAGCAGTGTCTTCTTACCTTGTGTTGCACATTACATAAAAGCCTGGTGAAGATCACATAAGCACAGAACCACTGGAGTTGGAAGGGAATTCTGGAGGGCATCCAGTCCAATTTCCCTGCTAGAGGAAGTGGCACAAGACTGCATCCCACTGGGTTTTGAGTATCTGTACAGAAGGAGACTTTACAACCACTCCAGACACTGATTAATCTTTCTAGCATTTGTTTTTAAACCTACAAGGATGAACCTTTTCTCTTAGTGTAAATGCTTGTGAGATTCTCCCATACTAGGCAGTCCTATCACACTGCTCTGCACTTCTGTTTACTGCTGCACTGGCTCTCCAACTCATAGTACTTCACAAATTCTTTTCCTTTTGCAGATTCAAAGTGGACATGGGTCCATATCCCACAATAACCAGAATAAATAAAGCTCTCTTGGAGTTAGAGGCTTTCAAAATAAGCCACCCTTCCCGGCAGCCAGATACTCCAGCAGAGCTGCGAGCTTGAAGCCTTTCTACTCATTAAATCTAGAAAGCTGGTGTGATAAAGAAGACAACACCTACAGTTTGAGTAGGACTTCAGTGCCAGTAGGAATACGTAGTACTATTGTCTCCCTTTCATCTGGATGGTAAGAAGGACAGAGGACCTGGAAATAGCATGGATGACTTACAGGAGCTATGCCTGTGCTGGAACACCTGCAGCTACTAGTTTTTTATAGCTAGTCTATCTCAATGAAGCAGATTAAAGCAGAAGTTCCCTCTGTGTGGATTTGGGTTGGGGAATGCGGCCACAAACAACTGTGAGGCATTGAGCCAATTCTGTATTCCCCACATGGGCTACTTCTTCCTACCATCTACATAAAGAGAATCAGGGTTTCAGTGTACACAGTGTGCTTATCCTTGCAGCTGCCTCAGAGCCACAGTTCCTTGCATACAAACAATGAGATCTAGTCTCTGATGGAAGATAGCTTAACCTTGTTGGGGTCTTGAAGGAGCCGTCAGCAACTCTGTTACCCCTTGCAGTAACAAGAACAGTCGCACAGAATTTATAAAAGGTCTGCCTAGAGCAAAGCTAGATGATTGTACCATAGACAGCAAGGCACAGCCAGCTCTCTCCCCTACACTGAAAATTAGGTTCTCTTCTTTTTCCCATCCTAGAGATACTGCTCTAGGTGTTTTCCTAGTCTTCAGCTGTCCACTCTTGTCCAAGGGAATCCCACCCCAGATTCCCTCCAAACCAGAATGATGCCTGTACTTTTATTACAAGGGCTTTCCAAATAGCAGGAGTAGATCCCATTCCACCCATCCCAGATGAAACCAAATAACCTGAATCACCTTCAAAGCTGAAGGCACACTGAGAATTCCAGCTTAAAACCTGTAGGACAAGAATGGAACCCATAATCTTGTGTCTGTGTTCTTATGCATACTCTGCTTAGATCCCACTGAATGTTTTGGCACCTGAGCCTAGGTAGTGTATATGAGGTATCCTTAGAGAATAATACTCATGGCCTTCAGACTTTACAAACCCACAATCTCTTGTACCAAGGTGGCATTCACCTACATACAGATACCTGGACTGCCATGTTGCTTGGACTCATTTATTGCCATCTATATCTGTGTTTAGGCTGGTGAAGAGCCTTGCTGTTCAGGCTCATTCTGAGTATCGTGCATTATCCTAGGTCTAGCTGGATCTTGACTGTGCTGTTATAAAAGGTCCCAGCACAGTTGGAGCCTCCAAAGACCAACACCGTGTGCAGGTTCTGCTCCTCTTTGTTCTCCTTGTCCATATCCATCAAGTGGGCAGGAGTCAGGTCAAGCAACGTGTGGCCAGCTCGGGGAACAGAGCAAAGGTCGTGGTGGATCACTGTGCTCCATGAGAGAGTATCTGAAATGGAAAGGGGCTATCAGTACTGTCAAGCCCATTCCTAGTGCAAGGAATGAGACAAATGGACTAGACCAGGTGTTCAGAAACACCACTGTAGCCCCAGAGTCATCTTCAGCTATCAAAACAGGGCAGGAGAGTCACTCACCTAGGTGGAAAACAAAGGCATCATGCAAGGCTCCTTTGGCATTGCAGCCTCCACTGATCAGAACCTTCTGGTCCGACACAGCCAGAGCTGCATGAAAACTGTGACCAAAGCAAAGTCAAATGGTGACTACAACAAAACCTGCTGGGATGGCCTCAGTCAGCAATGGGCAGGGATGGACAGACTTGATCTGGACGTTGGGGGCTTAAGCTGCAGGAAGAAAGCTGACTTGTGCTTCTCTCTGGCCTGACTTGCAGAATAACCCTAAGAGATGTTTGTCTGCCTCCACAGATCAGGCCATGATCAGGCCTGAAGAGCAACTCATTATCTCAGAAGGAGCTATCAAAACTCCTATGCTTTGCTCTGTGGGGTGAGATAGCAAGCTAGCTGGGCTCTGCACTGCTTTAGATCATTGTTCTAGTGAGCAATTCTGTCCTTTTAGGAACAGCATAGTCCTGGTACAGAAGTTTCTTCCTCTGTGTGGCACAGTACCTCTCCAGGTACTGTGAAGACCAAACAGCAGGCAATACAGTTTACTAGCACACAGCAGAAAACTTACCCTAGCCTGAAAGGCAGATTTCCAGGGAGACTAAGGAATATCCCCCCACACCATACAGGCACCAACAAGAACAGCACAAGAATTCCTGGCCCCACAGCAAAGATCCACTGTATTTTGACTAGTGGGACAGAGAAATGCAGCTGAGTCTGATCACAAGCACTGTTTAAACCTGGCTTCAAACAGAAATGATAGAAGAAGATAGCTCCTGGGTCTGACACAGAATCTTACCAACGTGCAGAAGGCTGTCCTGCGAGGAGAGGGACTGGTGTGTACTCCATGAAACCTGACAGGCAGAAAAAAGGCAGGTGAAATGTCCAAAAACCTCCGCCTCATAACTAGACAAAAACTTACATACTCTGCTGCATCAACAACCTGCCTTCTCTATTACCAAACTTCTTTCTTCATCCCCCCCCCTTACTGCCCCAGAAAAGGGTTTTTTTAACCCATAATTTTTCACCTACATTGCTCAGTCAGGAGTTTGTATAATGTTCTTGCTACTTTCCCATTGAGCACACCTCACTCCCAAGCCCCTGCCTTGGAACAGACCTTCCCAAGGCAGCCAGACTTTCTTACCCAGATCCAGAATGTGCATGTCACTGAGGAAGAGAGAAGCTCTCCGACCCCCAAAAATCAGCAGCTTGTTTTTCAGTAGAGTAGCTGAATGCCTGGGCAGAGAGAAAGCAAATTAATAAAACATCTTCAGCAAGTTCCCAAAACGTCCATTTTAGCCTTGGCCTCTTCTATTGGCCTGCCAGCGCTTCAGTCTACACCTGCCTCTACCCACAGCCACTGCAGCCCAGAGACAGGATTCCATCACGAGGTACTGAGTCATATTGCTCTAAACACAGCCCTATCTTAAGGAGTAAATGGTGGTGAAAAATCCCCTAATATTTAGGAAACCACACTGGTGTGAGAGGGAAGGTGAGCAGAGGTTTCCTGCACTATTTTGGATAGCTGGAATTAGAGCACTCTCACCCAAGCCTAGGCAGAGGCTTCTCCCCTTCTGAAATGGGCTGATACCAAATTTCATGCTCTGGATTGAAGACATAGAGCACATTGCTGCAGGGTGCAACTGCCAGTGATCCCTTTCTGGGGAAAGTTCCTCCAAAAACAAAGAGCTCCTTGTGGTAGATAGTTGCACTGTGGTAGGTGAGCACTGGTATCCTCCCTTTTGCCTAGAAAATGTTCAATAGATAGTTGTTACAAGAAGTGCATTATTTGCTGCATGACCCATAGGAAAGGTACCCATATCATGCAGTGCATTTGACATGTCTCAATTTTCACTTTATTGGCTCCCTAGCCAGATCTTTGCTGCACAGACAGCATATTCTCTGCATGCTCCACACCACCAGAATGTTCTGGCAAGAAAAGGAAGTCAACCTCCCCCACCTTCCTCAGAAGATGTCAGGGAACAGAAAGATCTCATCTGGGTTTACTCTGTAAAAGCCATTTTATGCTTTAAGCTAGGAAAGAGACGGATAGTCCCATGCTGACAGGGCTCAGAATTCTGCTGTGCTCAGAGCAGTCCCTGATTTGAGAAGATCTTCACCTCAGCATCTGGTGCTGCTCTCAAATGGCACCACATAAAATGAGAAGCCATTTCGCTCTGCTGCTTGTAGAGTACCTCCCACCCTTGGGCTTGGTCAGACACAGTCCTCTGCAGCAACCATTTTTTCACGTTGCTTCATTCATTGTAGGCACAGCTCCTGGTTTCTGTTCAGCATGTGGCTTTTCAGCACAGCCTCCTAATACTGAACCCAACTATGCATCTCAGACAACCTGCAGCAACAGTGGACCAAGACTACTGGACTAAGGATGTTGGCACATTGACTGCCACATTCAGGCAGAACCTGCTACCCCTCCTGTGCTTTTGTCTTGGAAGAGATGCAGTACTCACAGCCACAAGGAGCCATTTCCAGGTGACTGTGTCCAGAATGTAGATGCTGCTGTAGTCTTTGTCCTCCCTTATGCCCCCAAAGATGTAGATACGCTTGGTGTCAGGGTCATAGGTAGCTGTGTGACCATGCAAGCATGATGGCATGGCATTTTGTAGCTGGAAACCCACTGGAAGCCATAAATCATTGTCTGTGGGAGCAACATTGGACACATAGTACAGGAGTTCAAAAATGCTCTTGATTTCTCTAGATTTAAAGAATATGCCATAAAATCTTTACTCAAAACCTTGCTCCCTTTGTCTCCTCCTCCCCTTTGATTCAGGGGAATAGCACAGTGAAAGACCAGTGAGGTGCAGAAAGACACAAGGCACTGGAATTGTATCTCACACTTTCCCACCAGTGACCACACACAGACTGCAAACTGCACTGTTGCTTTTATCCCTTAAAATCCCCCCAACTCTTTCTAGAACTTGTATTTTAGCTCCTAGAGGGCTCTCAAGTACAATCCCAGAGCCTCACAAGGCCCTCTGTGCTGTCAGCTCAGCCTGGTGACATGCTAGATGTGGTGCTTTTGCTGTCCCCTCCATATGCACAGATGCCCAAGAATCCCCTCCCATCTGCATGAGCTATCCTCGAGTCCCACTGTCCCCATTGCCTTTGACAGGCCTAAAGTTCCCACCAATTTCCAGCTTCCAGAG
>JACBWW010000004.1:16945346-17018638 GCA_020086605.1 Lanius collurio | reverse complement strand
CCGGCCCCGCAGCTGCGGAGGGGCGCGGCCTGGCCCGCCCTGCCCGTGCCGGGAGCGCCCGGGGGCGCGGCCATCTCCGTCAGCGGCGAGGCTGGCGGTGGCTCTGCCGGGCAAGGAGGAGGTCGGGGCCGGCCTTGCCTTCGTACCAAATTAGTCTCTATAGAATCACACAATCAATTAGGTTGGAAAAGAACTCTGAAATAATCGAGAACAGCCAATGACCAAACTCCACCCTGTCAACTAGACAGGGACACTGCACATCCAGTCTTTCCCTAAACACTTCTAGTGGTGGTGCCTCCATCACCTTCCCGGGCAGTCCTTTCCAGTATCTAATCACCCTTTCTGTGAAGAAATTCATTCTAATGTCCAACCTAAACCTGCCCTGGCACAGCCTGAGATTATGTCCGCTTATCCTATCACTAGCTGCCTGGGAGAAGAGGCCAATTCCCACCTCCTTTCAGGCAGTGGTAGAGAGTGATAAGGTCTCCCCTGAGCTTCCTTTTCTCCAGCCTAAACAACCCCAGCTCCCTCAGCCACTTCTCAAAGAACATGTGCTCCAGACATTCACCATTTCTAGAGCCCAAGCCACATGACCCTTTCCAGAGAGGGATAATTTGCTTGCCGATTCCCAAATGATTGTATCTGTACACATTTCTTGTAGCCTTCATGAAAAAGAGCAGGTGTGAACCTTGCTTCTCTTACTCTGCAGTCGGGGCTCGTATCAAAGGAAGGCAGGATGGTGGCAGATACGCCTTAATAATTGCGTGTGTATACGTGTGTGTGACTACAGAGGCTCCACTGGGTAACTGATACCACCTGTATAACAATGAGTAGCTCTGCTAAGATAAAAGGCTATTCACCTAAAACAGGGAAGAGCCACTTCCCTGGAAAGCCTGCTGCAAGGCTTTCACAGAGCACCTCATGATCAGTGTTTCTGCTGCAGCCCATCCACAACAGTTACAGCACAGGGGAGTGGCAGTGTGGGGGTGGATGGGAAGAACTAATGTGAAATTTTGCATCACTTCCCTGCATCCCTGCTGTTTTCCTTAGTTTTCCTCTTGGCCATATGCCTCAGCCAAGCACAAGGATGCATAGTGAGTGCATGATAATTAAGTAGCAGTATCACTGTTTCTGTTTGGTGTTCTTAAAATGCAATGAAACATCTTTAATTTGGTAGAATCATCTGTCCTTTGGATCAACTTGTTTATGATTGCTCCTGCCCATCAATTAGTTTATAAAAGTGCTCTAAAGGAACATGGGACTAGAACAGAAAATTGAACCTCTGCAGCACTTGTCCTGCCAAACTTAAAATGAGATAGATGAGAAAGGGTGACTCCAGCTGCAGGCATCATTCCTCATTTTGACCAGCAGGTGCTTCTTTCAGAACATGTAAATAGTGCCTTTGTAGTATGATAAAGCTGATGGGCAAAGCAGCTGTGAGGAGCTGTGAAGGGCAAATACTTTTCACTAGAGAATTTAATGAGTATCTGGTAACTGAAGAGATGTTTTTTAATCCTCCATATTGAAAGCTGAAGTAACAACGGAGCTAGGGGATCTCTGCAAATGGAGGTGACAAGTACCAGTATGAAGAACTGGAGGGTAAAGTATTTGAACTCTACCTATGTCCATTAGGAGCTTGGCTACTTGCTTGTTCCTCTCCAATTCCTCAAGCATTCAGTACAATCTCAAGAAAAATATTCCAGCAAGTCATTTTAACAGAAAAATATTTCCTAGCTGGAACCCTCATCACAAGCTGACAACAGAGCATTTTCCTATCCATTTGCAATCAGAATCTCCAGTACACTGCAAAGTAAATTTTGAGTATTTGCCTCTGCTTTGCTCCTAAAACTAACTGCATTCTTTTGCTGGAAGGTCTGTAGTTGAATTTTTCATATCAAGATATTCACTTGTGTTAAACAGAAGACAAAGTTCTTGGTTGCATAGTGAAAAGTTTATTTAAAGGGAGTAAGTTCCAATATATTATTACAAATCAACCACAACACATCAAATATAAACAATACAAACCAATTGTAGAAGGAATGCAAGCACACTTTAAATATAGCCTTCATACATGCCCTTCAGAAAGAGGCCAGTGCCACATTTTGTTAAAATATCCTCTTCTCTATTTAAAACTCACCTCTTGGTGAGCACATGAAAAGCAAACAGTTGGTGCTGAGAACTCAATTTTAAAATCACAGGACATCAAAAATATTCACATCACATAGATAAGGACTGACAACCAAACATCACAGTTCACAAGAACATAGGTCTGAAAAAGGTATGGCCAGCTACAAGAAGCTCCCCATTGAAAGCCTGTGCTAATGGCTTGGAGCCTGCTTCCCTCTGAGGAGAGCAGTCCCCACCCAGGGCATCCTGGAGGTTGCAGGGAGACCATCTCCATCTATTTATCATTTCCAAACAAAGCTCCTAAACATCAAGGTCATTACTTGGTAAGGTCTCCTTAGCTCTGAGCTTTGTGGCTGGTGTCCTGCTTCTTGCCCAAGGGACTTGATTCACCAGTTCAGATAAGTTTAAAACAGATAACCCTCACTGATGGATCAGAAAATTCTTCCCCTCTCCCTTCCCAATAAAGGTTACATTTAATGTATGATAATTCTGAGAAAGCAACATGTTAAATCCAGAATGGAACCTAGAAAAGCCGAGGGGACTCAGATCCACCATCCACCTGGCCTGATGCGCCTTCAGCTGCAGCAGCACCACAGTTTCAGAATAAGTAGCCAGAAACTCTCTCCAGACAAATGTGGGATATCCACACAGAAAACTCTCCTCCTTGCAATATACATTTGAACTCTGCTGTTTTATGTACCTTCTAAAACTTTATTTAATTGGTATTTTCTGCAAATCAATTTCTTTAGATAAATGCCTTAGCACTTTGACTCCTTGCTTCTTTCACAGTCTCAGTAGCAATGTATTTAACACAATCAGTTCCCAGCTTTTCATTCTGCCAGGTGTGAAGTTCTCATTCATCTACATGACATTGTCACATCCAATATTTTTCCCAGATATGAGAAAAGGAGAAATAGTATTTTCTTTTACACTTGTAGAAATAAAAAAAAAAAAAACAACCAAACCAAAACCGTTGTTGCTTTGGTCTCTCATCCAGCCTCAATATGCACAAACACACACCACTCACAACTCTAGATTTTGATGCTCTTTTTAGAGAAAATTATGAATGGCCATAAGAAACACTCCTCTATATCTATCTAGTGTTCCTCTGGTTATTGGATTTAGTGTCAGCATATCAAAAGGAGAACTCCTCTGGTGTTCCTAGACATCTGACAGCAGCATATGAAGGCAAAGAACCTATGGCACCAGGAAACTCAAACACCATTGTATTACTCATCTTACAGTAACAAGGCAGTCTATGAACAGATTAGATCTCCAGGAACAGCCTAGAGGGACTTTCCATGCTGGACCTTAGCAAGTACCACCCTCTACCCAAATGGGCAGAGAAATAAGAAGAAATCTCTTGTATTAACGACACCTGTGGTTCTTATTTCAGACATGCTCTTTGTTCCTAAGGCACCTTGTGATAAATCCTCTATAGAGTGGTTTTAATAGGGGTAGTGAGACAAGAAGGAAGAGTATAAGCAGTGGGGATGAAAGTAAATTCATTTAAGGATTCATTCTCTACCCTAATTCCCCACAAGAACAACAAAACCTTTCAGCAACTAGACCTGTAATAAGGTTTATCTCAAACCTGCCTCACCAGGTCCAGCACCACAATAACTGACCCACTGCAGGCCACAGATGGAGGTTACATGCACACACAGGTACAAGGAGACAAGCTGACAGGGTAGAGCCACAAAGAAAGGCACATGGCTGCCTTCTAGACTCAGTGCATAGTAACTCAACTTTCTTAGCTACCTGAAGTCAGGCAACTAAGCTCTTCCTCTTAACAGTCTCATCTTACCTGTTCATGCATTTTTAATGGGTCTCAAGCATTAATTTGCTACAAGCCTGTGTCTGACCCCAGTAACCTTTCCTGAGAACATGTATTACAGGCCTCCAAAGAGTCTGAGTAAATGTAATCAAGTACCAGTAGTGGTCCTTGATTTAAGCAATTTTAACTCTCTCTTCTCAGTAAACCACATGCATTATAAACTCCTGCTGTTACATTACACCTAAAGCAAAAAAGAGAAGACAATTGAAAGTTTATTACCTTCTCTGACATAAAAAATGTCCAACAGATTAGTACCATTATTATAACTAAACACTTATACAAGTCCTTTGCTACAGGATATACCTCGGTCTGAACATGTAAATTTTATTTAGAGCTAAATTATATTCAAAACAAAATGGAAAACAATTTTGTGCTGTCACTAAAGCAAACCAAAAATGCAAAAGAAGCTTCTACCATTATTTAGCTTGCTGAATTTCTAGACACAATTTAGAGGGAAAAGAAACACATATTAAAAACCTGTCTGAAATTGTTGTGGTTTGACATCTTCATTTCACAGAAACAAAGAAGAAATTTTCCTTTCCCAAGGATTAATTTCCCTCTCTGAAGTGCAACTGCATTTTAAATTTATTTTTCTTTCTTGAAAAGAAAAATAAAGGTCTAATTCCAAATATTTCTATTTAAATAAGAAGGGTTTCTGTAACTGCCTAAAGCCAGCTAGCAGGATTGAATACAAATCCAGGAAATACACCAAACTGAAAAAACTACGCATGCAAAATAAGATTATTTCATTGAAACAACTGTGGGTTTGATATTGAATGGGAATGGCTGCTGTTAATCACTAGCCACACAGCCAAGCTATTTGATTTATCAGAAAATTAATAAAAACTGTGTATCCTTCCAAAAAGAAGTTGTCATTTGGATAATGAATGCTATTTAAATAACTGAGAAACAACATACTTGTATAATGTGGAAATGTAAGAAAATAAACAAAAATAGGAATTATCCTGTACAACTATGAAGCTTTCCTGCAGATTAAATATTCCTAAAACTATCTTGTGTTCACAACAGATATCAGATATTTCTGGGAAACTTAAGCAGTGGAACAACACACACCAAATGCTTTCAGTTCCACTGCAGCAAGCCTGTCTATGGGCAGGCTGCATTTGCAGACCGGGCACATACTCATTCGGACGAGATTCCACATTCAGTGCTGCTTTTGGGCTTAAGTCAATGAGACCAGGTAGATGGGCACAGTTCCAAAAGGGTGACCTGAGCCTTACTAAGGATTTGTCCACATTTCAGAAAGCAAGAACTGAACAACAGGTTTGCCATCTACAGTGCAATTTATCTTAACAAAAACCATTAACAAATGGCTTGAAAACTGGCACATACTATTTATGTGTCAGCAAGTGATCAAAACTGGTTGTAAGGAAGGCTTTATTAATTTTTAAAATGTGGCAAAATGTATTTCAAATCTTATTATAAGCAACAGACAGAAGGGGGAAGTAGCTACAAGCTAACAACAGGGAGGCCACAGTATAGAGTTTTAAATGGAGATAACTCACTAGCCTGCAACAAGCTCTTCAGCTGAGGATCAGTAATTCTGCAATATCTCATGTACATACAAGTCGGTGTTCACTTCAACATAAATAAAAACTAATTAGAAAATGGACTAGGTGCCAAATACCGCATCATATGTTAACCAGCACATACACACGGGGTTCTGCAAATCTCACAGCCAAGGACCCAACAGCAACCATTGAGTGGGGCAATGCTGACATTGTGGTCATATCAAAGGGTCTATTCCATCTTCTGTTTTGTGCCCAGGGTGACAGTGTGCACTCCCCTCTCTCTTCTGCTTGAGCAATAGCCAGCCACCAGTGGTGGTCAGGAGGACTGTATCTGGCTAAAGCTGGACTCTGAGAGGGCAGATAAGAACACAACAGTTAAGGGCCATAAGTCTTTCTCAACAGTTAAGGGCCAGTTGGGCACAAGGAAACCCAAAGTACAGCCTGTGAGGAAATATGACTGTAAGTAAGTCTTACTATAAATAGTGGACAGCCCAGGGCCTGTTCCCCTCTCCTGCATGGCAGCAGGCTGTGTACCAGGATCTCCACTTGATTAGGGATGCCTCTTCGAGTTAACTTCTTGAGGCTGAGAGATTCCTTGCTAAGGAATTCTCACTAATTGCTTAATATCATGCAAAATTTTGAAATCTTAGCTGAGATACACAATTGACTGTGCACAATATCCTTCAGACATAAACTGCTGGCCAAGTCTAGGACTAAGTCTGGATCCAACCACACATAAATTCCCCTCAAGAAAGGAGCTTTAAAAGTAAGGGGGTCCTTTCTGAACCTCATGACTCAGCAGAGGGTCTCCCTAACACATTTGTCTAACCCTGTTCTCTATGCAGTAAACAATTAAGTATACCTTGCCATCACATTGTGTTAAACTATTGTCACATTTACTCATAGAATGGTTTGCATTGGAAGAGGACCTCGAATATCATTTAGTTCCAACTGCTCTCCCAAGGGCAGGGACACCTTCCACTAGACCAGACTGCTGTACCTGCAGGGCTATGTGGGAGACAGGTTACACGTGCTGGGGCACTGTACCTGCGGGGCTGAGCGTGCAGGAAATGAGTTACATCTGGGTCACAGCACTGACGTGAGTGAAAGATACCTGGTGAGGAGGGAGAGAGAATGGGTCTGGAAGCCATGAGAACACCTTTAGAACATCTGGGGAGAACTGGGCATGCCAGTTACTGCCGCATGTAGTGCTTCATGAGGCATAGATGTACTTTAGTCTGTTAGCAGCAGAGGAGCTGCACATTGCAGCCATGCCACAGTCAGTTCTGATGTTCCTGGCACAGCCCTGCCTTACAGTCCTTGTCTGTCCAAGTATTTTGTACTGTATGTGCGTGAGCTGACATGACTGATGCCTGCTGTCTGAATGATGCTTCATGAATCTTTGTCCCATTTTTAATCAGTAACTTTCATCATTCACAAACCAATACTTTAGAAAGGGTGGGGGAGTAAAATCCCCAAACATATTTGCTTGTGATTTGCTTTTCTAACTCAACTCTCCTTTAAACCAGAAGCTGTTATGAAAGGATACTGTCAATTGCAGAATGTGATGGGTAACTCAGGTGGCCTGAGCTGCAGAATTGCCCTTGTAACACTCAACTGCTACTGCTGGGTTTGGCTATCAGCTTGTTAAGGAATTATTTTACTATATTGGTATGAATAGTTGTGCAAAATAGAATTAACTTGTTACTGTGCTTCTCAAGTGTTTCTAGAGGTTTCAGTAATTCAGATTTTATTAGCCATGAAAGTTTCAATAAACTTTTAATGAAATGTTTACTTCTTTTATAAAACAGCCCATAAAAAAAATCTCATTTCTTAAAATCAGTTACTTAAACACTTTCCTCAGTCTAGAGGCCTAAAGAGCCTGGAGTTTTTTGAGAATTTTTGAAATTTCTCTCTGAATGGGAATTATTGCACTTCCTTAGATTTTCCTGCTTCACATCAGCTGTTACAGTGTGTATCTGATGGATAGAGACCATAATTTGTAGGAATGCAGACCTTTTCCCCTCTTTTTCTTAAGACCCTCTGAAGCTGAAAAAGTATAGTCCCAGCTCCTGACAATTTGGGACAATTAATTAAAGCACTGACCTTATTTTCAGAGACTGGCTTGTGTTATTAAAGCATTTACTAAATAAACTTGCCATATTCCTGTCGTTGGTATCTCTTACTTCCTACATCATCTGTTTGAAGAAAATTATTACTCTGATCCTCTGCTGTTAAGATTCTACCTGATGCACTCTTTTAGGTAATGGAACTAAGTGAAATTTCATAAACTTGTGACAATTTGGAGTTCACAGATTGACTTAAGCTTGTACCCAGTTTTACAAAAGCACTTCCATGACAAGTATTGAGTGATGAACAAAGGTATTTTTTCCAAATTAACAACATAAAAAATAATGTAAGGAACAACCTAGTGAAACCTCTAAGAAGAATGTAATTGCTCTTTTTTATTTCCTCTAAAAGTCCTGCAGAGCTTCACCACTGAGTTTTAATACCACCAAGTTTTCCCAGGGCCTGCAGAACAGATTAAAGAACCCTGGCAGTATTGACCATACATGTATGTGGCTGATCTTATTGTTTTGGGACATGACCAACTGCTGTATTTTATGTGCAACCTCTCTTCTGCAATTGGCCCATAGTGTATTCTGTGTGATCATAAATAGTTTTAAGGTGTTTTCCAGTGACTTGGTACAAAAGGTTCATAGAATCATAGAGTATATTGATTTGGAAGGGACCCATCAAGATCACCGAGTCCAGCTCGCATCTCAGGACACCCCAACAATCAGAACATGCGCCGGAGAGTGTTGTCTAAACACTCCTTGAACTGTGGCTTCCTGACCACTTCCCTGGGGAGCCTGTTCCAGTGCTCAACCACCATCTGGGTGGAAAACCTTTTCCTAATATCCAACCTAAACCTCCCCTGACTCAGCTTCGTGCCATTTCCTCAAGTCCTGTCACTGGTCACCAGACTGAAGAGAACAGTGCCTGCCCCTCACAAGGAAGCTGTGACTGCTCTGAGGTCTCCCCTCAGTCTCCTCTTCTCTGGGCTGAACAGACCAAGTGACCTCAGCCTCTCCTCACATGGCTTCCCCTCCAGACCCTTCACCATCTTCATTGTCCTCCTTTGGATGGTCTTTAATGGCTTAATGTCTTTTTTATATTGTGGCACCCAAAACTGCCCCCAGCACTTGAGGTGAGGCTGCCCCAGTGCAGAGCAGAGCAGGACAATCCCCTCCCTTGCCCAGCTGGTGATGCTGTGCCTGATGCCCCCCCAGGACAGAGCTGGCCCTTCTGGCTGCCAGGGCACTGCTGGCTCATGTTCAACTTGCCATGGACCAGGACCCCTAGATCCCTTTCTGCAGTGCTGCTCTCCAGCTTCTCATTCCCTAGTCTATACACAACACACCAACTATGAAATGTTGTTAAACTGATGTTTTATGTCAGCAAATTTACTACTAGTTCTTTGTTAGGAGTGAAGCGTGTCACTCCATCAGCAATATCTAGGAACTTGATAGACAAATGATGAAAAAACACCCCAACCACCTTACCTAAATTGCTCAGGCCTGATTCAAACACTGTAGAAAGGCCACAGGATGGTTCTTCATTTCATCCAAGAGAGGTTAAAGGAAGGAACAGCTCTCTCCAAGCTGCTAAATGAAAGAGCATCTTGCTCTGACAGATACCAAGCCCTACTGTTCTGTCTCCCTGTGCTTGACCTGCTTGAATAAGGCAGCTTTGCAGTTCTTCCCCCCCACCCCGGTGCACACACTCTCTCTTTTGAGGAAGGTGGCTGTTTTCTCCCCATCTCAGGGCCCAAAGCAGCAACAACTCCGCTCCTTTCCCATTCCCCCAGAAAGCCACTGTGCTCCAAGCAGCGCTCGTGCAATTTCCACTCCTCCTGCTCTCAGCTCGGGCTGCTCTACTGTACTGATGAGTCCCTCTTACCATTTTGACCTACTAAGTGCTCTGGGGCAGTGAATCAGTAAGCAGAGACAGTTAAAAGTAAGAGCTTGAATATGGAGCAAATTGCACAGCATTACAATATACCCTTAAAAAGAAATATGCAGCCCTCCTACGAGAGCAAAATCTTTGGCTTGAACTACCCCAAATAATTTTGTCCATCATTTCCTCTCAATAGAAGGAATGGACCAGGTAGAGGTGCTTTACCTGGATGATTTAAAAATAAAACTCAGAACTTTTCTAGTATTACCATGGAAAGTCATTTTGCGTCTCTGCAAAGAGGTATCAAAATGTAAATACAGCAGTATTCTTAGAAAAGAGAACAATTTCAAGTTAAAAGTATTAAAATAAACAACAGTTACAAATAAACATGGATTAACTCTGATGGATTAACTTCTCCTTGTTCAACTCAGCCACTACTTAAGCAGAAGGTGATAACTAATAGCATCACTAGTCACCAAAACATGCCAGGGAACTTCCTAACAATACCTTTGCAACAGCAATAACAGCTGACAAACTGCATTTCTCTGGGAGACTTTTCCTTGGTACATATGTTCACAATACCAGTGAACCAACGTGCTGCTACTAAGAAACATTTCCTGTATATTTATTGGTTGTAGTCCAACCATTTTGTATGCATTCAGCATGGCAGTAAGTAACGTTTTCTGCTTCACATATGGATTACAGGAAAAACTTTTGGTAATCACTGAGGTTTTAATCATCTACATATGCCTACAATCAACAGATATAACATCCAATTCTTAATCTGTAGGAACGCCTTCTTATGGACTATGAGGTGTGCACCCTGCTCCCACCCCCTGTTCAAGCATGAGCTGGGGCTGCTATCTGGGGCCCACCTGTTGTAGCACTGCCAAGCCACTGCAGCATGGGCTGCTGCTGGCCGGCTGCACTCCCACCCACTTGTGTGAGTGAAGGAAGCACCGACTGCTGGTGCCTGTAGTGATGGTAGGTGATGGGGTTGCCCTGGCTAAGTGACAAGCCAGCTGTGCTTCTGGCTCACTGAAGCTAACAGCTGCCCTCTAGTGATGCAGATGCAGCAGGAGAGTTGGAAAAGTTATTCACAAAATAGTAACAGATTATTTTCACTTCATTTTGTACCAGTATAACAGATCAGAACCACAACCACCTGAACCTGGCTTCTGGGCAATTGCCAGCTGTGACATAAAGGCCCAGCTCACTGCCTGCAAGCAGCAGACCTCCCAAAGTTTTAGAGAAAGAGCAGCTGCCTGGGAACAACCAGGCAGTCACAACTACCTTTCTCCCCAGGACAGTGGGGAAAGAAGGTGTGGGGAGAAACCAGTTCGTGTCCGAAGAAGAGCTGGCAGAATTGCGCCTTCGTTCTGTCACACAGCAGTGCCCATCAGGTGGTACCAGGGCTGGGTGGCAGCCTGCTACACTCACCATCACCTGCCTGCCATCCTTGCCCCTTCCCTCTTCTTCAGCTAGTGTAGTAGACATGAAAGAACAGAGTCTTATTGCGGAGCAGAGAGTACGAGTTATCAAATTTCAGCAGGTAGATGCCCTCGCCTGGGTACTCGTGGCTGCCTGCCTGTACCTCCCGATGGCTGTTCCTGCGGTACACAGGCATGACCTCTCCGTAGCGGTTCCGCAGATAGCTTTTGGAACCCCGCTCCACATCACCTACAGGGGACAGTCCTGAATGGGAGAGAGGAGACAAGTAAGCAGGCCAGAACCAGATAAGCCACTACATAATCCAGAAAAAGTCTAAGACCAGAATGCAACACAGATGTGCAGCTATACGGAAGGCTGTGATGGCATTACCCAGAGCATCTCCTCTGACCTTTCTGCAAGTAATTCCCACAAAGTCTAGTCTTCCTTATCATAACAAAGGTCATAACAAGAACCAGTTCTTTTGGGAATACTAATGGGACTGTATGTACTAGACTGCCAGCCCAGTCTCCTCTCTTACCTTTTAGACACCTCACTGCTTTTATACACACAACAGCAGTCCCGTGATATAGACTTGAAGCAAAAAGAGGGAGGAAAGCTCTTAGCTGTTACCTCATAGTGTCTACAATCTCAATTCCCTTCTCCAAGAGGATTCCTCACACAAGAACCTATGCCTCTTTACAGGGCCTGCAAAATTCAGATGCCAGCCTCCCAGCTACACTGGCCACACATACACTGAAGGCACAGAACAGGCAACACTGCTGTGTATTTCCCAAGTACAGTGACACAGGTAGTGAACATTTCGAATACAGTCAGAAGGAGCTACTGATGTTATGGGGGGAAAAAAGAAAACAAGAAAAAACCAAAAAACAAGCAAAAAAAACCCCAAAGCAAACAACAACCAAAAAACCCCACCACCACCCCCCCACAAAACAACAAAACCCAAAAACAAACAAACAAACACAAAAACAAAACAAAAACCCCCCAAAACAAACAAACAAACAAAAAAAACCCAAAACCAACAAACAAAAAAACCCAAACACCTCAAAACAAAATCTTTTTGCCTCCACTTACCACCGGAAATTTCTCAGTCTGAGAGTCTAAGAAAACCAGTCAGGTTAAAATTTCAAACTTAAATCTTTTTATCAGCTAGAAGTTGACTGAACAAATTCTGAATTTATTTTTCAATGTGTTCAATTTAAGAATGCTCTTGGAGAGGACAGACATTGAGATATGCTGAAGCAGGAAGGTCCAAATACTTTTTTATCACTCTAACCAAGAACCCAAAAGGCTGCAGAGATAGTAAATAGGCTGACTAAACAGAGTAGATGGAAATTATAGCATCTGACCGATACTCTCAGCAGCATGGCAACAAGCACCACAAATTAACCTTTATAAGATCTGCACTAACCTTCAATTTCCTCATCTTCTTCTTCATCCTCCTCATCACTGGATTCACTGACCTGAACAGTTATGGCAGTGCTAGTAACTGTGGTCCAGTCAAAATAGACTCCAAACCCAATGTCATAGTCATCTGTAGCAAACTCCCAGCAAATGCATTTCCCATCAGGATGGGTTGGCACACGGACTGTCACCACCTCGCCTCGCTTCACCACCATCCGGCCATTCTTCTCCTTTCCCATCTTGGCTTTGAATTCCTTCATCTTCTCGGTGGTCCATATGGTGGGTGCAGCCAGAGGGGGAGGCTGAGCTGAGACAAGGGAAATGATCACAGGCTTACAAGTCTTTTCACTACTGAAAAACTGTTACCTGAACACAGTGAAGCTATTTCTGAAAAAGGGCCTGTTCCCCAAAGCTCCAGATGTGAAGTTTTTTCACTCACTAGCCAGGAGCCCAAATTTCCAGCAGGAATTAGAAGTGTCTCCAGGACAGTCTCTGCTCTTCTAGCCAGGGCAGGCACTTAAAAATTACCCAGAGTTCTGCCTTCAGGACTCACCTTTCCTCTGCTCCCCAAGGAGGTCTGCAGTCTCCAGCTCAGCTGAAAGGATATCCACAGCACCAGTGTGATCCGACTGAATCATGACTATATCCCCTACTCCCTGAGGTACATGGTAATTGGTAACCCGAACAGCAGCTTCCTGCACAAAGCACATAAGAAACATTGTCAGAAAGACCATCCTGGTTAAAATGTCTCTGCCTGGATTTGAAACAACCCATTAGCAACTCAGGCATGTTTATGAAACCAAGCCAGACCTGTAGAAGCATCTGTTATTAGTGTTGGCTAGCTCTGAGACACCTCTCAACATTGTTTCCTCCACTGGACCAAGGTAATGAACATTGAAGTAAAATGCTGCATTAGTGTCACAAATTACGTGACCCTTGGCCTCCCCAGGAGTCCCTGAGAAGGTGAATTTTTGCACTTGCACCAACATTAATTGTCACCCCTCAACAAAACAACAGCCTCATAGATTTAGCTGACTATTGTGGGAAAGAATTCCCAACACACAATCCCTCTAGGGAGAGCCTTTCAGCTCTATGTGCATCCAGACTACACCCACAATCAAACTGTCATTGCTGCATCCTATTTAGAAGTTATCTGGTTCACTAGGGCCTCTCTCCTCATATATGCAAACTCACAGGCCCTGAACTGGGTGTCACTTGCAGAGGTTTTCCTGGATATCTGTAAGGCAAACAAATTGGCTGCTCACAAGAAGAAACAAGGGACTTTCAGCTCCCTCTTCCATTAATCTGCAAGAATGGAATTTCCAGATGCACCAAGTAAGAGCAGAAGGCAAGAATTACCTTGAAGCCTCAGTGAGCAAGGACTAGCTGAAGACACGAGGGATTTTGCAAATCAGACTGATACCATTTATCTCCCACGGATGTATATGGGAAAATGTAACTGAATCTATGTTAATACTACTTTTCTCTTAACACAACTCTTAGAGCTTCAGTTCCATTGTGGTAAGCACAGCAGTAGGGTGGGAGAACTGTTGCTGCACTTCTTGGTTCTCAGACATAAGAAACATCCACCTACCTTTTTGACGGACTGGATTTGGTCAGGCAGCTTCTCTTCTAGTTCAGCCACTTTTTGATCTTCCAGAATGCCAGCTTCTCCCTTTGAATGCTCTGTTGTACCTGTACTCAGGTGCGCCCCAATCTGTGACCTTTTGGAGGAAGAGAGTGTACAGTTCAGCACTTGCACCCAGGGCACAGCCAGCACAGGAATCACTGCTCTGGAACTCAAATTCAAACGAACTGAAGGAACAAGCTTCTGTGGTCAGCACCTGCCAACTGGACAAAGAACCCCTCCCCACACCAGTCCTGCCATCTGTGCATGACTACCTTCCATGTGAGCCAGGAGAAGCAACTTCAGTGGGATTTATCATCCTTCAGATGGCAGAAATTCACTGCACTCACCCCACAGAATGCTGGCTCACCAACACTATACTAAGGACAGGCATCAGTAGCAACTTTTCTGCCCAAGAAAGGACACCTTCTTTTATGCCAGCTACTGCATGGCATCTGCATACTCCATCAGAGATCAACTGGATCAGTGAAAGAATTCAGAATAATTTTGACAGCTATCCTGAGAATGCCCTCTATTTATGTCACCCTTTATGCCTTTCCTACTAGCAACTTCAACAGAGACAGAGCACCCAAATATCTCTCTGCCACATTCAAATACAATCCACAAATAAGCAAGCAGTAAGAAATACAAAGGGCAGCACAATAACTTAAGCAAAGAGGTCCAAGTACAGGACTGCAACAAAAGAAAATGAACATGCTAAAACAGTAAGAATGGTACATAGCAGGAAAAGAATGGGCAAGAAAGGAAATATCTCTGGTATTTATTCTCTGTTGAGGATTTTCTTCTAAATTATATTGAAAAAAAAATGCTTCATGTTGTCTATAGCTGGACGTATCATCCTAAATGAACTTAGATGCCAGAAGAGTGTCCTCTGTAATGATCTCATTATGTATGTGAAACTTCTATGAGAAACAACCTAGTATCAAATAGAAATAGAAAATTCTGCTTTTGAAAATCAAAACCTTCTCACAGCACTGTAAAACCAACATCAACTACCTTGCTCCAAAGGATCAGAAACATGAGAACACAGCATGAATGGAAAAAACATGCATTTCGTCAAATGCCTCCTTTCAGAAATGAGAAATACTCTCACTAGCAAGGAAGCAGACCATCGGTATAGTTTGGAATAATTAAAAATAAAATAAAATAAAATATACACAGCTCAATTAAGACAAATTCTGCATCCACAGAAAAGACTTGAACAGCGAAAATGTGGCTTTTGTTTTCAAATTGTTACTCCTATGGCACTACAGAATCTATCCAGAAACAAAGCCATTTTTCACTTGCATTCTCTCAACAGTGACTTCCTTTCCTAGAATTGGCACAATAGACCAAAAGGTCTGTAAGAACAACTCAAACGAGATGAATAGCAGGTTCACAAAATCACAGCAGATGGACAAGATGAGAAGGGACACTTGGTGGGAACAATTTTTTAAAGAAGAATTCTTGGACTTCCATGGTATCATTTTCCATCCCATTTGCATTGTAGTTTAGCAGTTGCATGAACACACCTAGATGGGCTATTTGGTCATTTGCTACCATAGGTGCACACATCTGCTCAAAAAGCTCTCCATCAACACAGGAGCTTACAGCTCGGGAATTTTTTCCTCTAGACACCACTGATACCCAAGAGTCTCACTGAAAGATTAGGAAGAGCTACACAAGCTTTACAAGCAGACTTACAGAGTTCAGCTGATTCCACCTCACACAAACTTTTTGGACCATGACCACCCCTTTCAAAGAAGATCTAAATTAAGATAAATTTATTAGGTAATGTCCACCGGTATCCATTATCTACTTTGGCCATTTTGCTCACAGTCTGTATTAATCTCTTTAAAGAAAATTAGAGAATATAATAAAAAGATGGAAGACCTAATTTATATTCAGGAAGGCTAACAGAGATGTCAGCAGCATCAAACCAAGATGGCATCAAACTGCTGTTTTCGTAAGAAGGGTAGTTTGATGTGGGCTTTTTTGTCCTGGATTTTTGCATCTTTTTGATGAAGTTGTGGTTTACCTACTGTAACTAACTTATACATTTCTGAAATTGTATCCTCTGTAACAAATGTGTAACGGCACATGAAACTTCACTGCACAGTATTACTGCTTCTAACCAATGAAATTACTTGGCTACAAACATCACATCCCCAGCAGGTACCAACAAGCCAAACATCTGGTAACAGGGTTGATCAGCAGTATTAATGGAGAGACACAGAAAACAAATGATGAAGAAAAAAGCCAAAACATTGTAAAGAAAATAGTAAAAGGTATTTTCCTGTACAGCTTCCCCCAGATTTATAGACAGTGGGCATGCTCCTTTACTGAAGTATCCCTCAGACAGGATATAGAAAATTTTCCCGAGAATGTACTAGCTCTTATAATGGGTTATAAAACCTTGCAGGGTTCCTTTCAAGCTGAATGACTCTGTGGTTTGAATAGCTGAGCCATGAAGTACGCTTCACAAGCTTTAAAACAACCTTAAAGCCTGTAAGAACAGGCCCTCCCATACTGATTCCGGTATATACTGTCCCAAAGCAGACAATCCAGTCTCCAGCTCCTTCTTTTTACCTGCACAGAACAAACTGCCACACGGAAAAGGTCACAGGAGTGAAACAGACTGTCATGCATGTGGGCCACAACACACAATAAGGTTTTCCTACCCGCTCTGCGAAGTACTGGATTCCAAAGAATCAACTAGCTGATCTGCAGGCTCTGTCTTTTGGGCTGAGTCTTCATTTTCTAACAAACAGAATATACAAAGAGATGGTGAAATAAATGTTGCTGTTTATAACACACTGACAGGAAGAAAAACTGCAGCCAGCACCCAAACGTTGACAAGGTTACACGGCTGTGGAACAAAGAGCTGTGCCAACCAGTTTTTCATGTTATGAGCTGTATCTAGAACCTTGCAGAACAAGGATTTTTAATGGCCTCAACCCTAGGAAAGGGAGAACAAAAACCTATGCATTTGGTGTAAAACCATTCTCAGAAGCAGGGTTCATTCAGGAACTACTAATCCTAGCTTTAGAAGGGCAGAACAAGGCCAAATTTCATCATGTAAAGCTGAGCTGACAAAGCCCTGGAAAAAAGCAATCATGCAGCAGTTCTCAAAGGGCACTAACGAGATGGAAATTCGGAGGTCAGTGCTAAAAGGACTGTCTATAAAGATGGCTCCTGGTATTCTCCGAGTCTGCTGAACTCAGGGAAAGCTCTGTCCCCACACGACTGCGGCGCACGCTCCCCAGCGCTGCTCTCCGATCGCACGAAGGCAGGGAACAGGGCACGGACAAGTTCCAGCTTTTGCAGGTGGCTGATGCCCCTTGGAGCCGCCGGCCATTCCCAAGAGTCGGGGCGGGAAGGAGGCAGCTCCAGCCCAGGGGCACGCAGCCCACTGCACAGTCCAGCACCCGGCATCTCTCACCGGGGAAAGCACAAACCTCCCTCAATCCGCGCTCTCCCTACCGCACCGGGAGGAACTCTTGCCGCAGTTCCAGGCGCCCGAGCTGCCGAGCCGCGCAGAGACCGCAGCCCGCCCCTCTCCGCACAGCCCGGCACAGCCGGCACCGCGAGCGGCACCCGAGGCGCTGCGCTCCGCAGCGGGCACCGCACTGCCTCCGAAGGGAGCTGCCACCGCGGAAACACGGCTTCTCCGGCAGAAACGAGCAAATCCATCACGTGAAGGAAACTCTTCCCGTAAGGCCAACGCTAAGCTGGCGCCCCCGGGCCGCCCCCTGCCCTGCCCTGCCCTGCCCGTACCTGCGGGGCCCCGGGCCGCGGTGTCGCCGCCCGGGGGCTCGGAGCGGGAGCCGGCGGCGGCGGAGAGCGCGTCCGACATGGGCACGGCTCGGCAGGCGGCCGGAAACACCCGAGCGCGGCAGGAGCGGGGCGGCCGGAAACACCCGAGCGAGGGCGTGTGAGCCAAGCCGCAGGGAGATGGTGGTGCCTCGGTGCTCCTCCCTCAGCCTCCCCCTCGACAACGCAGCCAATCAACATTTAGTCCTGCAGAGCCGCGGGGCGCGGGCGGCGTTGCAGGCTGACAGCAGGGAGGGAGTGACGGAAGGGAGAAGGGCGCACCTCCAGGAAGTGGCAGTTGCCAAGGTAACGGGGTCCCGGAAGGACGCGTTGCTGTGGTTGCCCGAGGATGGAGCCGATGGGGCCGCGCCCGGGTCCCGCGCGGCTTGGGGTGGCTGAAGGGCCGCAGCCTGAGCCCGAGGGTGCGGGGGGACCGGGGCCCATCTGCCCCTTCCTGTCCTGGAGCGCCGACGAGGTGGCTGAGTGGGTGGTGCAGCTTGGCTTCCCCCAGTACGAGGTGCGGGGCTGCCGGCCTGGGGGAGAAACCCCCGCCCTCGGCGCCTCCTGGACCAGTGGCCCTGAACTCAGTGTGTGCGTGAGCGTGAGCATGTGCGTGTGTGAGCGCAGGGGGGGCGGTAGTGGCAGGGTGCGATCCGCCTTCCCCTCCGCTTCCCTGCCCAGGAATGCTTCAGGGCCAACGGCATCACCGGCCGCCGCCTCATCTTCGCGAACTGCTCCAACCTGCCCGCCATGGGCGTCACCGACTTCGGCCACATGCAGGTGCGCCCGGCTGCGGCTCCCGGGGCTCCCTCCTCAGGCCCCCGGCGCCCAGCGCTGGCCCTACCTGCGGGCAGGAGGGCTGGGCTATGGCCTGTCTGCCCGGGCAGGGCGCTGATTCAGACAGTGAGCCTGAAACTGGACAACCGAAATTATACAAACAGACAGAGGATAGATCTGTTCAGGTATAGGTCTTTAGCTGGCTGCAGATCGAGGGCTTCTTCTCTGGGGTACCGTAAGTGCTTAGCCTTTCTTTAAGTTATGCTGCCCTTCTGGCCCCATAAAATTGCTCAGCAAGATGAACACACCCTCAGAATTTCTTTTGAGTAATTTTCCACTTACTGATTTGTAGAACTTCTGAAAATCTAGTTAGATTTAACCTGCAGCAATTGAGCCACTGATCTGAAGCAGCAAAAGGGCCACTCGTTATTTCCTTGTTTTACGCTTTGTTGGACACAAACAGGAGCTCTGTATCTTCCTATTTTATGAACATGTAATTGGTCTTCTTCCGTTCAAACCTACATATTTTCTTTAGCAAACACTGATAGTTAAGGCTGGATTTCGGGGCTACAGCCTGGCCCTCCAAAACTTCCTTAAAGTTCAGAAAATCAACAAGCTGACTTAAATTTCATTACCCTCTTTCCCTTCCCTAGTCGAAACCACAGAAGGACTCGGGGCTGCATTTACAGAGCCAAATCATCTGTTTAGCATCACAATTTGAAGTTGCTTTCACCAGAAAACACAGGCAGAAGTTCAAGCCAGGAAGAGAGAAAAGCTTTATTCTCCAGGCTAGACTATTAACACTGTTATATTCTACAATTTTATTCTAAAATGCAATTTCACCACAGTTCTGTCTGGTTGCACAATCTTAACTGTTTGTTTGAAACTAAATATTCCACCAAAAACATTAACTAGTGCCATGACTGTGCCTGTTGTTTTGAGAGAAAGGCATCAATTTACACTAAGTTTTTCAGACAGCAGCCCTTCATGAATATTTCTGGTACAAGCAGACAGAGACTCTACAGTCACTTGTGCTTTCCAACAGTAGCAAGAATTTTATAGCCTTTGTAAGCCTCACCCTTATACTGGGGTATAGGGATTATGTATGGTGTTAGATCAACTGCTGAATAATATCAAGCCATGGGTTAGAGATATCAACTGTAACCCATTCTTCCTCTTGTGGGAACTGAAATTCCTTTAGATAAGCAATAGAGAGCCAGGACACTGCCGCAAGCTTGGCAATGAGACTGTCTTGGTAATGTTTTCCAAAGCTTGCAAGTAAATTGGGACTTCAGTGGAACCTAGATATTCTCAAAGGTCATCCCCTATCCTGCCAGTTATTTGTATTTTAAAGAACTTTAATCTGATAGTATCCAAGCACGCAGAGCTCTGCAGGATGTGGCCCTTTGGGTGTTTCAGGAAGTGTGTATTAGAGCAGGTGAAAAGTTAAAGCAGCAATTTCCCAACAAGAAATATGGACGAAAGGCTGTAAGCAGTCAAAACAGTTACTATAGAAATAAGAGCGATAGCATCAGCTCAGTGAGACGGAAATTGTTTGCAGTTTAGGGGAAATGGCAGTTTGGTAGAGAACTACACAGCTAATTATGTGGAAGCTATGCAGCATGGACAAGTGATGTTACTGCTGGTTTTAATCCCACTGTACTGGTAGTTTAAATATCAAAACCACTTAAGATACAAGTCTGGTGTTCTTTTGCTCCAACAAAAAGTAGGGTACTACTCTTCAGAGTCAAGCTAAAGTTAGGGGAAGGTTTTGAGCAAATACTGTGAAAGATCAGTAAAACCTTGCAAATTGTATTTTGAAGCTTCAGTCAAATTAGATGGTTAATCCTCAGAAGTTGCTTCAAAAACAATGACAAGGCACTGCCTACTCACAGTTCCAGGTCCAGCTGGCTCAGACAACCATATACCCATTATTTTCTAAATGAACAATATGACTTTTTGCAAATAATTTTTTACACCTTTGTGTAGATTGTTGTTCACATTATAATTTAACAAACATCCATGATTTTGCATTAAGCAGAAGAGACTGCTGTTCACTCACCCATAACTTGTTTGTCCTTGAAGTACAAGGAGGAAAGCAGAGCTATATTTATGCCACTAAGAGACCAGATGTGATGCCATCCCTGATAGTAAATCTGGAGAGAAAGCGATCTTCGCTGCTTTTACAATATCACGTGGGGCTTTTGGGTTCAGATCCCCCAGGTGTTGCAACTTCCAAGCATGAAACTGTACCAAAATTCAGAGTATCACTTCTTTTTCCTGCTGCTACAACATGGAATGGATGGTTTTAGCTGTTGCCCTGTTGTCGTGGTTTGAGAAATGAGAATTTCTGTTGTTTTGTCTTGTATTTCAGGAAATTTCACGACATGTGCGAGAGTTGCTGGGGATTGAGGAGCCTCTCTTCAGCAGATCCATCACCCTCCCATATAGAGACAATATGGGTCTCTTCCTAGAGAGAAAGGCACTGACAGGAAAGAAAGCAGATGCTCTCACTTTCTCACAGTTTATCCAAAAAGCAGGATTGGAGCCCTATACTACAGTTCCTTCTTTGCAAGGATCCCAGATCATGGTGGGAGGGGAGGCTCTCCCTGCATCACAGGACATGCAGAGGCAGAATTAGAGACTCGTGCTGCACTTCTGCCTTTGTAAGAAGCCCAGCAGCCACAGCAGACTGTACCCTCATTACCTTGCAGATTGTTCAAGGAGATACAGTTCCACCTTTTCACAATTCCAAACACTGTGCACTGCACTGCCACTGCAGCTCTCAGACATTTGATTATACCAAACCCATTCCCACATTCTCTCTTTTCTGCAATCCTTCATTTACTTACAGGAACCAAGTGAAGTGGAGGTTGT
Organism: Lanius collurio; assembly: GCA_020086605.1. Classification (NCBI taxonomy): domain Eukaryota; kingdom Metazoa; phylum Chordata; class Aves; order Passeriformes; family Laniidae; genus Lanius; species Lanius collurio. The sequence continues at coordinate 16,997,235 of JACBWW010000004.1, read as the reverse complement.
AGAACAGACTTGTAGCATTGCCTGTCTTTCACTTCTGCTTCACAGTTGATTAAAAAAGACCAAAAAACAATCATAGACATATTTTAAGCACAAGCAATTGATAAAAACTTCCCAGATACTCAAGTGAATATATTTCTCTCAGGCTTCAGTGTCTGCAGACTGGGCTTGCTCCAAAGCCCAAATGTAAGATAAATGGCATATACAATAACTGGTGTACAGGTGTGGTGACAACTGCTGTCAGCACTCATCAGCAATCATAATTAAGTAAGGGGTCTCGGTGCAACATGCATAACTAATCCTTGGTCTCACCACACAAATGATTTCCTGTGAGGCAAAACCAGGCAGGCAGTGTTTTATCACGGTAAACAGTACTGAAACTCGAGATAGATGGTGGCAGAAAGTATAAAAGAGTACTGAATTAGAGAATTTAGGGAGTGAAAATTGCTTTGTCCCATGTGGATTTGGACAGAGTATCCAGTTACTTCCTTTTTCCTTAAAGGACATATCATATAGTCTTGTGGTGGTAAGGGTGGGATGGATTCTCATCAGCAAGGAAGTAGAAGTAAGTGCTAATGAAAGTCAGGCTCAACAGAAAGAGTGCGCCTGTCTAAATCATTAGTATATTGTCAGGATTCAATGGCTTTCTTGAGATCCCCCATAGGTAATAAAAAAATACAACAAAAAAAAGACTGGGCCTGATCCTGCTTAGTTTGTTACACTGAAGCTGTAGCCACTACAAAATAACTGTAATTTGGTTTTGCAGTTCATTTTTGTCTTGAAGTTGCAATAGAAACACTGTAAATCTGAAGCAGTTCATAGGCGATGCTGACTATGTAATAAGCCAATTCAGACAAAACAAAAAAATAGAAAAGGTCAGGAAACCAGGGATAAGCAAGTTTGCTGAGCAGTGTAGAGAGTGAAACTTTTAGAAGAAAATGTGTACATTTTTGGCTGGAATAATTTGAGAGTTAACAGTGTGGTTCTTGCATTGCTTAGTCCCATGAGGGATGAGATGTCAGCAAAGCATTCCTCATGGGCTTCAGTATGGTTTATGAGAATTTAGACTCATACTCAGCAGTTTCCTCTGGAATTTCTGAGAAAGTGTTGGAAACAGCTGTGGAGAATGAAGACTTGTCATCCAGTATCACACTAGGTTTCACTACAGTTGAAGTGAGAGATGTCTTGGTGCTGACCAGCCCACAGTGCTTTGTAGGCCAGTCTCCAGAGGGTGCCTGGTACAGTAAGAGCACCAGGCATCAGATAGCACCAGACAAGCTCTCTCTTTTCTAACAGCTGGCTAAAGAGATACTTTCTCAGTGGCACAGCTGTCAGGTCAAACCAGTGGAAGGTTCTGGGAAGGGAAAACAAGTGGAAACATTTATGGGCAACAACAGTCCAAAGCAGCTTGCTAATAATGTAACAGTGGTTTTCTTCAGTGTCTGACTACAAGACACTTTCTTGGGACTTGGAGAAACAATCAGACTCAGAGACTTGAATATAAAATGTTCCAGGCATCACTCTGCCAAGTGTAGTATGACTGAGACTAATGGCTCTAGAACAGTCCTGGAAAAGCAGGAGTCCTTTCCCTCAAGCAGTGTTCACCTGACTTAACATCCTCAATAATCTAGTTCATGAACTGTCATAAGATCACAACCCCCAAGAACTGTCCTCTCTAGATATTCCCAGAGGATTTTTTTTATTTTTTTTTTTTTTGCATCCTGTGCCCTAGTATTGATGAGTGACTTCAGACAAGCCTGCTAAGCAGCCAAACAGGAACTAGGGATAAAATAACTCAGTCCAGGTCTTCTATTGCAAATACATCATCTAAGGCAATTTACTGGCAGAGATGAGTCCTAAGGACAACACATTGTTCAGCACCTTCCAACCCAACAAGGCAGCCCATGTTTTATGTGCAGAGCAAAGAGACAAGCAGTACCTCAGCATTCAACCCTCTACTTTCTCCTCTTGAGTAACTGAAGAGGCAAAATCTTTGCTAACAAAACTCTTGCACACAAACCTCAGCAGAAAGGTTTTTGCTCTGCACAGATGAGGCAGCATTCAGGAAAGCTGAGGTCATTGTGTAGTTTCAGTGCCTTCTGAGGCAAATTCTGCCACATGATGCTGTTCAGGCCTACATAAAAAATAACCACCAGCTATTCATGGAATTTTATTTTCCTTGCAGGATGAACAAAATCAAGTATCAGTTACCAACTTGCACACAGATGTGAAGAAATATTCTCATCTCACACTGCTGTGAGGAATCACTCTGACAATCAGACCCTCTGACAATCAGAACCCTCTGACCTAGGAGCATTTTAGGTGAGGGATGCTAAAATTAACAGTAATAAGTCTAATATAGCTTGTATTTGATGTAGCTTATTCTACCGAGTAAAGAGAAGTCCTTTACAGGCTGCATACAAAGTCATATAACCATTGGGCCATGATGGCACGGTGAGCAGCATGAGGGCTTCGGGCACACTCAGCAATGCACTAATTACAAGGTGGTTGTTCCAATGTTTCCAGTCCCCTTTTGTAGAAACAATGGGTTCGAGTCCCATCCAGTGGTAAAACCCAGAAATTGCAGGTTTGAGTCCTGCGGTAAATCCTGTAGTGAAACTGTGTGGGGAAAGGTGCACTATGAAGTGTTTTTAGGCCACATGTAAGTTAGTAGCTTTTATGATGAAATTTGTTCAGATGCTTTGAGTTCTTTTAACTCTAAAGGAGGAATCAATGCAGTATGTAAATAATTTGTGTGTGCTAAGAATAAGGGGTGTGTTGATTTGAGTCTGCCAGCATAAAAAAAAATTGACTGGGGACACTCATGACATAAAGCTTGCTTGCTCAAAGATTGTTTTCTATAAAAGTAAAAATATGTGAAAAGTCTTGCATGGGACATGTGCAAATGGAATGATTTTCACTGCACATCCTGGCCAGAAGAAAGTAATGCAACTCACTGACATCTCAAAGATAGTGTCAGAGAGTTTAATTTCTTTCCAAGTTTGGTGACCCTTCCAGGCTCTTAAATGACATGGTCCATTTTTCTTGAGGGGAGGGATGGAGGTGTTAAGGCTGTACACAGTGACAGGACAAATGACAGTAGACAGCCAGCATGTGTGACAGGAGGCAGCAGAAGAATACAATGTCCTCCTAGGCTAGCAGCCGAGTATTATTATAAAAGCATATAAAACTCTGCTTCTATAGGGCTACTGCACTAAGCAACGAGAAAGGGACTCAAAAGCCCAGACAGACAGCAGAGGTGACCAACCAGCACCTCTGGGCACTAGAACAGGTACCTGTGCTCTGCCACATGCAGGTGAAACACAAACCTCTGCTACCAGACTAGTAGCACTGTCTGCCTGCCCAGAGTGGCACAGAGGGACGGTGGTGGCTGCCCATCACTGTTCTTACATGGCAAAGAGCAGCAGCAGAGTGACACAAAGGAATAAACATGCAGAGAGCTCAGCTGCCTGGCCCAGTCCTTGCAGGCTGATTTAAAGTCTTTAGCTGAAACAGCTGAGCCTTGGGATCTGGCTAGTTTTCAAGATCTGTAAAAAGCTATTTAATAATCCCTGTTTCCATTTGTCCCTGAGATGACAAGGGGCACTGGGCACAAATTGAAATGTGATGTTCCACCTGAAGACACAAAACTACCTTTGTACTGTGAATGTCACCAAACTCAGGAACAGGTTTCCTAGAGAAGCTGAATCATCTCCAGCTGTGATGATAGTGAAAACCCAAATAGCCACAGTCCTGGTCTGCCTGTTCCAGGTGACCCTGCTAAAGCAAGAGTGGACTAGATGACCTAGAGGTCCCTTCTAACGCAAATGATTCTGTAAGAAAACAAACAAATACCAACAGGAAAAAAAAAATGAGAGCTCACAGTGCAACAGGGAGGCTGGAATCCAAATCTACTCTTATGTTTGTGTGACCCTCTGTGGCAGCAAACTCTCCTACGTTAAAATTAATTAATCTGTGCTCATGGCATTGAAGGTGTGAAATTAGGTACTGCTGCAAGCAATGTCACTCCATGGTGACATGCACTGTGCTTTTCACAACATTAAAAAACACCCTGCAACTCATTTTGTGGGAGGTGATAAATGGCTCAGGATTAGCACTCAAGAATGACAATGTGCTTAGTTGGGGAAGGAAACAAACAGCCCAAGGATAAAGAGACAGCTTTATTTACGGAGTTGAAGTGAGGTCTGAAAGGATGACGCCAGCTGTTGCCTGAGGAGTTGTGATTCTGAGAAAGTGCATTTCAATCCTGCCGGGCATAACACTTTCTGAGAAAAGAGCTGCTGGGGCCAGCAGGTTTGCTGCAACTGAGAGAGGTCCCTGCTTGCTCTCCATCCAACCCATCAGGACTTTGACCACCTCCATACTAGGTTTCTCCCTGATAAAGGGATCTTCCAAATGCTACAGAGTGCTAGCAGAAGGATACTGGCAGAGGTTGTTGTCCTGGCTCTCTGCAGGAGTTCTCACACCTCATTTCCTAGGGTGAGCCAGAACAAACCAAAAAAAAAAAAAAAAAGTTTTAAGGTGCAGCTGGGTCCTTTCCCCCGACACTTTCATGCTGGGAGAATATGGTCCAGGTAGGTTTTACTCCAGCCACAGCCATGATTAGTGATGCCCAAGCCAGCCTGACTGTTACAGGGACTGGTCAGCACTGTCAAATGGAGAGGCTCACAAGTGTGACTGACACGTTCCCCTTGCAAGAATAAGCTCAGGCACCACCAAGAACAAATATTAATCTTGCTGTGCTCAGCAACTTCCCTCCATACACACAAGGGATGCCTGGCTTACAGCCACATCAAAAACAATCAGATTCCAAAACGAATCAACCCTGATGGATTAGTACCATGGTTTTGCCAGCTACATTTTAGTAGCTGTCTTCAACCAGCCTGAACGCCACGCTCCCACAAGCCACAGGCACCCCGTCACGAACGAACGTTGATCATGCAATGAGTAGGAACAGAGCTGCTCTGTTGGCACTGGACTGGGTTTTGCAGTTCCCTCTTTCAGTGACAAGGCTACGGCCAAACAGGCTGTTTCACAAGTGCTCAGTTCTTCCACCGGATTTGCTAAAAGAGAGAACAAGACATGACTAACAGCCATGCTGAACATAGAGCCTTAGGGGCCAACTTACTGACTCCCGATCCCTGACAAGGACAGCTATGGCCAGAGCGTGCCATTTTTGTCAGTATAACCATTCATTCCTACCCTGAATGGAACCCCAAACAAAAGATTAGCTTCCCAGCATGGACAAAGTATGTAGGACAGCCATGTCCTTATAACTAATCTATATCTGTTTCTGATGAGTGTCTGGAAGAAAAAGTAAGCATCTCTTACCATGTTGTTGAGAATGCTGTTTATCTTCTCTTCATCTGCAGAGCCCCGCTCCACCTTGGATTTATATGCTGTCAGCTGGATACGATCCTTTAGATCCCTGTAGGTCTAGATAAAGAGCAAAACCAGCATCCAGCTGAGAGAAAGGGACACTTCCACCATTAGATGGTGCCCTGCAGATGAGCAGGGCAACTCTACAATCCCCCATCCAGTTCCCAACACAGAACATTTCACAGCGCAAGTGCTAGGAGCCACTCTCCTGGCTCATGGACTCCTAATGGGAACCTTATCACTCTTCCCAGGCCACAGGGACAAACAAACATCACCAGGCACACAACAGAAGTGGCACATGGCAGACAACAGAAAAGCTAGAGAGAAAAAGCAGGCCCATGTCCCATCTCTTCACCCAGCAGGAATCTACCTCTATGACAACATCATGGCACTTGTATTTGGTAGCGAGGTTCAGTCGGGTCTCCACATCCTCCACCAGGCGCACGTATTCCTGCAGCACCTGCAACAGAAGAATGTCTCAGCTCTCTTCCACAGGTTTCTCCTGCCTCATTCCCTCACCTCAGTCCCAAAACCTTTCAAAGTTGCTGGTCACACAGACTTGGCCCCTTCCTTAGGGAACAAGTGACCTTGACAAGACTGCTTAAGATCCCAGAGGCTTTGCCTGCAAAGCTCAGAATCACAGAATAAGCTTAGTTGGAAGGGATCCACAAGGATCATTGAGTCCAACTCCTGTTCCTGCACAGCACCATCCCCAAGGGTCACACCATGTGCCTGAGAGCATTGCCCAAATGCTTCTTGAATTCTGCCAGGCTTGGTGCTGTAACCACTTCCTTGGGGAGCCTGTTCCAGTGAAGAACCCTCTGGGTGAAGAACCTCTTTCCAATACCAAACCTAAACCTCCCCTGACACAATTTCAGGCCACTCCCTTGGGTCCTGGCACTTGTCACCCTTCCTCTTCCCCTCACAAGGATGTTGTAGACTACAAAGAGTAGTCTAGTCCCCTCAGTATCTTCTTCTCCAGGCTGAAAAGACCAAGTGACTTCAGCCGCTCCTCATATGGCTTCCTCTCAAGGCCCTTCACCATCTTCATGGCCCTCCTTTGGACACTCTGTAATAGCTTTATGTCCTTCTTACATTGTGGCACCCAAAACTGCCCCCAGCACTTGAGGTGAGGCTGCCCCAGTGCAGAGCAGAGCAGGACAATCCCCTCCCTTGCCTGGCTGGCAATGTTGTGCCTGATGCCCCGCCCCAGGACAGCGTTGGCCCTTCTGACTCATGTTCAACTTGCCAGTGACCAGGATCCATGGCACTGCTCTCCAGCATCTCATTCCCCAGTCTGTCTATACATCCAGGGTTGCCCCATCCCACATGCAGAATCCATCATCTTGCTGAACTCCACATGGTTTTGGTGACTGCCCAGCCCTCTAATTTGTTGGGGCCTCTCTGCAGGGCCTCCCTGTCTTCTAGGAAGTCAACAGCTCCTCCCAGTTTTGTATCATCTGTGACTTGCTTAGTACTTCTTTCAGTCGTGCATCCAAGTCATGAAGATGTTGAAGAGCACAGGGCCAAGGATGGAGCCCTGTGAAACCCCACTAGTGACCAGTCAACAGTCTGATGTCACTCCATTCACTGTAACACTTTATACCCAACCCACGAAGCAGATTCTCACCCATCTCATCACTTCTTTATCCAGCTGTGTGCTGGACATTTTGTCCAGAAGGATACTGAGAGAGACAGTATCTCAACTGAAATCCAAAAAGCTTACATGGAGTGGCTTCCATTGATCAACAAGGTAGGCTGCTTGTCATAAAAGAAAATCAGATTTGACAAGTAGGACTTTCCTCTCATGAAGCCATACTGGCTGTGACCAGTGACTGTGCTGTGCTCCAGGTTTTTCAATACCTGCCGGAAAAATCTTCTCCATAACTTTACCATGCACTGAAATAAGACTAGCAGGCCTACGGTCTCCAGGGTCCTCCTTGTTGGAAACTGGGACAACATTAACCAGACTCCAGACATCTGGGATCTCTCCAGATTCCCAAGACTACTCAAAAAGTAATTGAGAGAGGTTTTGTGATGACATCAGCTGGCTCTTTGAGGATCCTTTGATGAATCCCATCTTGCTCCATAGATTTGTAGGGATCTAGCTGAAGCAGCAGATCCTGCACAAATTCAGGGTCGACTAGGAGGTGATCATTCTCACAGTCATGGTCCTCCTGCTCAGGAGGCCCACTGAGACCCGCTTGGTCCATTATCTGTTTGTGAGGTGACCATCCTCATCCTGTAATGGGCCAATGTTATTTCTACACCGCCTATCACTATTAAAATATTTCTAAGAACTCTGTTTATTGCCCCCCACAGTTCTGGCCAGCTTCAACTCCAGTAGAGCTTTGGCTGCACAAAATTTTCTCCCTACAGTGGCAAGCAGCACCTCTGAATTCTTCCTATTTCATTTGGCCTACTTCTACACCTTCTTTTTTTGCCTTATTTCCAGGAGAAGATTCCTATTCAGTCAAGGTGGCCTTCTGCTTTGCCTGCCTCACTTCCAACATTTGGGAATTTCCTGCTCCTGGACCCTTAAAAGGTGATGTTTAAAAAGTGACTAATGGACCCAGCTGCCTGCAAAAACATTTTCCCAGGGGACCTTACCAATTCCCTGAGCAGCCTGAAGTCTGTTATCCTCAAGTCCAGAGTTGAGGTTTTGCTGGCACTTTTCCTCCTATCAACAGTCTTAGGCTACCTCGTTCCTATGGATCACGTTAACATTGCCAGCCAGATTAAGCAAGAGAAAATTTAATGTAGCAAAGAAAGGTGGCAATGCACATGAGAAGAGAGTTCTCAGCAAACTCTAGCAGGGCCAGCTGTCCCTCTAGCAGTCAGAGCTAGGACCCAGCCTTTAATATCACTCATGTCTCCTGTTGATGCATGGGTCACTCAGCTGAGTGCTGCGCCCACCTGGCAGAGACAGAAGACTGGCAAGCTTCTCCCACTTCCAGATAGGAAGCAGCTCACCTGAGGAGTCATTCACACCAAATCCCAACACAGAGCAGGACATAAGCAGGGGTTCCTGGCTCACCTGCACAGGAGCACTGTTCCTCTGCAAGATCTCCACCACCCGGTGGAAGCCAATAGGTGCCTTCTTCTTGGTGTAACCCAGCCAGTTCTGAAATAAGAACCAAACCTATGTTAACCCAAAAGGGCAATCCCTCCAGCCACAAGAAAATGTTGGGTTTTTTCCTCCCAGTGCCAGCAACGTACTCTACAGCCATCACATGCACCCCATGGCAGAGCCCTTCACACAGTGGCTGGACACAGGCTGGCTGCAATCCCTTTGGTAACAGAGCTCGGGGGCAGCCCCCCTCTCTGACCTTGTTGCTGCAGCCAAGCCAGGCCAGGCCCATCAGAGGTCTTGGGCAGGGAGAGGAGGAAAGTATTGCAACTCCCTGCAGCAGAGGCCCTGCTGAAATAAAACCAGTCTGTCCAGTAACTCCAGAACAAGCCAGCTGTCAGTAGCAGATGCCAGTACTTGGGACTGTGTCCCCAGGAAGGCTTTTTGCAGCTCACCTTGGTGGTCAGGAGGGCATCCACATCACCCCAGGCTCGCAGCTTGGCACGGGCAGCCAGGGCAGTCAGCACATACTGCTTATCAGGAATCTGCAAAGCAGAAAGCTGCAGTCAGAGCAGTAGCACAGCTCCGAAGGCCTGTGTTGGGCTGGACATGAATGGCATCTGCTCCAGCCCTGCCAGGACCCACACCAACAGCCAGGCAAACAGCCAAGATGCTGCCTGATGCCAAGGGCAGCACTGCAGACAGCAGGAAGTGGGGATTTGCTGCTGCAGACAGGGTACATCCATTGAAAGTCTCCACATGCCTCCCACTTGCCTTTCTGAAACTCCAGGAGGGTTCTGCTCAAAAAGGATGCCATGGGCCCCTCCCTAGCTCAGTGCTGAGCCCCTAAATTCCTCCTACTGAGCCCCTTCATTACAAACAGTTTGTCTGGGCATGTTTTCAGCCAGTGCTGCCACAACAGAGGAGACTCACGCACCTTAAATGTTTTCTTCAGGTTGGCTGGGCTGCTGAACATTCCCTAGAGAAAGGAGACAAGTCAGTGCAAACTCAGCAGGGCAGACCACAAGAGGGGTTCAGACACCTGTTATAAGACATCTGCCCTGCACAGGGGCAACCTGCTCAAGATTTTACTGCTTTTTGCTCATGTCAGTGCCACAGGAGGAAACAGCTGGCAGAAGAGAGCAACTGTCCTACTCCATCAGCTCTCTGGTTTGGTTTCCCTACATCTTCAACTGGTGCACCTCCAGCACTTCCAAGACTAGTACCATGCACCTCAGCCTCATGGGATTTACAGTGGTTTCTAGGAGGCAACTCCCTGACAAACTGAGTGAAGTTGAATGTCTTGGAGCACAAAGGAAAACACCAAACTAGCCCCAGGGGACAAAGTCTCTCTGAGGAATGAAATATGACCTCTCTTTCCCTTTCTTTCTTTAATATGCCACAGCTTGACCACCCCACATCTTGAGGGATACAAGGATGAGATGCAACCCTTGTCTTCTGCCACATCATCCTCACCTCAGCCTCTGTGTAGTGGTAGAAACAGGAATAGAAGAGGGTGGTCACTAGTGGCATGTTGAGAATTGAAGCCTTGCGAGGATATTTCCGAAATAGCTCTGACTGCCCAGCCATCTCCAAGTGCCGATCGTTAGCCTGGGGAGTCAGGAAGACAGGGTGACCATGAGCCAGGACAGCTCCCAGTGTAGCTGTGGGATAGAGAACTAGAGAGAGTGTTGTGACAGCAATGTTCAAGCACAGCTCTAACATGCTGTCAAGTCTCAGATGAGGTATTTCACAAGTGCCTGGCACAGCAGCTTGAAAAGCAATTACAACTACACTAGCCAGGGCAGGTTGGTTAGATCTGAAGTGGTGTAAATTAGGGACAGCAAGAGATCTCACAGGTAGTCCCAGCCATCTCCTGACCAGCAGAGATTTCATACCTCAATGATGATCTGTCGCTCCAACAGGGTATAATGGTCTTGGATGTGGGAGGTATCCTCAGCTGAAAATGGCAGCCTGGCCAGACATGAAGGAAGAGACACTGTGACCAACTCTTTACTACAGAATCCTTCATTTACTTCTAAGTGCTCTTACAAGGATTTTTTTTCTCTACCAAACAAGCTCCCATTCTCCCCAGCTTGAATGGCTAGTGAGTACTCAAGTTGCTGACCTACTGCCCTCTCCAACTGGCTCTCTCCTAGACAGAGGAGATAGAAATGTTATGTGGCACCCCTCACAGAGCAACCTAAAGTGGATGCTATTGACTTCCTCAAGTGCTCAGGCACCAAAACTTTCACCTATTGCAATCTGAAAGGTCAATGATCAGAAAGTCCCTTGCAGCATCTTTCCCCTGGAATATGCAGCAAAAGCTGCTAGACCAGCGATCACCACAAATGCTTCCTCTCTGGTCTACATTGTGTCCACAGCACCCCACTCCCACTAAGGGAAAACTGACATCAGCTCTCAAACCACATAAGCCATGGCACTGGGACAGACTTTCTCTACTACCACATTCTGTGAAGAATCCACATCCCTCCCAAGCTTTTGCATTTTTTCTTACCCAATGCAACCTTTCAGAAATTCCCTCCTTTTTTCTACATCCTGGATGTTCAAATGCTCCCGGTACTGAGACAGCTGGAGGAAGAGCGGAAAGAAGCAGTCTGTTCTCATGGATTTGGGAGATACAGTATTTCAGAGGGTGAAACGGGGATGTAAAGCTTTCGCCTGACTACAAGACACTCTGCAACCAGCCTCCCCTTGCACTAAGGGAGATTATTCTCCTGGGAATACTCACAGCAACTTCCTCAGTCCTGTCTAAGAACCTGCAAAATGGAATTAGCAAGCATTAACTAGGAGGCAAGTTCCTAGCAGAGTGCTCAGCCCTGCCACAAGATGCATCAAGAGCCTCACCTGAGCAGATCCAGAAGGAACTTCTGCTCACCCGTCTCTCTGAGGAAATGGATCAGATGGCACAAGGCCACCTGCCGCACCTCCAGCTCCCGAAACAAGATCTCTACAGGGGAGAGAGTTGACATGCAGGTGGGTAAAGTAAGAAAGCACTATCAAGCAGAGGGGACTTAGCACAGTGCATGGAGTTGAAAGTCATTGGCAGGATTCAACAGCCTTATCCCATCTCAAATCACAGTCTTGGGAGGCTGGAGCACAGAAAAACCCAGTCACTGGGCTGACAGCTGAATTCACAGCCATGTGCTACCTCATTTTCATTCATCCCATCACCATTACCTACCACTGCTTAAAGCTCCTCTTGGGAGCCTTTGTGGGCATCACCATCCCCCTCGCCTCCCACATTACACTTGCTACAAAAATATTTCATGCTTAGTAAAACAGCAATACCTCAGATGCTCTCTTTCTAATTTGCACCCAGTGAAAGAATTATCCCCTCTGTCCTTAACTGAAACACAGTATAGAAACTCCATCCCCAGTCACGCTCACCTCTCCTTAGCGTCCGTTTCAGGAATATCAGGACCTGTAAGCACAGAGAGACAGCTCAGAATTAAGACAGACCAACAAACAGCAAACTGGTCAAGGCCTAGAGAGACTTTTGCAAAGAGCTCTGGAAACACAGCTCTTACAGCACTGAACTTGATTCTGGCACCCACTACACTCATGCCAAGCAGTGACCCTGGGCCATGGCTGCCTAGCTGCCTGCCTTAGCTCCTACTCTGGAGTTTAGATGAGTGAGACCAAAACTTACAAAGGAAAACCTTTCCATGCAAAATCCAAGGAATTAGAAGACCTGGATGAAGGAAGCTCTGACACAATCCCATTTCCTGTCTGATACTTTAGAAGCCAGAAAAACTGGTGAGGCTCCAGATCGCAAATCCCAGGTCCCATGCTTTCTGTGCTGCAATGACCAGATTAAACCCTGACCTTCAAGAAGTAGGTGCAAAAATCTGTAAGGCTGATGGATCAGATTCCATGTTATTAACATCGATTAACATTAATTCTGCAGAGTGGCAGGAAAGACAGCAGGAATATAGAATTTCCCAATCTTAAGATTTGACATTCTTTAGTAACTGTTTGGTTTGAACTAAAGAACACCCCCTAGTCTTGCAAGACTGGGTGGCCAGCTGACTTGCATTCTCACAAGCACTCTCTGTGGGGCCACCCAGAAGTCCCAGCCCTGTATGGCCCCAGTAGGACTCACAGCTGTAATGACATTCCCATCGTGCCCTGCCACAGCTTCATCCAAGAGCAGCAGCTTGTCCTGCAGGGAACGAAATCTCTCTAGAGAGCAGACCTAGAGATAGAAGAGAAAGAAGTAGGCATGCGGGACATGAGACAATCCTCAGGCTGAACCAACCCCCAAGGTATTATCTATTCATCTCCCATAAACCCTTCAGCAACACGAATAACTGTCCTCCCAACAAGTGGAGAAGTTTAGCTGAAACCAAATGCTGCATAATCCCTGGAAATGTGTCCACAGGGGTTGCAGTCAACCCTCATTACTGCCCAGTCTAGGATAGCACACAACATATATTCAGCACAAACATCCTTGTAACTAAACAAAACTTTCCTGTACACCACAAACCACTACCCCTGACAGGAGGAGGGAACTCTGTAGGCCCCTTTCCACAAAGGAGATCAGAAAAGTAGAGTCATAACTCTCTCCCTTCTTACTCCACATCTGTGGCCTCTCTCAACCTTTAGTTCACCTCAGCCTTTAAGGAGACACATGCAGAGTAAAACCACAATCTCCCTACATGTTCACTGCACACTGAGGCAGCTGAGACTAAGATTACAGCTCCAGTGAAACCAAGACTATTTCAGTCTTCCTCCCTCCATTTGCCACCAACTCAGAATGGAGATAAAGCCCCACCCCCTCAGATTTTTAAAATAAATCCAGCCCCAGGGAGCAGAAAGGGTAGAAAGGGACACAGCAGTACAGATACCTACTGTCAGAGCCTCGCTGAGGGGACAACTCAAGTAAACAAAGCAACAAAACCCTGAAGTTCTCCTGCTGCTCCTGAGCTAGTGATCCCAGCACTGCCACCTGGCAAAGTAACAGACAGGCAGACCACCATCCCTGCTAGGTGTTGCAAGCAACACAGATCCCCTCCTTGCTCCCAGAACATCCAGGAGCATAGGAAAGTGTAAAGCAGTTTAGGACCACCCACCCTCCATCTCTTACAAGCAGGTGGGAGAGTAAAGTCCTTACCTTGCCCCTCTGCATTCGCCTGACTGTATCTTTGGGGCTCCAATCACTGCTGTAATCCTGCCACAAGAAAAAATAAAGCACTCTTAAGCCTTAGATCATGTCAGCAGTCTCCAAGCTGCTTTCCACTTCTGCTGCATTAGTGATGGCCCACATGTAGCTACTCACACTTACCCAGCCACTCCAGGGAAGGTGTTAGTAGGATGAGTATGTACATTGTTCAGGTGCAAATGCTGAGCCCTCAGACTCTGCACATGCTGGTGTGGAGGAAAGCTAAAGGCTCATATGTTATCACAGCCTTTCTATTACCTAAGTAAGGCCTGCTGTCATATCCTTTTTAAGTACATTGCAGCAGGTTGTTCTCCTTGAAAACTATGTATTTTGTTGCTTTCAGGACAAGCAAAATACATGCAAAACAGACTAACCCAAAACTGAGCAGCAAGGAGTCAGTTTCTTGTTACAATTCAGACAGACTGCTGGTGAGCCTCCCACAGCAGCACAGAGAGCGCAGGGACAACAGCCTCAGGCAAGCACCTGGGGAGTCTCACAAGACAAGGACAATGCCACAAGGGCATTGAAGCCTGTAGGAGGACCATCTTAAGGTAATATGCTACCACTGCTGCAATGACCAGAATTTTCCCCCTGCAGCCTGCAGACACTGATCTAAAACACTGGATAAAAAGTAATGGTGGCCTGAACCACTCCTAAACTCAGATACCATAAAGTCATCTAGGTATACATGAGGCACTCAAGCCAGTGGTTGCAATTCAGCTTTCTGCCTGAAAAGGCCCAGAGAAAGGGAGGAACAAGACCCAGTTCTGAGGACTTTTAAAATCCATTGAAGAGTTACTGAAAGCCCGAATCTAAGGATAAAAGGTCTGACCCAGTCCTATTAGGGGACCTCTGCACGAGTCTCTCAAATCAATGTACAGCCGAGTGTCAAATATCCCGAGCACCAGGGTTCCCTCCAGCAGCTCTGGCCAGAAGCAGCTTCTCAGCCTGTCCCTGTCAGGACACTTATCAAAAGCTGCCACTAATTTTCGCTACTTTGTTCCATCCCACTTACACCACCCTCATCTGCATTTAAGGGGCTGTATAATCCTTCTCCTTCCTGTTTCACTGCTTCTGCAGGCCCAGAACAGAACACAACAGGGCACACGTGTTTCTCCTGCTGTGCTTTGAGGAAAGGCTGTCTGTTATGTCACTAATGGCTAATTGACATAAATACACCTGTGGAGGATCAGGTGGCCAAAGACAGGCGGACCATGAACCCTGGCAGCTCAAGGATGCAAGTGCCAGCTACTGGATGAGACTGGGGTCTGGGATTCAGCTACAAAACAAATCAGATGTCCAAGACCAGCTACTGGAGGAACCCATAGGGTGTGTTCGTTCCACTAGTGGAACATGTCAGACAGAAGGAAAGCTCAGGATCAAGCTTGAGTGGTTTCTGTATGTGTGTATTCATAAAGGCATCATTTTCTGTCAGTGTTAATCCATGCAGGCAGCTGTGTTAGTATTGCACATGTCTGCATCTGAAGGGAGTATGTGCTCAGTCCTGTTACTGCCTGGACCTAGGGACATGGAACTACAGCCTCACACCTAGTAAGGGGAATCCACCCAATCCCAAAATCCTCTAGATTCTCCAACACCTATCACAGCACATCTGGTAGACAAACATTCCTGCCAACTGGAACACTGCCTCTGCACAACTCCCTCCGTGTTGTCCCAGTGATTCATGAACAGGAAATTTCAAAGCTTTCATATTTAAAAAAATGTAAAATCCACATATGATGCCAGTTTATCTGAACCAGCATGAAAGCAGCTTACAGACAAAGCACTATTTAAAAATCTTTTCCATAAAGACTGCTGGGCTAGTCACTAAAAGGAGTAACCAAGACTCCCAGCAAACCTCCCTACTTCTGAGCAAAAGCAGAGAACACCTAAATTACTGCAAGACTGCATTTTGCAGTTCCCTGTCCTATTCCCTGCACTGCCCTCTTCTGTCTAAAACAGCAGTTATTCATTTCCCATGAAACCAGTGGAGTAGGAAGTTCACCAGTCTCAGCACACAACAAGCACAGGCTGCTCACCTTGTACTCAGCTCTCGGTCTGCGCAGCTCTGGGGCGTAGTTTTTAACTCCCGAATCACTGAGGGCTGAGAGGGAAAGGCACAGCTGAGCAGCACATAAAAATCCTGACTCACATCCACTTCCAAACCCATCCCATTCTTGGTTTTCATGGCAGAAGACCCAAACTTAAGCACCAGATGGCAATACAGCATTGCTCTAAAACAAACAGCTGCCAGCTGTACATAAGTAATTACCCCAGATCACCATGCCAATTCTTTAATTTCTTTGAGGAAAGAACCCCCCATGATTGAACTTTTCGACGGCACATGATACAGTTTCCCTTTTTGCACTGTAAGGCAGATGACACTTCCCCTTTTTTTGGAAATGCTTTGTTTCATGTAAATCTGCACCCCTCCCAAAATGAGTTGGGGATCCAAAACTTACCATCTGAAAGGGACTGAAAACTTGGAAGTTTGTTTCGTCCTGAAATAAAAACACTGATGAGAGACTGTCCCTTCACCAGCAACAGTCTTGCACAGGGAACATAAGTCTAGACTGCATGTGGTTTACTGCAGCTATGCCACTGTAGAACAAGCCACTCTGTACAGTGATTAATACTACACCAGCACAGCTGGGGCTCACCTGCTTACACTCTAAGGCGTTGAAGTTGTCTGTGGCATCGCAAACCACCTCACACTCCACCCCTATCTGCTCTCTTGGTGCTGAGCCTGAATTCACTCATCTACCTGCAGAGCAGAGGCTCAAGCACATAGCACTGCAACATAGGCCATGGCAACCTGGACAGCTCCACCCATCAGAGCTTCGATTTGGATGCCTTTCTTCATCACTTCATTGTCAAAATTAATAGCGAATAAACACCCCAGGGAAAGAGAGACAAAGTAAAAGCTGCTTTGTTTGGCCGTGAGAGAACAGAGCTGAACTCCTGCAAGCTGGGTGTGTTTGCCCAAGGCCTGCTGCACAATTCCCCCTGAAACCAGCTCCGCTGCCACTATCATGCGTTTGCTGAACCAACACCAACAGCAGCTGGCTGAGCTCCTAATAAAGGATAATCAGTCTTCTCTACAGAACTGAAAACCAAATGAGGGCTACACAGGTGAAGCCAGTCCCTTTGCAGCCTGCTCTTTTCCATCAACCAAATGGATTGCCACACAGTGCTGTGCTCTACCTTGATGTTCTGTGGAACCTGGATTTTAAGAAGCCATAATCTCTAAAGTGTCTTCCCACTCCACAAAAGCATGCAATCTACTGCACAAGACAGTCTTCAATTTCAGACCAATGAGTAATATACTTCCACCCTGAGGAAAGATTGGAGTTTCCCTGTTTTGCAATACATTTCAGATAAAACCATTTACATGAGATAACACAATTGCCCCTTGACAGTCTTAAGGGAAAACACATTTGTCAATATGGTATATAATGACCCTCACCTTTGAACAGGCTGCTCAGGGAGTAGGAAGAAGCTTGTTTGGGAAGAGCAGCATAGGAGGAAGAGCCCTTCTGTACGCTGGAGTCTCGGCCATCCAGGGAGCTAGTGCTGCCAGAGGCTGTCTCTTTGATTGACCAGGAGATACCTGTGTGCAGACAGAAGTCATTTTTAACCGAGAAAGAGTCTGTAAAGAATGATCTTCTGGCATGGCAGAAACATTACCAAATGTGTGCTGGTCAGATCTGCACAAGCACATCTTGCCAAGTCTGACCCTCAGCACTAAGTAGACACAGTGCATCGCTCCAAGCAGAATCTCAGTCTCATGTAATGCTGCTTGTTAAACAGTGGCATGCTGTCCTCCAGAAATGGCTGGTTTCAGCAACGTTGTACAGCTTGTGTAAAAAGAATACATAGACACCCCTACCATTAATATACTGTTGCATAGGGCAAAGCATAGTCCTTGTTCTGAAAGCACAAAGCAAGACAGAGTCCCTGGCCTACTTCAAATTGCAGAAGCCTAAGAGCATTCATTCCTGACCACTGGAAGACTAAGACAGCTTTCCTTCCCACACAGATAAAACAGCTCTCAGTATGCACATGCTGCTGGCAACAATGCATGTCTCCCTCCTGCCTGTCGAAGACACAATTTCCCCTTGTTTTCACACAGCTGCACAACACACATATTTTACAATCAGGACGATAGACCCTGGGTGGGAAAAGAAACCAGAGGGAGGAGCTACAGCAAAGGACAAGAAGATAAGTCTTTGAAGATCCTTTGGGTGATTCATATATAAATTTTTGTTGTTTGACACTGGCTAGCAAGTGTCACACATTCTGTGGGTAATGAACTCAAAAGCACAGCACATAGCATTGTGTGTGGGCCATGAGCTTGCTCCCATCATCACTAGAAACACATCTGCTTAATGTTTGTAGCTCCCTTTCAAATTTCAAGCGTAGGAGTCATTCTACAAACACACATTAAATGTTGGATTATCTGCTTAAAGTTAAATCAGCTAAAGTGCTGTGGAGTCAAAACACAGCAACTTTAAATAGTGCCATTTCAGGTAGCAGTGTGACAGAAATGATCACCTAGAATCTCACAGGCCACCGGAGCATGATAAATATCAATCCATAACCTTCAAAATACCTGCTCTGAGCTTGGCTACATATTAGAAAAAACCCAGTGAATTCCCTCCACTTGTCTGCACTCCTCTTTTCTACACAATTGGGGCTTCTGCTTACTCTCTTTTCAGTGGATCTGCTCAGGTAAATCAAGTAGCTCACAATGTGACCTGGGAGACTAAAATCAGATTAGACACGCAGGATTAGATAGCAAACAGTACCGCTGACCTAAGTGACTTGACTTAAACACCAATTTTAAACTCTCTCTGTATCAAGCATAATTTGCAGTACTTCTACACTTACTTCCCACAGGTTCTCCACTCCAGCTGACCCTCTCGAGGTCATCATCATCATCATCAACAATATCCCGAAGGCTGTTCACTGCTCGTTTGGATTCCTTTAGCTACACACAAAAAAGCGAGCTTACATAAGGACCATCAGAATTGCAGAAAGCATTTAATTTCCTATTACCACCAAACAATCTCACAAAGAACTTTGAATACAGCTTCTTCAGCTTTCATCGCTTCTTCAGCTTTCATCACTTCTTCTCGGGATGATATTTTTGTCCTGTAGCTGTTCAGCAGACAAAGTAGCCCTTCCTCACCACTGGGAACCCCAAGGACATCTAGACAGACACTAACAGCTCAACCAGTGGGAGATGAATTTTGCTGCGTGGGCGAGCAACCACGGTTCTAATGAAATTCCGGACTGGCTAGTGTAGGGGGAGAGATGAGAGCCCTTGGTACCCTCCGGAGTGGGCAGGAGGTGACAATCCACTCACAAAACATCAACCCTCCGCGATCCGCAGGGCCAAGGCCTGGGCTGGGATGTCCACGGAGGCCCCCCCGGCGAGGGTGTCTCACCGGCAGTCCCGGGGTCGGACCCTCCCTACCTGCGAGAGCTCGTCATCCTCATCGTCGAAGGTGAAGGCCCGGAACTTAGAACTGTGCCAGTACTCCTCCTCATCCGCCCGCACCCTGCTCATCTGCAACGGCACCGCGCGGCTGCCTCAGCAGAGGGAGGGAGCGGCTGCCTCGGGGGCATCACCACCCCCGCCTCTGGTCCCGGCCCCGCCGCCCCCAGCCCTTCTCTCACCTCGCCGCCCCTCCCGCGCCAGCAGCGCCGCTCTCCTCACGGCAGGGCAGGGCAGAGAGGGGCGGGGAGCTACGCGCGGGGCACGTCGGGATTTATAGTTTTCCCGCTGAGCGCTGCGCGGCCGCTCTTCGGTCACGCACTACGAGTCCCGGCGTGCCCCGCGGCTCACATGACGTGCCTTCGGACTACCACTCCCAGCGGGTGGTGCTCGCGGCGGTGCCGTGTCTGGGTTGGCAGCCGGGATAGGGCCTCCGGGAGCTGTGAGCTGACTCCAGGAGCTGTTGGCCTGCGGGAACAGACAGCACGAGCCGGGACAGGAGCACTAGCCACAGCTGCTGGCGGCGCAGCGGAACCAATTAGCCGGGCGGAACCAATTAGCTGGGCGGAACCAATAAGCCGGGGTTGCGCCGCGGGGGCGTGCCGGAAGGGCCCGCGCCGGGCGGAAAGCGGGAGGCGGCGCGGCGGTTCTAGCAGCTTCCACGGGTGCTCGGAGCGGAGGCGGCAATCCCGGTCCCAATGGCCAAGTGGGGGGAGGGAGACCCGCGCTGGATCGTGGAGCAGCGGGCGGACGCCACCAACGTCAACAACTGGCACTGGTGAGCGGGGCGGCTGCTCCCGGAGCCGCCCGGGAGGCCCCCGGCCGGAGTAGCGCGCAGAGGGGCCGCATCCCGTCCTCTGCCTGCGGACTGGTGCTTGAGGCGGGGGTGTCCAGGCTGATCCTCCGGGACGGCCTCCGGCTCCGTGCGTGTGTAGGGGGGTACCCCAGCCGATGTGTGCCGGGGGAATGCGTGGAAGTGGCCTGGGGAAGAAATCTGCCTGTGCTTGTGTTGAAGCGGGGCAGGGAGACAATAATCGGGGAGCACTGTACAGTCCAGTATGTGCTGACAGCATGGCCTGTCCCAGGTTCTCACCCCGCTCGGTTTTCCTGTAGGACAGAGAGGGATGCCTCCAACTGGTCCACTGAGCGGCTGAAAGCTCTCCTCCTGCCTGTCAGGGTGGAGGGTGAGGAAGGGGCATGTGAGGTGACAGAAGTGAGCAAACTGGATGGAGAGGCCTCCATTAACAACCGCAAAGGGAAACTTATCTTCTTCTATGAGTGGGCTATCAAGCTGGCGTGGACTGGTGAGTGAGGTGCACCTCTCCTGTTTCAAGGTCAGATTCATGTATAATATGAAGGGTAAGGATACTTATCTCACTTGAGAAATAGAAATAAAGGGAAGTATTGTATTTTGATACTATAAAAGTTTGCTTTTACAAGAACCAGAGTAAGAAAGGCTGATCTGAACAATGAATTTATAATTGCAGGCACCTCAAAGACAGGAGTGAAGTACAAAGGTTATGTGGAGATTCCTAACCTCTCGGATGAAAATGACATCGATGAAGTTGAGGTAAGCACAGCTGGATGTATGGAGTATGCTAACAGGAATATTCACAGCATTAATATTTCCTTCCCTGTTACCTTTCTTAGAACAATTGTGTAGAAATTTTTACTGCTAGAGACTGCTTACAGGAATAGAATCAAAGAATGGTTTGGGTTGGGTGAGATCTTTAAAGGTCATACATTACCAACCTCTCTGCCATGAGCAGAGACATCACTACACCAGGTTACTCAGAGCTTCATCCAGCCTGATCTTGAACACCTCCAGGGATGGAGCATCCACAGATTCTCTGGGCTGCCTGTTCCAGTGCCTCACCACCTTCAGAGTAAAGAATGATCTAATCTAAATCTACCCTCTTTCAATTTAAAACCATTATTTTTCATTCTGTCACGGCACTCCCTGACAGAGAGGTGCTCCCCCGCCATGTATCTTTATCAAATTAATTCCTGTCTTCTGGATACAAGGGCTCTATAGCACAATAAGGTATTTAGGCACACATGTACAATACTGTAGGCTGAGAGATAAAGTGAAAGATGAATATAACTTCAGGGCTATTTCTGAAAGTTTAGCCAAAGTCTGTGATGTTGAATTGAGTAATAAAAGAAGTGTGCACATTTGTCCTTGTTAATCAAGGTTTGTCTTTGTTGGTCAGATCCTTGTCAGCCTTGCTAAAGATGAGCCTGACACTAACTTGAAGACCCTGATGAAGCAAGAGGGTGCAAAGAAAATTAGAGATGCAATGAAAACTTACATCAGCACTCTCAAAACGGGTATGTAACCGAGAGAGAGAAGTGTTATGGGAACCCATGCATGGGATGGCAGTAAAGAGAGGAGTTGCTCACTCCATCTCAACAGAAAGGTGTCAGAGCCATAACAGTAACTTTTCTGTATTTTTGGAAATTGTTAGGATTTGCAAAGAAGCATTTCTGGTTCTAGACAGTATAGCACAGCCCAGAAAGATTGGCTTTGTGATAACCCAGTAATAAACAGTATTTTTGAATATATGTTTTAAAACTGAGAACTCTCTTCACATGCTGAAGCTCAGCTATAGAGAAAATGAAAGCCAGTAAAATGTGTTTATTACCCAGTGACACAGTCACTGCCTGTGGGCACAATCTGGCCTTCAGTTTGCTTACTCCCTTGGAAAGTGATATCTTCTCCACTTTGTGGTTTGTTTGTTTGTTTTTTTTCCTCCTGCCACACCAGTAAAGACATCTAGTGTTGCTTGGATTTTAGAATAACCAATGTCTGGAAATTGCTCTGCAGGTTTTGTTGTTGTCTTTTAATGAGCTGTTTCAGCATCTGCATCAAATACTTTTTTTGTAAAGTTAAATCTGAGTCCAGCACTTGGAGTTAAATCAATGTGCTTTGGTTGAGTTTGGCTTTCCTCTCAAATACAGGCTGGGAATGCTACAGTTGCCTTTTATATCTATTTACCTATATTACACACTACATGTTCTAGATATGGTGGGTACAAACCACCACTGATTGCTGTTTTTCCAGGATCAAATTTCTGTAATTTTGTTTTTTTTTTCAGACAGTACAGTGTTCAGGCTGGGAGATGCAATCACCCAATAAAAAATAAGAATGCTAATCAGGAAAAACTGTATGATCTGGTGGGCTGCAATAAGTGAGAACAGGTGGGAGCTAAGTATTGCAGGATATAGGTTTATGCACACATGATAAAATTCTGCTTTATAATGGAATTTTGCCAGTCTGAACAGATGAAGAGGGAGAAAAAATCAAAATGTTGTATAATTGGTAAAAGCAGAAGTGACTGAGCTGGGCTAAAAGCAAATATAGCTCTGAAAGAGATTGAAGGTTCTGATTGAATTACAAAAGTGTTAGTGCTGCTGGACAGGGCGCTGGTGAGGCCTTTCCTGGGTTTCCATGTGTAGTTTTGGCATGTGGTATCGATAAAGATAAATCAGGGAGGGAGTTAGAAGTTACTATTGTTTACTGCAGTGGTACAAGAAATGAAGAGTCACCGTGAAAAGAAATGGTGTGTCTAGGCCAGCAAGGCAAAAGTTCTTGAGATGTGATTGCAATTAGACAGAGAGAGGAAAAAAGCTACATAAGTCTAAAGCTAACCAACATTAATGTGAGAGCAGCATGTGGAAGATGCTATGTGTAGGCTACGAAGAGGACGTAAATTCCAAATTGTTAGTGTAGGCAGGTTCTGACAGGCCTTCGGTGGACAGTAGTGAGGGAAAGAATTAATTGCTTGTAAAAAGAGGTCTGTTTACTTTTTATAAAAACTGTTTCAAGTCACAGATACTAGCAAGAGTAAGGGGGAAACCAGGAAGCCATTTTTGATTGTGTATTTCAAAGTACAGTCAGAAGGTTTACTTGATCTTTTATTGGTTTCATGGGCACATTCCTGTCTTTCCAGAATTCACCCAGGGCATGATTTTGCCCACAGTGAATGGTGAACATATGGAAACAGCACCTCAGGTGGCTCCTAAAGCAGAAGACCGCAAGGTAAACAAAACTGTGCAAACATGCTTTGGGATCAGTGAAGAAAGGTATACTGTATTAGATTCTGGAGCTTACAGGAACAACCTATGTTGTGTATAGGATATATACATTCAGGATTTGGCAATCTGTGGAATAGGTGTGACTGTTTACATTGGCAGCACATGATGTTTCATCCAAGCAAAGTGATAAATCTGCTTTTTATATCTAAGTATGGTTGTATCTAATTGCATCTTTTCCAAGAGGTTTCATTTTTCCCCTTGGATATGTGAACCATTTGTTGATTTTTGGTTTAGTTGTTGGTTTGGGGTGGTTTTTTTTTGTGAAAAAAAATGTGGATGTGTTTGTTTTCCTTGTTGTTATGTTAGACGGCTGCCCAGAGCAGTACTGCCCCATCGCAGTCCAAATCCATTGGAGTCAAGATCCCTACCTGTAAGATCAGCTTGAAGGACACTTTCTTAACATCTCCTGAGGAGCTCTACCGCGTATTCATTACTCAAGAGGTAATGCTTGGCTTGTTCTGAGAGTTTTTCTTTGCATATAGGAGGCTCTTCCTAATAAGCTTTTTAAGGTGTTCTGTAGGCCGCTCACAATCCATGAGAATGGACTAAGAAAGCTGTTCTGCTGAGTAGTTGCTCAAAGCTTGTGTGTGCATCTTTTCACACAGCTGACAAGAGGGGATTAATGCCAACCAGAAGCAAGTTCCAGACTGCTGTCAGCATCTCTCTCTAGGTGTATCCCTTACTGCATGTGGCCAGACCACTTGGAATTTACAGTTGTGTGCTTCTGGTTTGTTTTTGTTTTTTTCCTTTTAAGGTTAGGTGGTATCAAAGTGTACTTTGGGAACAGCTTCCACTTTTCTGCACACTGTTACATAGTTCAGGAGGAGAGAGCAGCATTGTATCATATTTAAACATGGTCTTAGTCTTTTGTTCCTCCTATTTTGGTAAAAAAAAATTAAAAAGCAAACTATTTTTTCTTAGAATTAGGTTTCTTTAAGAAATCAACAAAGTAAATCAATGTGTTACTCTGAACACCGAGCATTAGAAAGCTGGGGGGTTTTTTCCCTGGGTGGACGAGATGTTGCTAAAATGTAGATAAAATCTTGCTTTTCTGGCCAGGACAGGGGTTTTGTCTTTTGCTGAAAACCTTACACTATTGACTTACCTCCTCTTCCAGAACTTTAGTAGCTGGGTGGGAGGCAACAAGTTTGCAGGAAGATAATGTAAAGTAATACAGATCTGCTCCTGAATTCTTTTCAGATGGTTCAAGCTTTCACCCACGCACAAGCCACCTTGGAGGCCGATAAAGGAGGCAAGTTTCAGTTGCTGGATGGCAGTGTCACAGGAGAGTTTGTTGACCTAGTAAGTGCTAACTAGTTCAGGTGTATCTTGCTCAGAGGCAGCACTTTTATCAGGCTGTAACTTCCTATCAGTTCTGTAACAATGCTTCTGTTAGCTAACTGTGGGGTTCTACCTGGTGCCCAATAGTTTTCTGTAATTTCTGTGGCTATTGAAGCATTCCTAGCAGTATGGATTAATGCATGGGACTTCAGTCTGGGGAGAAAACGTAGCTTCCAGTTACAGATCTCCTCTGTTTTTGTGTGATTTTACTTATCAGGGGTTGGAGGAGTGTTAAAGACAGTAACTGATCCTTTTTCTCTTTGGCCCAATTGCCATGAAAGCCTTCTGGGCAGGAACTCTGTCTCAGTGTTCGAGGCTGTACTATTGCATACATTTCTAGAAGGGCATTGAAAAGAAAATGACACTTAAAATCTCTTCCCCTCTTGTGTGTGTGTTTCTCAAGGGAACTCTAAGGATTCATTCATATCAACACAATTCCAGATGTTTTCCATTAGACTGTAGGATTTACAAAAAATTACCGCTCAATCTTTGTCTTCCTTTTCAAGGTTCCCGAGAAGCAACTTGTTATGAAATGGAGATTTAAATCTTGGCCAGCTGGTAAGTAGTCCAGAAATGGACTGTGGTATTACTGCCCTTGCCTGTCTTTGAAGGATTCCAGCCCTGTTTGCCACACTGTATTGTGGCTCATGATCAGCGAGCACACTGTGTTTTGGGAGCTGCTCAAGTGTTATCCCAGCTTCTTATCCCACATTATCATCTTCAGCCACTGTGTGATTGAAGTGCCCAGGTAGGAAGGATGAAGTAGCTGCTTGTGCAGCTGTAACTGCAACTGCTTCAAACCTCAGGAAGAGGGAGCCCTCTCCTACGTGTGTTTCTAGGGAAGGCCTACAGCTGCCATAAGCAGATCCTCTGCAAACGACCTCCAAGAGTCTTTTAAGTGGTGCCCTAAAAGGAGGGGCAGAGCAGCCTCTGGAGCAGTATGTACTGTACCACACACTGCTGACAGATTTGCTTTGGTTCCTCTAGGGCACTTTGCAACCATTACCTTGAACTTCAATGACAAAGGTGGCGAGACGGAGGTGTGCTTGGAAGGCAAGGGCGTTCCTGCCAGTGAGGAAGAAAGAACAAAGCAAGGCTGGCAGCGCTACTACTTCGAGGGCATTAAACAGACATTTGGTTATGGCGCCCGCTTGTTTTAATACCAGTTGCTGGGACGCTCTGCCTGAAGATTCTGCCACATGGACTGATAAATTTCTCGCCTGTTCCTTTCTAATCTTGGCCCTGCCGCTGAGTAAAGTGGGATGACAGGTGATGAGGAAGGCCATGGAGCAGCACCACTTTCAGTCCCTCACTGCTTTGTGCATGTCTTGTACTGCAGGGGATTCTCTTACATGTACATACTTCTATTGCTAAATAAACCTAACTTAAAAAAACACTGGAATTTGTGTCCTCAAATCGGCTTGAGTTCAAAGGGTTGGGCAATAGGCTGAGGGAGGGATTTGTCTGGAAAAACACTGATCAATGAGGAGTGCTGATGCCAATGTGATTTACTCCTCACTTCTGGGGGAGTAGAGAGCATGAGCTTGATGCAGTTTTTAGTCTGAGCAGCTGCTTGTTTCCTCTCTGCTTTTGATCTGCCGCTAGTAAATGTTTCAAACATTTTTGAAGGGATCTGTGATCCT
Organism: Lanius collurio; assembly: GCA_020086605.1. NCBI lineage: Eukaryota > Metazoa > Chordata > Aves > Passeriformes > Laniidae > Lanius > Lanius collurio. The sequence continues at coordinate 16,971,001 of JACBWW010000004.1, read as the reverse complement.
GTTCAAGCTGTTCCTTTCTTTTGCACATCCCCTTCTTCAACACATTCATTTCTTACACTTCCACTAGTCTGCTCTACAAGAATGATGATCATGCAAACCAGTGCTATGGAAACTCCCACCTACAGAATGGTTCTAAGAAGGTTGTGGGGCCCAGGGCCAGCTACCTCCAAGAGCTTCAGACCAAAGCAAACTGGTTTTTTTCCGAAATAAATCCCACCTCCATTTAGAGTCTACAGAGTGCAGTACTTTTCATTCATCATGCTTCAACTATTGCTTTAACTGGTGAGGAAGAAGAAAATCACTTTCTCTCACCTTCTAATACAGTTTAGTCCTTGGAGATGTCTTCAAAAGCAATAAACTTGTTTGTAGGAGCGGTGAAAATGTGACTCTTATCAGAAGTGTCAATCTGCTTAACCTCAAGGGTGACAGAAGTGCTTGGTTTTCTTTTTGAGGCATGAGCTTCTCTTGCCTACTTTGTTTTCTGCTAGTGTTTCCTGCAGTGCTCCTCTAGTAAGCTAGGAGAGAGTAATGTTACTGGGTGAAATATACTGGTTTGGGGATTTTTGTTGGTTTTTCATTTTCTAAATCTGAATGGTATGTGGTAACTTCCCTTCAGTAGAGGAGACAGGAAAAAATGGAGTTGAGTCTCCTTTTAAACTATAAAGAGCATTTTGCCTGTTCTCACTATTTGAAAGTGCTGAAGTATGAAAAAATCATGATAAAGTGTGTACAGACAGACATCAAGAATGCAGCATGGAACTCAGTTCTGTAGTGTGTACTCCTTCCTGAGGTGACCTGTGAGAGCCAAGGAAGTTGTACAAAGAAGCAGCTGTAGATATGGTAGAGTTTCCCTGTGTCATGCAGGGTTGTCTTCCCTAAAGCACTGTCTGGCTGGGAAAATGGATGCAGGTATTTTGCCAGGATTTTAATGCACAGATGAACTATTGGATGCACCTGGTAGGCTGCAGGGGGGTGGATAACATGATGGAGGCACACTGATGTCACTGTACAGCATGTATGCTCGGCTTTCTCTGGGAAATCCTGGACAGAAACATGTGAAACCTTAAACAGCAGGGCTAGCAAGTGAGTTCACGGCCAAAAATTTGGTAAAAGAAAAGCAAAATAATTTAAAAACTGAAATAATGATCTTGTTCTAAGTCAATGAGGCAAATGTGACAGCTGAATTGCGATGTCCTTGCTGTGCTTTGGCAGCTGTGCTGTGGTAGCAGTGCTCACCTGCTGCAGGCTCTGCTGGCACAGCTGGGCCAGGGCAGCAGAAGGCAGGCCGTGCTAATCACCTGCTGCTGGAAGGTTAGGAAGTGGGACAGGAAGGCAACTGAAGTGGAATTTTAATTGCCTTCCTTTCATCACAAGCAGGGTTTACTTCAGTCATCCTGCTGCTACTTTAATAGGACACGCTTTGGCCTCAGCCAGCAACGCACATGCATGGGGTTTATGGACTCAGGGCTTTGCTCAGAGGCCATTTGAGGGCTCTTCCAGCAAAACTGACTACCCTGAGTTATGCTGGTGCTTCCCCAGCTGGCTCCCTGCCCCGCAGGCTGGAAATCACCATCCCAGCAGCAGCAGAACAGGCTGTGTAATGTAGCCATGCCTTGGCTGCTGTTCACACGTGAATCTCTTGGACTAACCCAGCGTTGAAGGAAAGCTTGTGCTAAAAGGCCAGGCTGTGCACTCAGGCAGAGCATGCCAGGCTGTGCCAGCTCTAACGGGGCACAGCAATGGTAATTAAGGCCTTACACCACTTCAGACACTTACTTGGTTAAGGAGATCTGAGCCTTAAGTCATGCTAGAGAAGGTTGCTGCACTACATCTGCCTGCTGCCAGCAGACACACTCCTTCAGCTACAGCTGACCTCTGGTGCAGCTACATGATGCTAATGAGAAACCCCAGACCTTTGCTTTACTTGGAAGTGCTGGGAGACAGTCACAGCTTGCAGTCCTTCAGCTATTTGGGGGAGTTTATAAGATTAGGGAGAAAAGCAAGGTTCAGCATACTCTGGCCCAAAGGCTCTTTAAGAACCTGACATAGCATAAGAGGGAAAGTCTTGTGAATTAAAGAAAACAAAAGTTAGAAAACCAGAAAACAGAAGTGAATTTTTCATAGTGATGAAAGTCAGAGGTGGATCCTCACTGAATATGCTATTATAGGCACATGGAGATGAGTAAGGAGCAACCATCAAACAATAAACCAAAGGGGTCTTTGAAGTTTTTTAAGGCTGTAGGCAATGCTCTGTATAATAGTTTTATTAGTAAATAAGAGAAGGCCTAATAAAGCTGAAATGAATCCAGTATATTTTGTTATAGAAGATAATATAATGTATAAATTAAAATGAAAAAAAAAAAAGTTACATTATCACTGGTGCTGTAAAAGACAAGTTTAGGAGACAAGCTTAGGGTTGACAATTATCATGACCAAATGGAAAAGTGAGGTCAGCAGGACTAGAGCTGAAAATTTGCAGTGTGTTGGGGTTTGTTTTTTTTCCCAATCTTCAGCTCCAGAGGTGTGCCACCAGCACAGAAGATGAATGTAGCCACACAGCAGGGTGTGTCCCTTCACAGACCAGAACAGAGGTGTCTGAAAGGTTTGCTTCTCCTCTAGACCTACTGTTTTTATTCAAGATCCACAGACCACAACCACATCTTGCTCCTTCCTAGGCTAATACCAGGCACTGCATTTCAGGCCTGCTGCACAGGCTTCAACAAAACTCTCCTGGCATTGTCATTCTCTGTCTTCTTCCAAAGGAGATCCTTCTGGGCCCAGCTGGGCTTTTTGTGTGCTTTCCAAGAAGTGGATTCTTGGAGCTGAAGTCCTGAAAAAAATCAGACAGGTAATGGGATCTCTGTTGTTGTAAACGTTCCTACAAAATCTCGAGTTCATCCCTGAGAGACAGGCTGTACTCACCCCACCTGTGCCCTGTCAAAATCTGGGCACGGCTCCTTCTGTGTGCAGACAAACAGCACTGCATGCCGGATGCCAGGGGACTGGTACAGCTCAGCTCCAGCCCAGGCTGGCAGACTAAGACAACAGCAACTGGTCAAGAAGTTTTGTGTTCAAAGCAGCAGGCAAAAGTGCAGCTTAAGACTGCCACAGACTCACTCTGTGATTTCAGGTGACATCTCCAGGTCCTCAGCACCTGCAGAATTAGGGCAGGAATTCCTCCTGCTTCTATCCTCTGGCTGTGGGATTTCTATATCCCAGGAATTTCAGAGTAGGGCTCATCATCCAACACAGCAAGGACCTCGTTGCAGAGGATAAAAGCACATTAGGCATGTTATATACACAGCAGTAACTGCTGACTGCCCCTCCAGGGAAAGAGTGATTTTCCCTGAGCAGAGTGGAGCTCAGCCTCCTCCCCCTGGCTTGGGCTCCATGCAACAATATTTTTGATGTTGCAGAAGGCCAGCAGGAAGCTCCTAGCATCCTTCACTGAGAAAAGTCCCCTGCTACCCCTGGGCAGGGGCCAGCAATGCTGCCAGGTGGCTGTGAAGCACAGTCCCATGCTGGAGTAGCAGATAACCCTTGACAGATGTGCAGCCAGCACAAAGCAAAAGGAGCAAGAGAGAAGGAGGGGAAACAGCTGGAAACAGCAAGAGCTTGGAAGTGTTCATGATTTATGCACTAAATTAATGGCAACAAAAAGTTGTGATCCCTGGAAGGCTTTGCAAATCCCCCTGCTATAATTAGCTGTTGGCTCTGGAGGTGGTTTGCCAAACCAGTTTTTCAGCTGGGATGATGCTGGTTTTTTCCCCCTTGCTTCCATGCTCAACATCCCTGCTTAAAATGGTATTCTGGACTATCAGCCAGTACCCAGCTCTGGCCAGGCTGACCATGGAATAAAACCTGAGGTCACAGCTGGGGCACAGGCAATGCATTTGCTTCTCAGCACTGACCTACTGGTTTTCTTGTAGGAGGCTTTCTTCCCTGCAAGCAGAACTTCACATATCCCATGGTGTGATGGCCTCCAGCTAGTCTTTCTTACCTGACTTTTGCAGCCAGACAACTTCAAATGCAAATGTTAAGGGAAGGAAGCAAAGCCATCAGAGCCCCAGCTGGGGCTGGAAACCCAAGACACATAGCATTACACATATCATCCCCCTCAAGCAAAATAAATAGCAACATATGCTTCAGACACAGCTGAATGACATCAGCATGACATATACACATATAAAGTGCTTTATTGCAGCATCAAGTTAAAGAATTCTTTTCTGTGAAATTTTGTAGGAATAACAGATATTTTATATATATTATACATTAAAAAACACAATAAACTTAAGGAGTGAAAGCTTAGAGATTCATCACTTAAATAGGAGTGGGATGGACAGAATCTTTGACAGGATATAAAAATAAATACTTGCTTAATGCCTACTTTTCTCATGGTGTTCTGCAAAGCCTCACGGTGTGTAAGGTGCTTATATGAAGAACAACACTGCTTGTTTCTCATGCTCCAGTTTGTGTCTGTACTGTCCAAACCATAGAGGCAGCAAAGCAGAACAGCTACTTGGCCCTCAACTAGCTTCTGTAGGGGCAGCAGGGAATTATTCTACCTGCCCTTGGACAGGAGCTCCAGTTATTACAGAAATTACAAGTTTTTTTCTGGGGGTTAGACTGGTTGACATAGCCAGTATAAAGAGGAGGAGGGTACAAATCCTGGGTAACACTCTTACAGTAAGAACACTTCTTTAGAGAGCAGCCAGTCTAACAAACAAATTGGCTGAGCTTTTGCAAGTCTTCAAGAAAGGCTGTTTGTAGAAATCCTGCTTCCATGTGTGGGTCCAATACTGAACACTAGGCACATTCAACAGGACATTGCTTTAAAGAAGTCTGCACTGATGGTAAATAAACTCCTCTGAGAGTCTGATGATGTTAATGATAGCATATGGTATGGGAGTGGAAATATGCTCTGCTGAATGATTACAGTTAACAAGCTCATCCTTCCATGTCAAATGTTTGCTTCCATGTCTCTTGCTGAGGCTCCCTGGCTCCCAGAACCAAGCTACCAGATCAGTGTCACTCCCTCCTGACCACCTCTATATGACCTACCACTTTGCCAGAAACTAGCAAGTGAGTGACCATCTGGGCTAGAGAACATGTAGTGATCATGATAATTTTCCAGGGTCTAGGTCTCTATTTGTGCTTATTTGGTTCTCTTCCTTCTCACCATTTACACAACACTGGTCATCTCAGACTGCATGCTGGTTGGGAAATGGATGATGTCTGCCTGCATTTTGATAGAACGCATAACCAGAGTCTAGGAATACAGGGGTGTAGTAATAGTTGAGTAAGAATAATTCAGTGATAATTTCATTAATACTTTTGTTTTACCAGCTATGAAGTCTTAGGTATGGATGACTAAGGATGCCATCTTCTATCAGTAACCATGGCAAAAGCATCAACATACACTCGATAGATACAAAGACACCCCCGAAAGATTCCCCAAAGAACTTTCAGACCAAGGATATTCACTGATGCCTCAGAAAGCTCCTGTAATCAGGACAGATAGCACAGGGTAGTCAACTAAGGACCTCTGCAACCAGTTTTTTTGGTTCTATAGTGCCCTGCAGAAGTGCATGGAGTAGCTAGCAGCCTTGTGTGAAACCTCTAGTGTAGAAATGACTCCATTCTTCTTTATGTGTGCTTGACTTATTTCCCCTGATACATCAAATTTGTTAAATAAAAGCTATAAATTTTCTGCCAGTTCAGCAACTGACAAAGGTGCTCAGCCTAGCTTCTCTGCAGAAAAGCTTCCAAAATATGCTGTGAGACACTGCCATGGATCTGTGAAAAGCTGAATAAAACCCAGGCAAGGCCAAATTGCCAACAGAAAGCATCATGATTCATGATCTGTGGACACCAGGTATCGACATTATTAGCATGTGTGTGTCTTCCTATTCTGGAGCCACAGTTGTGAGCCTGGCCCAGAAGTGAGCCTGAGGATCTGTAGCTTGGTTTGTCTGGGCAGCCTCCAGGTGGGAACCTGGGCAGACACAGAATGGAGAAGCTGGGGACATGGGCAGACACAGCATGAAGCAGGGTCTTGCTTGGCTCAGTGCTTTTTGCTCCTTGCTAGCAGTGGCAAGAGCAGTGGCCAAGGTGCCTCCTGCCCCTGGCAGGGCTGTGAGTGGGAAACACAGGACTTTCTCTGGGGCTGTGTCACAGGTACTCCTGAGACCCTCTGGGGACTGCCAGGGGACCAAGGACTGGTGGAGGCCTAGTGCTGTGACTTGCACAGATGCTACCACCCTGCTCCCCCAAGCACCAAGGCAGAGGGGCTGAAAAGCACACAGATGGCGTGCCCCCAGGCTGATGTCCTCTGAGGTCCCCCTGCGTGTAGCTGTGGCAGCCAAAACTCTGGTGGCAAGGCAATCTTGCCAAGGAAGCCCGGGCAGCCAGTCTCCTCCTGCCCCAAAACCTCCTCCCCCGGACCCATGGACCCTGCTAAGCCCTTCCCTGCTCCTTCCCAAATGTGCACACACAAACCCAAGGACAAGAGAGGTCCTGCTCTGTATGTGTGGCTGGGACAGCCCTGCACTCTCCAGGAAAACCTACTCCCAGTTTCAGACTTAAACCAGCATGTGCCTGGGCAGGTGTACAGACAAGGGCAGGCAGCCATGCCTGTAGCAGCTCCTCAGATGTGGTGTGAAGCCAGCAGGAGCTGAGCCCACTTCACCCTGTGCTCAGCTTATAGCCTGTGTTGAAAGTAAAAGCAGACAGGAGCAGCCCCTTGTTCCCCTCATATCTCCCAGCCCCTGCTGCTGCCGCATGCCAAGCCAGGAGCCCTGGACTGCAGGACTGCCCTGGGTGGCATGGCAGGGACTGCACCACAATAACCTCCAGCACCCTCAGAAATCGGAGGGGGGCTGAGACACCCCTCTGAGGGGATGAGACAGATGGCGCATCCTCCCCGTTTTGCCTGGCACCACTGAGAAGCCCATGAGGGTCAGGGCTGGCCAGGCTGCACAGGGCTGCAAGCCAGTGGTGGTTGTGGCACCTTGGAGAGCGGCTGTGGCTAGTACTCCTTGGCCTCCTGCAGCTGGGAGAGGTACTCCTCCTCGGTGGGGTTGTCAGCACACCGTTGCCCATTGTTGGGGGGCCGGACGGCGTGATACCGGCTCCAGTCGCCTTTGCAGAGGATCCAGGGCAGCATGTCCACCTTGTAGTGCAGCTCTGGGGAGAACTCGGTGCTGATGAGGTTGGGGACGCCGGCCCCCTTGCCGCGGGTGATGAGGCGGGTGTGCTCATCATAGCAGCAGTGCTGGGCAGCCAGGGTGGTGCTGTCAAGGGAGAGCATGGAGCGCAGGCAGAAGCGTGCCGTCGGCTTGTAGATGTCCAGGCGCTCCTTGGGGCCACTGGCATCCCGCCATCGGAAGCTCTTGCCCTGCTGCTCATCCCGCAGGTTGACGGCACTGTAGACGGCCTCCAGAGGGTAGGAACAGGGGCAGCTGGGCAGGTCCGTCAGCACCTTGCTCAGGTACTTGGTGAGGAAGTCGCTCTTGCAGTTCAGCCACTTCTCACAGCTGTCCACCTCTGGGGGGAGGGTACCAAAAGAGTGAGGGCATGTGCATTCTGCACCCCACTTTACCCAGCTGCCATTTGCCTGAAGCCATGCCAGCATCACCAGTGGAGCCTGCAACCACCAGGCAGGAGCAGCCTGGCTCTTGGGTTGAGCTGCAGCCAGGCTCCACTCCCAAGGCAGTGACAGAAGGAAACGGTTTTGTGCTGGGGCCAGGCTGGCAACATTCCCTCATGGTAGAGGGCATGTGGCAGGCTGGCCTCAGCCAGTGAACCATAAAGCAGGACAGTGTTGTACCAGGGCTGTAGAAGCAACTGGGTTTCCCAGCATGACCACTGAAGCCTGCACATGGTTTGGATGGCTTAGGTCTGGACACCAGACACAGGACCCCTTGGCAGAGCCCTCCCCACCAGCCAGCTAAGACCCTCCCAGGGTCTGTCACTGAAGCCCGCAGTACAAGGCAGAGGCTGACCTGAGTTGAACAGCTCTGTGGTGTTGTCGCTTTTGAAAGGTGTCTCCTCTGTGGGGAAGACCATTTCTCCTTCTGCTCCTTGAGACAGAAAAAAACCCAAAACGAAGAGCATGGTTGAACACCAGGAGGAATGGTGTTTTTTTCCTCTGTACATGCACCAGACCCTCTCCATCTCCCAGACCCTCTCCATCTCCCAGACCCTCTCCTGCCACTTCTTTGGTAATATGGCCCTGTGTTTGGAAGGAAGGGCCAGCAGCAAGACTGGCCCAACAGACCTGTCTGAGGCTGTTAGTAATGTAAATCCCAGTGGACAGAGCTGGCTCTCAATATGTCAGGAGAGGATTTCAAGCTCCCAATGTGAGAGTAGTGGTAGAAGTCACACACCAAACCTGATGCCAGCTCTACTACCCCTGGGCCACACACAATTACCTGGGGAGCCATGAAGCCCAATCATAGCTTCTTTGTGGAAACAAACCCCTATTGGTCATCAGCCCTGATCTCATTAAACATACCTAATTCTTGAAGCATGAGCAATGCCCAGCCTGCAGCAGTGGGGAACCAGCCCACATAAAAGTCAGATAGTCCCCAAGGACTGATATGGCCAGGGGCTCACCAGGGCAGCGTGTCAGATCGCAGGTCCTTGACTCCGTCGCTGTGCAGGCATAGCCACAGGATCGGGTCCTCTTCTGGTTGCCACTGCCACAGGTGATGCTGCAAGGGGACCATGGGCTCCACTCCTCCTCATCTTCATAGTCTGTGCACAGCAAGGAACAGGCAGAGAGTGATGGACCTCAGCAAAGCTTTAGCAGGAGGGGAAACAACAGCCACCTGGGACCTCCCTCAGCTCTGCCTCCCTCCATCCCTGAACAGGGACAGTGCTGCCTGGGGCACAGGGAAGTGCCCAGCCACACAATACCAAGCGCCAACCTCATCCTCGCTGCCGACCCCAGGGAAGCAGCCCTGAGCAAAAGCTCTCATTCTCACAGCTTTGCTTCCAGTGATACCAACCCAAGTAGGTATTGCTGCCCATCCCGATCCTCACCAAACCTGCCCAACACACTGGCCATGATGCTGAAGCATCATCACATGTTAGCAAAGGCTGGCTGGTTTTGAAGTCATGGCCAGGAAGCTGCAGGAGGGAGCTGCTGGGTTGCCCTGGCCCATCTGCCATCTAGCCCTCTGCCCCTCTCTTGGGGGCCCCCAGGTCTGTGGAAAAGGCTTCTGGCAGTAATGTCACTACAGGGACCTGAGTCAATGGCAGCAGCACTTGTCATAAAACATTTGCACTGTATTTCTCATGTGAGCATGCCTTCGCTTGAGCCCATGCTCTGGTTTGATTACATGCAAGGCCAATTCCCACCAGGACACTGGCATGTCAGACTGCTGGCAGCCCCAGCTGAGGGCTAGCCTTGCTCCTTAGCACACTGGCTTATTTTGTAAGTAAGAGCTGAGCATCAGCGTGCTGTGATCACTGGTGCAGGGCTGTGGGCCAGGCAGGACAGGGGAGGGCAGTGCTGGTCAGCAGGGCAGCTGCACATGCCAAGAGAACTCACCATAATTATATTTTTCTTTAAAGATCCAGTTCTTCTGTCCAGGCCATCTCTGCTCCCAGTTACCTCCTACTCCACTAAGCATGGACTCCTCCTCCTCATATTCTGCTGTGTAATCTTCCTCTTCATCATCATCCTCTTCTTCTTCCTCCCTGTCTCCTACATCCAGGTTGTCATCCTCTTCCTCCTCTTCCTCCTCCTCTTCCTCCTCCTCGTCCCCCTCAGCAGGATCAGTGTATTCCCAGAAGAGGGGCCAGAACAGGTCCTTGTGAGACAACCACTCAGAGGATGTCAGAGACCAGTCATTGCTTGTCTCCTTCAACAAGTCCATCTCCATCTCAGCCTGAGGATCATCCACCACTTCAATGGTCACCTGGCGGGCAGATATAAGGCAAGGCAGTGAGCTGGGACATGGCCCTTGGGCAGGCCTACCAGACTATGCACTGGCTCCCAGCCCGAGAGGCCAGAGACACTCTGGGCTGCAGGACCATACGAGGAGTGCAAATCATCTCTCCTCATGCAGAGGGACTGAGCATGGACAGAGTGGGAAGCACAGGGTGGCTGGTTGTCACCCATGGGGGCCAGCGCCACCCTCAGAAACTGAGAGGTCACCCATGTAGCTCCTGCTCTTTGGAGAGAGGGTGGGGGGCCATGGAAAAGGCTGTGAGCAAATTCCTCAGTCAAGGAACTTCTCCATGCCAGCTATCTGCGGCTGGTAGTCACCAAAACCACAGGTGACAGCGGCCACACAGACCCTGCTCATGAGATCCTTTCTCTTAAGGAACCAAATGAGGTTGGAGAGCACCACTTTCACCACAGCACTCACGCACACTCCCTATGGCCTTCCCAGACCCACTCCCCACCTGGATGTTGGGGTTCTGGGCACTCAAGTCCACATTGGCCAGCCCTGGCAAGTTCTGCAGGTCCAGCATGAACGGCAGGCTCTCCTCCCGGCCAGCACCACTGGGCTGGGGCAGCGCTGGGCTCCTGGCAGCCTGCTGAGCCACCCCTCTGCGCCTGTGCCGCCGCGGGCCAGCCTGCCCACTCCGCCTCAGCCCCCGCGCCTTGCCCGATGGTGGCAGCTCCTCGTCCCCTGCTGAACGGGGGTTGGATGATGCTGAGACCTGGAGAGGGAAGAGACAGAGAGAATATCTCTTGAGGGTGGCAGAGCAGGGCAGGGAGCAAACTGCTGCCCTGCAAAGACGGGTCTGCCCCAAATGGTTCCTCCACCTCATCTTATTGCAGCATCAGGATAGCAATTAACATGTTAATCAATCAAGCTAATACCAAGTGCTCTGTGCTGTGCCAGCGCTCAGTCCTGCTGCACCTGAACTTATAGGTCTATTCAGACTGGTACTGTCCAACCCTATGACCACCCTCTCTGCCGAACCATTGCCCCTCTTGCCTGGCTTTCCAGTTCTCACTCTCCCTTTTTCTTATTTCTCAGTCCCTGGAAACAGGTTAACAGCAAGGGCTGCTTCTGGCCACAGAGTTACTGCAGCTCATGTTTAATAATTTTATATATTTATATAAAAATTTACAACAAGGGCTTTATGACAAAGGGGAAAACCCCCAAATACATAGTTCTGTGGTATTGGTATTAGGGCAGATGACTTCAAGCGACACAGGTTTAATTGAGATTTCTGATGATGCCCAAAGGCTACCACAAAGAGGGAAAGAAACTGCTGGTAGATATAACCCAGCTACCTTTAGCTCTTTGGGAAAGGGAAGATGCCCAGCCAAACAAGTCAACAAAACTCACTTGCGAGTGCTGCCAGAGGCTCTAAGTGCTGCTGCCATTCCAGGGGCACATGGCATTTCGCAGCCAGCCCTCCAGTCCCAGGAGGAGCAGCGGCAGCAGACAGGGAGCCTTGCGGAGAGGCAGCACCAGCCATCCGGGGGGCCAGGGAGGCGGCCAGCAAATGCTGCCAAATGACTGCGCCCGCTCCGAGTTCCCACGTTCCTCGTCCCGCACTCGGTGCGCACTGGCACGAAAGAGCGTGACTCAAGGGGCCAGCAGGCTCCAGTGTGCCCGAGAAACCCGAGATGGGAACAACTGGCAAAGTCCCCCCCGCGGCACGGACGTCCTTGGGAAGGTCTGCAGGGCCCCGCAGCTCAAGGCTGGGAGCAGAGGTGCCCGAACTCCCAGCATCTCCGCCAGCGGCTGCCTATTTCTGGCTGCCCAGCTGAAACCCCCTTTTGTTCCCAAGCTCTCACCCTTCGCGTCATCCCAGTCGAGAGCCGTGGGATTAACGAAGAGCATGGAGTGCCCCCTCCCCACGGCGCCGGGCGGGGGGGACGCAGAGAGGCATTTCTACCTGCAATTAGAGCCAGATGGTTTGGGGAAGGACTCCCCTCCCTTTCATCCTGATCACTGGAGCACTTCAAAGGCAGCTGGAGCCAAGCCAGACTCTCATGAGCGCACACAGCCTGTCCCCAGCCCTGTCCCTGTACATCAAAGCCCGCGATTCCTCCATCCCCGGGGGAGGGAAAAGAGCAGCAGGGACGCTGCTGGTCCCTTGGCTGCTGCCCAGAGCAGGCTGAACACAGAGAAGGGCCGGTGACAGACTTCACCAGATGGGCCCGGAGGAGAGAGGGCTGCAGAGAGGAGAGAACCTGTGCTGCCCAGAGAGAGCGTTTGGGGCTTGCCCCTCTCCCTGGCCTGGAGGGCTCCTGTGGCACTGCTGGTAGAAAACCTGAGCAGAAACACCCCCCTGCACACACCTTCCCATCCCAGCTCCCTTTGTTCCCATCCAAAACACAATGGTTTTGGGAATGATGCATGGGGAATGATGCCTGGCTCTATCTCAACCCATCGCCCAGTGCCTTAGCTCCTTGCTAGGTATCTTGTCATGCCCCAGGCAGGCAGCAAGGAGCCCAGGTGGAACAAAAACAGCAAGGGGGGCTGAGCAGGCAAACCTAGCCATGTCCCAGGGCTGACTGCATGACACTGCCTGCTGGTGCTGGGTTTGCTACCAGCTGCACATGCCCAACACAACCCCTGCACAGGAGACTGGCAACAGCCCTGCAAGGTTGGCGTTCCTGCCCTATTTGCCAAGAGCTTGTTGGGCTGGGTAAGCTCACTTCACAGACACCCCAAATTTAATATATATGGAAAGGGAGGTCTCCTCTAGCAACAAGATCTGAGCTCACCCAAGGACACCAGAGCAATCAAGCCAGGAACAGACTCAAAGTCTCCAAATTTACACTCAATGCCTAATTCAGATTTTACGCCCAAACAAGCTCAAGAAATTCAGAGTACTGTTCCCACAGGGAAAATGTAAAACTGCTCCAGGGGAACTGGCTGCAAGAGTGTTGCAGGGCAAACAGAATTCCCTCAGCTCCCAGATACTCTGGAGGCATAAGGACAACAGGGGTGGCTGCCCTGGATGGCCCACAGCCCTTCAGCAATGGTCACTACAATGTACCACCCAATGCATCCCTCCTGTTAATGTCTGCATCGCTCTGAAGTTTTGCTGGGTTAAAATTTGTCCCTGCATCAGATATCCCACCCGAGTAAGGCTCAGACAATCAACCCATGGATTTAACAAGCTCTTAGGAGGTACAGTGCTCCCTCCAGGTCAGAGCATCTATGGCATCAGATGTGTCTTCTCCAAATCATCAAGAGTCCCCTGACAGCCACACAAGCAGCTACCCTTGAGGTTTGCACTCCTGCTGTGTGACACCCACCCTCTCCTCTGCACTGTCCAAGGAGCAGCTGGATAAAGCCATCAAGGCTGGAGCTAAGCCACTTCAGTGGGCTAAGGGAAGAGAAGATGTTGCTTGTCCAGAGGGAACATTCTATTCCCCTGCTCTCAACAGAGCGCAGGAGAAAGGCTGCAAACCATTGCAGAGCTGGTCATCAGCAGCTCCCTTCTCCTTCCACCACTGTGGAAGAACACTTGCTACCACCCCACAGAAGCAGAGTGCAGTGCTGGGAAGCCATTGATGTCTTAAAGCTGAGCTCCAGCCTTCTCCTGCGACTAGTCAACACCAAGCAAAGGAAAAAGCTGAACAAGGAATTGCTGCAGCTGCTCCTGCATACCCTTGGCATATCCTACCTGTGTGGGAATAAGGATTCCCAGGGCAAGAACCTGAGAGAAACTCTGGGGCAGCACTCAGGAAAGAGCATGCACTTTCCATTTGTGAAGATCACGTTTTGACTGAAGGGTATAAGCAGAATCACACCCACCCACCTACCAGCCCTTCCCACATAGTCCAGGCTCTCTCACGTGTAGGACTGACCATCTAAACACCCTGAGGCACAACCTTAGAAAAGATGTTTGGAAGGGCAAGTAACTGGTTAGCAATTCATCCCGGTGTCATGCCTACTTTGTACATAGCATGGGCAACAAGGTGTGTGGAAAAGGTGTGGGAAAAGGCCACACATCATTGCTCCAGAGACTGAAGGCTGACATTTTTCCATTTCTAGTCTATACATCTCTACTAGAATTGCTTCAAAATCTGGAGATGATGAAGAGAATAGCCACAAAAACATTTCAAGGGATGGAAAGACTTTTTGAGTGAAAAACTTGTACAATTCAATTTTTTTTTTGTCATGCTGAAAAAAGAAAGCAATGACTTGGTTTTCCAGTTCTTTAAGGCAGTAATCCATCAGGCTCCAGAGACTCTATAATCCAGAACAGAAACACATAATAGGAAGCAATGTGCCCAAGTCAAAGCCAGACAAATTTAACTGAGGAATAAGGATTGGGCTTTTAATGCCATAGGTAATTAACCACAGGAACGATTAACAAAAAAAAAAGACAACTTCTCTTGTGAAGACTGTCAAACCCACATCAGTGGGCTCAACATGAATACTGCAACTGCACTAGGGAAGAAATTCAAGGCTCTAGTAATTTCGTCTGCTCTTAAAATTTGTGGTTCTGCTAAATATGTCTCTAAGGCTTTGAAAGCCTTAGAAATGTCTCTAAGGTTAAGAAAGCAAATGACCAATGTTGATGTGCTGCAGCTCTTATCTAAAAATTATTAGAGACATGACATTTCAGATCCTACAGCAGTTTAAAACCTGAAAACATCAACAGACTAGTTCCTGTGCTGTACTGCACTTCAGCAACCAGGGACACCACTACACTGCCACTTACACAACCACAGGTACTTGTCCCTCCAGCATGTTCCTCAGCATCTCTGGAGGCATTGCAAGTTGCCAGAGCACCCAACAGCAGTGCTCTTTGTAACTACATACACTGCTGAGCAGAGCTGCCCCTCATCATGGGGTTAAACCAAACCAAGTACATTTGAGTGAAGCACTGCTGGAGCTTGTGCATCAGCAGCCAGTGGAGCAAGCAAGTCACCAGCACAGCACAAGCTCAGAGGATGCAGCTTCTACTCACACCTATCCCAAGCCAATCATAGAGCACATAAACCCATTCAACTTGAACCAAAGAAACCTGTGCACATGGCAGTCAGATCTGAGGCAACATTCAGGCTGTGCTTTGGGCTTGTTAACACTGCAGTGAGGAAAATGACGTATTTGCTAAAGGCCGGTATCACACTGAGCTATAATTATAAGGAATGGGCGCTTTTGTTGCTTAATCATTACTGCTTGTGTTAGGTTTCCTTTGAACAGTTTTACCATGCTGTATTGAAACAAGAAACCACCAGAAGAACTATTGATCTTTTCCTGAATAGACCTTCCTTCTCTTTCCCCCAAGCTCTCTCCAACATTATTTTAAAATCTGTCCTTCAGTCTGTTGCAAACTTGCCCACTTATGAATTAGTCAAGCACAACATTTTTTCTATTTTTTTTACCATAAAACTTTTCTTTTTATATTTACCTCAATGAGCTGCAAGAATCTGGAGAAAGTATTAAAAAATCTATCTTTGGATTGAAAATGGGCAGGAACAACTCCAGAGTAGGATTTTACTGTAAAGCCATACTATAAAGCTATGGAAGTAGAGAAGGCTGGTTGGTTGCATTAGAAGGAAGCCCAGCATGTCTGGGGTTACCTCTGGGGCTGCAGTTTGCAGAAAGGTTCATGACAATTTTTGCTGGTGGGACTAGGAGAAAGGAAAGTTCTTCTACTGCTAACAGGTAACACTGTTGTCTTTTTAAAATAAAATAAGGTTGAACAGCAGGGTAGTCACCAGGAACAAATGCAGTGTGCCATGATGCCTCCCTCCCATTGTGCATGCTTTCTCCTCTGTGAGGCACTGCTCAAATAAAGGGCTTTTTTAGCCCAGCCAGCTGAAACCACTGCAGCCTCCTGAGGGCTGTAGTTTGATCCTCCTGGCTCATAACCCATCCACCAGCACATAACCTGTCTACTGGCAGTGTTTCAGCTGGATGGAAAATCCATGGGACGCACATTAGGCAAATGACCTCTGCCAGCCATCAGCTCATCACCCACTTAAAGGATTTCCCAGAGCTGTGACAGAGCACAGCAGCTTCTAGAGGTGTCAAGAGCTGGGGTGGGTACTACCTACAAGATAATGGGGAAGGCAAAGACACCGCTCAGTTCCTGTTACCGTCTTTAAGACCTTCTGAGCCACAATCCCAGTCATCAGACACAACACATTTAGACTTATAGACAGGTGGCTTAGCAGGAGCTATCACTCAGGATTTTGACATGTGAGCTCTGGAAGATCTGCCAGAGGTAAAGAAGTCAACACCTCCAGTTGCCTCCCTCTTCTTGTGCCCTGGGTCACACTCCTGCTGCAAAGGGGCTGTGCCAACAGGTGAAGAGCAGAGCCATGACTTTCCAATTGCTGTACTGTCCGGTCCACCTCAGGATCAACTTACATGGGTGCTGGGAGGGGAGTTATTGGTTTGTTCATTTTTGTTCGTTCGTTCTTTTCTTTTAGTAAAGACTCCCTTTAAGTTTTAGGGGAGTTCTATAAGTACTTATAGAACAGGCAAGGCACTCGGTTATTGTGCTTACATGGCCAGATCCTGTTTATGACAGACCAGCAGGAGCCAGCAGCAAACTGGGCTGTGCAGATAATTATTACGCCCTCATGATTATAATTTTCATGCAGTTATCAAAATGCTTTAGATCATATGGTATCACTTTCTTTTCTAACTAGCTTCATCCCAACTGTCTTGGGTAGGGAGCTGCAGGAGGCAGCATCAAAGGCTTCCTCATGTTTCACATTTATTTTCATGTCTCACAGTTGCAACAACTATAATCTCAAAACTCTTTCCAAGGTCGGTGACTCAGTTGCCCCTGAGGCAGAGTCAGCCTTAGAGCAGAAGACAGCACAGAGAAGCAGCAGCACACAGCACCATGAGGAGCAAGGACACAGCATAGCTGACTTTGTGCAAGACCAGAAATGAGGAGGTTGTCCTGAGAATGCTCCTCACCATGCATCCCATTGGCACAGCCCAGGCCCTCTCATCACAGTCTGCTCTCGCAGTGTGTGTGCTCATGAGTAACTTGCCCATGGCATCCTCCCACCCCAGATCACTTGTGACACAAGGAGGAAAATAGCAGCCACACTGTTGCCCTCCTCATGCAGATCATGGTCATTTCACTGGCAGATGCTTCTCTACCATAAATATCTTTTCCCTCTTAAACTCTGAGACAAATTTCTTTGTCTGCAAAACTCCCATTTTGCAGACAAAGAAAATGACCTGCTCCTCAGGTAGCCTGCAGCAAGACAGGAGTACTTGGAGAAGACTCTTAAGAACATTCACCACAGCTCAGTTTCTCCTCCCCACCTGCCCTGAAGGAGGGACTGGTCTGCTTTCTACGCAGATGAACCACACAGGCCTTGCAGTGGAGAAGCTGGAGCATACAGCTGGCTCTGCTGATACGTCCCAGCACAGAAGATGGGGCTGTCCTTGCACCAGAGACTCTGTCCAAGTGCACAGGTCCCAAGGGACAACTCTTGATGGGTGGTTCCTGCCGCAGTGACACCAGCTGGTGGCAAGGCACCCATTACTTGAAGACCTTGAGACTTCTGCTGCAGTCACGGTATGGGAGGAAGGAGGTTTGCGTGGAGAGGTCTCCCAGAGAGATGAACAGACACACATCTACACCCTCTGGTGCTCTCTGGCAAATGCTCCTGCTGGGGCACATGGTTTCTGTTAACATAGTTGAGCAGTAATACACATAAGCTCTTAATGCATCACAGGGAGTAGCTGCTAACTTGTTCCAGCTCTAAAGCCCATGTGCTTCAGTAACCATTAACTTGTTCCAGCTAATGATCTGCATTTGCTAGTCTGCACACTGTAGCTCTCCCACTGCTCCAGCTGCAGCTTTGTTGCCTGCCACAGCCCAGGCAAAACTGCAAAAGGAAGAAAACCCCAAATATTGCAAAGCAGGTGTAGAAACTGACAGAAGCAGATCAACACCAGCCTCCCCCTGCCTGCTAGAAGAGGTGGGGGAGGGGATAACAGGGCAGGAGGGAGTGCAGGGGGCACCTGCTCCCCTTGTCCCACGCAGGGTGCACAGGCTGCCCCTCTGTGCAAGCAGTGGGGCCAACCAAACAAATGCAAATCCATCAGGGATCCCTTCAACAACAGACGAAATGAGCACCTGAGCCAGACTTGGAGCATCTCCATGCCCCGCACAGGAAGGGATCCAGGCAGGGATGCTGCATCTTGTCTTCTTGAAGGGGCAAAGCTGGGATGATGCTCAGCCAGCAGCCCCTGCCCCAGGTGCTTGGCTGCAGCTCCGCAGCCAGGGGTCAAGCTCAACTCCCCTCCCCAGCCAGCTTTGACTTTCAAGGAGCCAGCAGCCTTAGCATATAATAAAACCACACTGTCTCCAGGGGATGAAGGTGTTGGGAACTGCTTACATGAAGACATCTGTACAACACCTTGTCTCGATGGAGGTGCTGCATGGTACGGCACAGTGCAGCTGGCATTCCCTGTCATTTTGGCTACTGTGGGAATGGCTGCAGGTGAAGGGGAGGGCAAGGAGGACAGCAGGAGGGAGTGCTAAAGTGGTAAGGAAGAGAAGACACCCCAGGGAGGAAAAGGCATCGATTTTTCATGTGGAGCACCTCCCACAGCACCTCCAGGCCATCCAGCAAATAGTGCCTCCTCAGCCAGCAGGGGCCTGGGGCTCAGCTGCTGGGAAAGAGCTGGGGATGCCTTGCTCACCCTAGGCTAGGGCTGCCAAGGCTGGGATGGAAGGCACCTCAACTGAAGGGCACTGTACCCATGCCATGTGCCAGTCTCCAGTTGAGCCCTGCGTGGCAGCAGCTCCCTTGGTCTGGGACATGTTCCCACATTTGCCCTGCAGCCCAAGTCTTGAGAGCTAGATAAGAACCTGACAGAGCAGGCCAACCATCAGGCCCTTATCCAGGATAAAGCCACACCTCACCACCTCTTCCCTGCATGCATGGGTGTTTCCTGGCCATCTGCAGCCAAGTCTCAACCTTGTGCCCATCTTGTGGTGCCAGGTGACAGCAGAAAGCAGCAATTTACTGCATTTTGTTCCCTCTGAAATTGTATCCTTGCCCTGGAGACTAAACAACCTGAACCTCAAGAGGCATTGGTGTCCTTCATGCTCAGGGCCACCCAGGGCTCAGAGTCAGGTAGGTCACCATATTTTTGCTGTCTTCATCTCTGAAGTACTGAGATGAAAGTACATCTCAAACGGCTTCTCAGACAAGCCCCCAGAGTCCCTACACAGAAGGAACATGGAGCAACGGAATTGCTTGGAAGCAACACCATGCAGGCTGACTTTTACATCTGGCCACATAAAAGCATCAGGCTGCCCAATGAAGGTTACTTACAAAAACATTCTACCAAAACAAACAAACAAAAAAACCCTCAGTCCTTACACTGCACTTTTGCAAGCTTCTGTCTGAAACAAAAACGATTTAACCCTGAAATATGCTGCAATCTCTTCCTTGCTACAGTGCATTATACAAAACCTGAGCCTCTGGATGATAACATTTGCTTTGAAGGAGCTGGACAGCATGGGTACACCTGCCTGCAGCTCAGACTGTCCCCAGGCTTTCCTATGGGAAGTATCGGGCTTCTTGTTTTGAGGATTATTCTGAGAGGAAGAGTACTTACTGCTACTGTGGACGAGTGTGCACTCCCTATCCCTAAGACACTGACAAGAGGAAAGCAGGAATTAATCTCTAGCACACTCCCTCTATTACCCCACTGGTCTGGGAAAGATCATGGCTGGAGGCAGGATGAATCCCCCAGCTTGCCTGTCTTTGAGAAAAGGGTCTGCACGACAATTTTGGGAACCCAAAGAGAGTGCAGAGCAATACCCTGTGGGGGGATTTATGCCTAATCTCTTCCCCTTACATGTGCCTTTTACAGGAACCCCTTTGATTATAACAATGGGAACGCAGCAGACCTATTTGTGCAGTGAAAATGGAAGAAGCCCCCTTGTTGGGCAGCTTCCCTACACCCGGCTCTCCTTTGTTTCTGCTGCTGTCTCAGCCCCAGGGCGGGAGGGTTTTCAACTGTGTTGACTAAGATAATTTGGCACTTCTCAAAAGGAAATTTGCTACAAAGGGCGAAGTACCTCCCTGCGCACAAAGAGCCCCTTTCAGAGCGGAAGGATGCTTCAGTGAACGTTTTGTACCCACAAATCCGACCTCCGCCAAGGACAAAGCCAGGGACAAGAACGCTTAATTGCTGAAGAAATGAAAAGGTAAAAAGCACATCCTCAGGCAAAATGACTCTGCTACTGACACAGCCCGCAGTGGCGGCGGGGATCTGGCCGTGCAGGCAGCCAGCACCGACTCAGCTGCCCACTCGTACCCCAGCGGGGCTCTCCCGAGGAGGCGGCAGCCCGGCAAGGTGCTCCCCGCAGGGCACAAGCTGGGGATCCAGAGCAGGGTGAGATGGCTCTACGGAAACTGAGATCCTCCTCTTGCCCAGAGCCCTAGAGGAGTCAAGAGGGAGCAAGAGCTGAGGGGGAGGCACAGGGCAGGCTCCCGCAGACCTCAGTGCCTGTGCAGCCCATCACCCCAGTGGTCTCCCCAAACCAATGAGTCTAGGCTATATTAGGGCTCCCAAATGACAGGGCTACCCCAGCTTACAGTCTCCTGACAAACTCCACTCAAGCCCAGCTGATATTTCTTTCACTCTTACTATCTAGTACAGCCACACCATGTCACCTTGGAGCTCCTTTGCTCTCTGTCTGCTATCTCCAGCCAGGCATCACATCACTGCTATACATTTAATTTTTAAGCACTCACATGCCCTTATGCACAGGGCAGATTGATTTCAATCAAGTCTGCTAGCAATGATTTTCAATCAGGTGTGCACCCTCAGTTTTACATGTAGTTTCCCACTGCTATTCTCACTGCCTGGTTTAACCAGTAAATAGTGCATTGTGTTGTTAGTTGTTTCCTTATTTCTCAGGGGCCAGGAGCCAGTGATATCAGGTGCTGCACAAACCCACTGATTTGCAGCCAAGTCAGCCTTTATGCTGTGCTTGATATTGCGTTTGCTGCCTTCCATTATCTCTTATCGCAGATGACAGATTTGCTTTGTTCACAGCCTCAGACCAGGAGAAATCCAACAGCAAGTTCCAGCCTGGATGTGACCCCTGTCCCAGCCCTGCAGTAACACCCGGGGCACTTTGGGGAGTTTGCTGATGTTGCTCTTGGGCCCCTCTCTCAGAGTGGTTCCCTCCTGCAAAAGGGCACCCACCAAGCCCACCAAAGCTGGACCCTCCACAAAACACTGTTGGCTTGCTCTGCCTCGTCAGTGCCAGGATACTCCAACACCCCAATCACCATTCCTGCTGCCACTGTCATTCCTATGTGCAGCTATTGAAGCTCTTGTGTGGGTTCCCACAGATATAATCACTCCTAACTTTACATCTGCAGCATGTTAGGACTGTGGCTGTTGTCTGTTTACTAGAAGAGCACTGGAACTGACTAGTATCAGCTGGAAAGAATCCAAACATCTATTAACTATGTTCAGAGCCAATATTTTGAAATCCAGTGAGTTTATCAAAACATATTTTTCATTTAAACCTCCTGACTTCATAAATAAATAAACCGTGATGTGATGAGCTGTATCTTGTCTCCACAAGGGCCACAAGCTTTTCCAACTACTAAGTTACCCAAATCCGAAGAGCCACTTAGCAGTCAGTGCTCCATTCTGCCACATTTCTGTCCACATCAAAGTATGATGCATCCAGCCTGCAAAAGCCCTTCTAAAACCCCTACTGTACACCTGTCTGCTGTTTCTGAACCCATGTGCCTTCCCAAACATCAACAACAAACCTCCAAGTGAACAGGTACCTCTCTTGTTAGATTTAAGTCACAGTTTGGAAAGAAAACTGCCTTTCAACTTTCTCATTCTGCCTTTTCAACTTCTAATAAAATACACTGAAGAAATAGCAAAATACCTGTATCTGTTGCTTATGCTGAGCACAGTATAATTCAGGCAACAAAGCTTTGCTGACCAGTTCATTGCTGAGATAATGTAAATGCCAGTACTTGCTCCTTTGGTAATGGCTGGAAATAATGGATCCTGATTGAGGTACAGAACTTTGGACACACTGATAAGGCTAGCACCCAAAAATAAAGCATGTATTCACTCCATCATTTTTACAATAAGAAGAAGACTGTCTATATCAAAAAATTTACTGGAAAAATGATTTTTAAAAATTTTTCTAAATTATTTTAGTATAGGAGTGCAAGTCTAAGGCTCAGCACAGATTACAAAAATTCCATTAATTTCTAAACCAAGGAAAAGCATTTGCTTTAAACAAAGTTGTTAAATTAAAATAAATCCAAGTTATGTAATTGTTTAATGGTTTTGATTGTCGATCTGCTCTGCTCTGTCATTTCTATTTTTCTCCTCACAGCCCCCTTCATTCTACCCACATCTGTAGGGCATTACCCATAGTGTAACCAATACTCCAGCTGTGGCTGCCCTGCTGCCATAGAGACAGGACGTATCAGTGCGGCAACAGGAACCATCTGTGTGTATGACCCAAAATCACTCTGGATTTTTTTTAACCACCATGCTGCTGTACTTGTGCTCTCTGCTTTAGTTCAAACACCTGGGCATGACTACTCTAAATTGTCCCCTGCATGCACCAGAAACAGAGGATTTCATCCCAAAACGCAGCTAGAAGACACATGTGAATACCTACTGCTTCCTCCCTGCCACGAAAAGTGTGCCAGCAGTACTCTGAGGGATGCAGGGTGTGCACAGGAGCACCGCCAGACTCCCAGAGGGATCCATTCTTCAACTTCCTCCTGGCTCCTAATCTCCACCCTCAAACCTTTGCCTATAACCCTGTTGTATGTTTGTATTTCTGCAAGAAGCAAAGGTCCCGGGGACAGAGGCCGCGCTGTGTAAGTGCCGAATGTGATCTTTGGCTGGCCGCACAACGCTCCCCATTCACAGCCATTCACAAACCGGGACTGACAGCAGCTCACATGCTCTCCCATGTATTTTAGATGTCAGATAAAAAGGAGCCTGAGACTGTGCTGCAGGGCCCCGTGGTGGGGACATGCACAACTTCCTAACAGACAGCTTGTCCCTATCCTTGGTCCCTGCCGCAGGGTTGCAACACCTTCCTGGATTGCAAATAAATCCCTACTCCTTCTGCAGCCCGAGCCTGAGGGCACTTTGCTTGGCATTTGTCTGGCAAATGAAGCAGCATCTACATCTATGGTTGAAGTTTCACTAGCAAAGATCAGCACCGACATGGTATTACCAGCGCTACAGCACATCATCCCCAGCAGTTCGTGCATCTGCTCAGTCCATACCCCACTCAAAACCATCACCAGACTTGACTAGTGGTACTTGGCTGGATGCAGCCTGTGCCCTCTCTTGCCCCTTAGCCAAGCATTTCATGTGGCAGATTCCCTTCTTACACTTGTGCCCTGGACTGCATGCTGGCATGGAGTTTATTGCATTCGACAGCAGCTGCCAGCACAACTCCTCCCCAGATCAGACCCTGTTTTGGCATTAAATAGCAGTAAAGCATATTCCCATCGCTTTGCACCTCCTCTGCCAGTCTGACTGACACTGAAGATCAAACCTGTTGCTTTCCATACTCCTGCGTATCGCCAGCGAGGACTGAGCTGCTTTGACCCTGTCCTGCTCAATCTCCTCCTATCACCACTTTTCTCAATCATTCCTTTCACCTAGTTTTAGCAGTAGCGTTCTTTGAAAGAGTACTTTTCGAACACAGCTCTGCTCCCTGAATGACTTTTCCTCCAGACAACAATTTCAAGATGGAAACAGTTTGTTTTAACCATCCAGTAGTCTTTCTTACCACCCTCTCTCCGGTAGTTTCTTTCCCATTCCATTGCTGTCATCCCCATCAGGCCCCACCAGTTGGCTCCCAGTCTGACTGGTCCCTCATTGCCTGCTAAGTTTCCCGTTCCACAATCTGCGCTCGGTAGCGAGCGTGGGTCAGGATCCAGCACACCGAGGAGCCCGAGGCGCAGCCCCGGGACATCTCCCCTCCCGGCTGAGGGGCTCCCAAGGCCGCCTGCCCCGGGGGACACCGCAGGGCGCAGCTCGCCGGCATGACAAGGGAGCATGGCCGCTCCGGAACCTGCCCCAGGGGAGTTTCGGCAGGGAGGGGAGGAGGAGAGATGGTGGCTGAAATCCATCGTGTCTTAGGTTGCTGGTAGAGGAGATGTGGCATTCCTGGCAAGGCACCAACTGCTACTTTGACTGCAGCCGGACCCCTCTCTCCCACCTGGGATGCTGGGCGCCGGGGGCAACGGATCTTCCCGGGCACCGGGTCACGGCACTCGGCCCCGAACTCAGCAAGCCAAAAGCATCTCCTGTCCTTCAGCGTCCGTGCAGTGTGAAGACCTGAGGCTGCCCAAGAATCCCGCAGGCCGGGAAAGGGCTCTACCCCTCAGCGAGTGAGGAAACAGCCCATAAGAGGGAGCCCCCAAACCCTGCTTCTCCCCGCTGCTGCTTCTCTCCCCGGAGCTCTGGGCGGCCGGGCCGCGGGACACGTGTTGGATGCTGCTCCCGTCCGAGATGCACAACCACCTCCGAGAGAGCCCCAGTGACCGCCCAGGTGGCCAGCTGTCCCCTTCAGCTTTCCTGGGCGCGGGAGGGGGTGCAGAGGCTGAGGAAGAGCTCACCCTAGCACCCTCCCGGCTCTCTGTATTTCCCCAAAGATCGCCCTACCTCCGCCAGCTTGGAGCTCCTCTCCTTCGGGCTGTTGCTGCGCTGTTTCCCCCTCACGGGTAGTCCTCGCACTGCGGCCAGGAAAGTTGTCAGGAAGACGAATCCGAGGATGAGCACGACCTTCCCTCTAATCAAAGGCATCTCTCCCTTCCTCTCTCCCCACCTCACACGTTCAGGGCAGGCGGTCCGGCAGCTCGCCCGCCCTTAATGCTCCAAATCCTGTCCCGCCGGGAGGAGCAGGGGAAAAAAAAAAAAAAAAAAAAAAAAAAAAAATATATATACCACCGGAGCCGGGAAGTGCGGTGCCCCGCGGGCGCGGGCAGGGGCCGGGGTAAGGGCAGGGGTAGGGTTCGCCGGCCTGGGCCACTCCGCTCCCTCTGATCGCTCTTGCAGTTTGCCGAGCACCTTCTGCTGTCGCGGCTTCCCCGGGCTCTCCTGCCGGTACCACTGATGCTGAAGGATAACTCTGAAAAGCTTCACAAATGTGTGCGGGGAGGGAGGGAGGGAGGCAGGGAGGGAGGGAGCTTCACCTCCCCACCCCACTTCCGAATCCTTTCGGCAATCCGATTTCTTTTCCTCCTCTTCTCCTCCCCTCGCCGAGTCACTCCCCGGTGCTGCCGCGGCTCTGCAAGCAACGCCGGGCACTGGAGGGCGGACGGGAGGCCGCTTGGCGATGAGAGGCTCCTGCTTACATGAAACGCGCTCCAACCCCTCCCGGGCGATCGCCGCGGCTGCCGGCCCCGGGCACGGCTCCGCCGCGCTCCTGCCCCGCTCGGAGGCTGCCGGCACTGCCAGACCTCCCCCCTCTCCCTCCGGGCGCTGCCCCCTCCGGGGCGCCACCGCCCGCTCCGCTCCTCCCCTCCCGGCAGCTGCATGGCCGGGGCGGCCACCGCCCCCTCCACCCGGCGGTGCCCACAGGGCGCTGCCCCTCCGGCGGGGCTGGCCCGGCCCGGGGCTCTTTGTTCCACGCCTCGGCGGCGCCGGCCTCGCACAAGCTCCGCGGCACCGGGCGCTTCCCGCCCGGGCGCCCCCGCC
>JACBWW010000004.1:16863133-16945290 GCA_020086605.1 Lanius collurio | reverse complement strand
TGTCCTGGTTAAGAACCGCACAAGCTCCGCGGCACCGGGCGCTTCCCGCCGGGGCAGCCCCGCCGCCGCAGCGCCCTCCCGGCGGGGCGGGGCGGCCGCGGGTCTCGGCGGCTCCGGCCCGGCCGCACGAGGCGGGAGGATGGAGGTGCCCTGTACGGAGGGGCGGGAGGGGGGACGCGGTCGGGCAGGGGGTCAGAGCCTCCCGCCGCGCCCCCGGGGAAAAGAGCTTGCAAAAGCCGCCCTTTTTCCCCTTTCTCCGAGCGCCAGGGCTGGGACCGCTCTGCGGGTGGGAGGGACGGGGCCCCCCTCCCGGAGCCAGCCCCCCACAGGCAGAAACGGGGCTCTGTGCTCCCCCGTGAAAGCCCTGGCTGTTCCCGAATTGCAGAAGAGTTTCTACCGCTCAAAAAAAGTCTTTATGATCTGCTCTCTTCTGCGCCGGCAGCTTCTTATCCAATCCTTAAAGCCTCTTGGAAACATGGAGTGGCTGTTTACTTGGGATCTAGAGACTATCTTTTCCAGGATCTCCACAGGCGTTCATGAGCCTATGAAGGAAATTAGGGAAAGGATTATGAAAAAAAATTATTAAGGAAGGACACTGAAAGGAGGTTTTGCAGCCCACTAATGAAAAGTGCCAGTGCTGGCACAGTCCAAAAAAGGGAGACCTGGAAGGGAAAACCCAACATTTCCACAGCAGCTTTAGCACAAAGCTGCAAATCACCTGGGCCCATTTGTGTACCCACAGCTAAAATCAGGACCTGCACCTCCTTTTCAATTGCCGACATCTGGTTTATGCAGACTTAGGGCATGGAAGGAAATGTTTAAAACAAGACACAGACTGCAAGACAGATGTGAGGTCAAGAATCCCCTGCAAAATGGATCAAGAAGCCTTTTCAAACATCTCATTAGCAGCATGACAGCCGAGAGCAGCCTGACACTAACAGCACCCAAGGGTAGCAGCCTGGTTTTCAAGCACAGCAGCATTTTGGGGCCAGCAAAAAGCTACAGAACTTGCACTCATCGTGGGAGTGCTGCACATCAGCAACAGCAGCTACCACTGCACGCGTCTCTCTGCAACAGAAGAGGCTTTTCTAGACTGCTCATCAAAGCTGTTGCTGTACGATGGACTGGAGACTGCCAAAAACCAGCTAAGCATCCATCTCACGTGCAAGATTTCCTGGCTCTGGAGTACAAGACTAGAGGAAACAATGATCTGTCTCAGCTCTCAAACAGGCTATGGTTTTACCCAGTCATTCCAGTATGAAATTCATGTGCTGAATTTTCCTGAGGTTTTTATTTTGGGGGTAGGTAGGAGAGGGACTGGGAAGAAAGAGGAAGAGGGTTCCGTCTCCTTAATAGGGAAAAGCCTCATTAAGAAAAAAGTGCCAGAACCACAATATAGTGGTTTTTTAAAGTCTTTATTATGCAGAACATAGAATATATTTGAATGAATTTTTTCCCAAGCATTTTTTTTCTCCAGTGTTTTTTTTTTTTAACATGCATTGTTACCTTTTTAAAGCCAATGTACCATTCATTTATCTTTTTCCCTGCCCACAGAGCATCCATATTCATGTTAATCACAAGTGTAAAAAAAATTAGACATCTGGCATAAAATATTTTTGGGGGGAGCCCATTTAAAAATTTTATCTAAAATGTCTTATCTACAAAAAAATCCAATATATATGTACATTATAGCAACACAGAGGCATAAGAATACAGTGCAATTTAAGATGAAGTGCCGTGACTTGGTAATTCTGCCCAGGGCTTGTGGAAATGTGGGCCACCATTGGCTTTAGGGCTGCTAGCCTAAAGCCTCAGGCTCCAGCATTCCTCTGTTCTCTCTCAAATGGGTCTGAAGTTGATATTGGGAGGCCAGAGATGCATTAAACTTAATATACCATTAGGGGGTACAGAAATACTGTCTGAATATGATGAGATTTGGTAAAAAAATAAGAATGTTTACAATGGTCAGATGGTTTGGTGCATGTTTCACCTCACAGTGGGTATCTTTGCAACGACACCAACCCATGGCATATTCACGTGAGACCTGTTCACCTACTGTTGAGGAAATGAATTTACTAGCTGCCACTGCTTCTGAAGTCCCTGACCCTCTCAATACGTCTCCCACTTTGAGCAGCCCAGGAACAAGTTACCGATGGAACTACACTGGAGCGATGTAAGATACACAGGAGCATCAGTGCAGAGAACTGCACTACTTCTGGCTCTCACATGCAGACATCTCCTTAAACAGCTGCTAGCCAGGGTCACACACAAATTGAGTTTTGAACCTCTCCCTCCCAAGAAAATACCAGTACATACTGCTTAACTACAAGCACAGAGTATTCTTCCATGGGTTAAAATCCACTGCATTCTTCAAAGTCAGTCTTAATTTCAATTCTTCATACCAAGAATCACAGTTTAAGGCCTTCAACACACACCACAGTCATCTGCTTTACCCAGTCCCTTTATAATATCCCCAGGGGATATAAACACAACAGCTCCAATGTCTGCAGCAAATGCTTTTCTTTTTAGTGAAAGGTAAAGCACAATACTTCACACAAACACTTTATGTTTGGGCTCTAGTATTATGTCTGAATCCTTAGACAGGAGAACAACTGGAAGGCTGGGGATGTTTACAAGAATACAAAGCCATCCAAATGTCATCAGAGATGTTTTTTTTTTCTTTTAAAACCATGTTCAGGTTACGCAGGTCAAACAACTCCCGGTGCTTTGCCCAAAGAGTGGTCCAATGCCACTTGGGTGTCAGGTCCAGCACCAAAGCCAACAATGCACCTGCTGAGGGGTCATACTGAGCATTCCTGAACAGCTCAGGGCTTCACTAGTGCTACAACAGAACAGACTGCAGGTGCCTCAAATCTCCATGCAGAAGGTGCCACCCACACAGATCCCAGCATGCTTGACACTTTCATAGGCTGAATAGAAACTGTAAAAATAATATATATAAACTGTATAAATTCTGACTGAGCATTGTATATTGGGATACATGTCCACAAGTTTCCTTCTCTGTGATGCAGCAGGGAGGCTCACGCATTGTGCTCCAGATCCAATGCTGCAAGGTGTTCTCTTAGATGAAGAGACATGCACATACTTTCCTCCAACCTCTCCTATGATCTCCCTGAATGGATAACATGGATT
Organism: Lanius collurio; assembly: GCA_020086605.1. Classification (NCBI taxonomy): domain Eukaryota; kingdom Metazoa; phylum Chordata; class Aves; order Passeriformes; family Laniidae; genus Lanius; species Lanius collurio. The sequence continues at coordinate 16,942,137 of JACBWW010000004.1, read as the reverse complement.
TTGAATGAGCTGTAAGCCAAATGCTTTTCAGAGGTAAAGAAACCAAAATTTGTACAGAAGGAGAAGAGGTATTTACTTGGTGTGGAAAAGTTTTAGAGGAGTGTCCATTTAGGCACTAAAAGCTGCATTCCTGATTTAGGGATACTTGTTCAAGTACACATGAAAGATCCCTGTACAGCTGAAAGTAAGTGATGACTGACTACCCCTTTTCTCCATCTCTGCTGTATCAGTCCTTCATACACACAGCACAGAGTCGCTGAGTTTATGGGCACACTTCCCTTGCCTGTTCTTTGTAGCTCTGATAGTGAGTACCACATCTGTACTCTTAGAGGAAATAGCAAGAGGAGGATGGATAATGCAATTCCTTCACTGAATGACTTCACCACAGAAAGATGTTTGGTCAACTCACTCCTGAGTCTTGGCCTAAAGCAGAAGCATACTACACCTGTAACTCAAGAACCAGAACTCTTCATTAAGGATGCTACTTAGAATGGAAAGGATATAGCAACTAAAGAGTTAAATATACCATATACATACTATAAAAAAGTTTGTGTTGTGTAAAAAATAAAAATGTAAGCCTTGAATATGTTGACACAAAAAAAAATTGGTTTCTTCTCTGCCAAAGAACTAAAGGAAAACTATGCATCAAGTTCTTTAAGACAAAAGTCTACTTGGGAAGGCCAGTTTCTAACAAGAAGCAGATCTCCCACTCTTTGCTGATACTTGGTAATAGGAGCTTCTCAATTTTCTTATGAGTGAAAGAGTATGGCCATTAGCCTTAAAAACAATAATGGTTCTAAACTCTTCACTCTGCTCAACAGAGGCAACAATTTGCTTGCTAAGTTCTTCAGAGAGGTACTGAGAAGGTAACTATTGTATATATATGAGTAAGTTTAGCCAATATGCAGTACAGGGCAAAATCCTTTGTTCAAAAGCAGCCTTCATTTTCTTTTGAATTTTGCATCTCTTAAGAAATACCAGGAGTCATTTTCAATTAGAATGTCTCTGAAAAGTTGGCAAGAACTGAAGTCTTATTTCTTAAGCAGCTTTTCTTCCTTTGTGATCTCTCAAGATTGGTTCTTTCATTCATTTCTACTGCCAGGAGAAAAAGGAGACAGATTTCTGGTCAGTACATAAATATCAAAGCAGCAATCCATCCTAGACATACCGTGACAGCATACATGCTGTGGGTTTGCCTAGCACAAACCAGTATTGGAGTTTTTTTAGTAGTTCCAAAAAGGTTTTCCTGGCTTTCAGGCTCAGTGAATGACTGACTTAAAAGCATGAAATCTTGGCCTTGTAACTTACTTTTTCAGAAGCAGTTTCAACAGGTTTCATTATTTTTACCAGACTTTGGCAAAACAGGTTCTTTTGAACAGAAAGCCTCAGAGAGGAGTGGGGGGATTTGCTTCCCAAAAAGGATATGACAAGGCTGAAATGTAACCAAGCAGTTTGCAAATGCTAACTGCCAGAGTTATTTCTGAAGTGTCTTTGCAACCCAAAATTCAAAGTTATATGCAGACAGCGTGACACAGCAGAAAGACACAAAAAGGCAGAAGCTTGAACACAATTTCCTCAACAAGTGCAACTAGAAACCAAATGGACACTAGTAATTTTTAAACACTGACCATTTCAGAAGTATTACACAGGATTTATCAATATTATGAAGATTTTTCCAGATGCTTTTCTCCCTTCCAAAGACAAGCTGCTCTTAAGCTGATTCCCAGAGACAAGGTTAAGATTCAAGACTTGTAGAATCTATGATAACCTACTTCTAATACATCACAGTTTTCAAACTGACTTGACTACACAGCAGACAAACACACTGTACATTTGTGAATGCTTATAAACAGCCATCTACTGACCCAAGCCTTTAAATTGGCCAGTTTTGTCTGCTCTTAAACCATCCCATAATCAAGCTAATATGATCAGGGCTGAAGTCAGGGCTTCCTGTACTAACCTCCTCTTGTTCCCTAGTACAATCCAGAGAGAAAAAAAATCAGTAATTCTTTGAGGTAAAGCTTCTTGAAGTCAAAAAGCATCTGCTGGAATGTTAGAGCTAGCCCTGGGCAGAACACAGGTGAGAAAGTAAGCTCAGCTAACTGTGGTTTGTTCATCCTGTGGCTGAACACGTGAGACTATTTCAAAGCTATCCAAGCCTCACATACAGACTCGTCAGACTCTGCACACACTCGGCTCCAGAAGAAGAGCCAACCAACATTAATGGACTAAGACAGAAATAGTTATTTGGACCTATTTTCAAACAGTTAATTTCAGTTCTTCTTATATAACTAAATTTCTGAAATTCAATGGTAAAAAATTTAACCAGTGTTTCGAAGTTCCATTACATTAAAATGGAACAAGATCTATAAATGCATGAAGTTAGATAATCTATAAAATAGAAGCCAATTCTGCTTTAAATCACCAGATGGATTTGCAGAACTACTTGGTTCTAGTGGACAAAACACTCCTTCCTTGTTGGTTGCAGAGTGAACATAAAAGAACTTTAAAAGAATGATTTTTTTTTTTCCCCAGCACCACACAAAGAGCTCTGAGCTGCCCTCTGCTTTAGTATAATGATGATTATGAGTCTGTTTCTAAAACCTCAGTCACCTGCAAAAAGCACCTTGGTAACCCAAATGGAAGAGCTGGCCCAACCCACCTGACACAAAATTAACATTTTACTATCTTTGGAGAAATCATATATGTCTAAGTAGAAAATACAGAAACTATACTGCAATTGACTCCTATTTAAAATTTTTGGTACCTTTTTGTTGATCCATTCTGTTCACTGAAAGAATTCAAGATGTAAAGACTAAGTAGCAGACCAGTTCTAAGGTGTGTTAGAGCAAAGGCACCTATTTTAAACAGAGGGACAGTATGAAACTTGCAAATAAAGACTCCAAACAGCAACCGGCTCAGCAAACACTCATTTGAGCAGTGTTCATCAGTAACAAAAATACAAAAGAATAAAGATGTCAAACTAAATGCAATTGTGAGGACATTTTCTCTCTTCAGGGAAGACCTGCAGACTTGCAGCTGCCATTGGAGACTTTGCTGGCTAGCCAAAATGTAATGTATGATTACAAGATTCAGGTTGTCTGTACACATAACAGGACCAGTGAAGAACACCCCATGGATGACAAGAAACAGTGAGCTAGCATGGCAAAGGGCAGCAGTCTTTCACAGATCTGCATCCTAACAGGCACCCTATCAATAGGCCTGCTTATTGAGGGGGTTTAGTCTTAAGAATAAGCACAAGACTTGCTTTAGTTTACTCACACCCAAGAGCACCCTTCTAGAACTTAGCAGTGACTTGTTCCTGACTGTATAATTCTAAAGCAAGAGAAACTAACCTGAAGATGAGAAAGCAACACACATGCAACCCATATTTTTCCTTTTTTTTAAACAGAAGTATTAAAAACAAAATAAACCAAACCCCCTCTCCATCACTTACCCTCTATCAAGGGGACAATTAGTGTCAAAACCAGGAGACAATCTGGTATCCATACTGGGAAGGAAAAGAGGCTAAAGTTCCAGAAGTCCTTCTGCCTGGGGCTTACAAAACTAAATAATGTTTGGGAACAATGGTCCTGTCAGCGACATGTTAACAACACATTTATTTTAAAAAGGCTAAATTCAAGTTTTAAACATAAGTAGCTGCAAATGAAAAAAACTACTTTGGTTGATTATCCATCTTGTTAAATATGTCAAAGTTAGCAATCAACAGTTTCTCTAGGAAGTCTCCAAAAACAGACAGGTCAGTTCATTCGTTATTGGGAAGATCAGACACCTAGCAGTGACACTGAAAATGCTGCCATGCCAGCGTCACACATGCTCACAACATCTCAGCCAGCATTTGGGAGGCTAGTGGTGCATACAAAGTCTGAACTAATCAGCCACAGCCAACTTGAGTTGCTGTGAACTCACTGAGACAAATAAATAAAAAAAAAAAGCAACAAGAAAAAAATAAAGCCAAGCACCTCTAGGGCCAGACCCTGAAGACACAGGAATCAAAGAATTTTTTTCTCCTCTCCCTATTTACAAAATGCCATTTAGAGCTGATGTGGCCACTTCAGTATTGTGAGGAAATGTCTTTTATACTAAGCAGTCCTAAGTGTGTTGTTCACGGATGCTGTGGCCTGTGTGCCACGGAGTGTCCCAAGGGGTGTGTCCCTCCCACTGAGGCACATGGAGGGAGTTCAGTCTTCTGTTTCTTCATATGTTGTCTCGTCAAACGGCCGGTCCAAGAGAGGTACCAAACGGCGACGGGAATATTTCAGTTGCAAAAGGTCCCCAACTTCATTGATTTCTTTTAAAGCCTGACAAAGAGACCACAGTAAATCAGCAGAGGAGACAGATGCAAGTTATCAGCACATCTTCCTTTATGCATGCCTGCAGAATACTCTGACAGCCATTTTACTTGAGATTTTACTGTGCTAGAAGCCAGTACCTTCAGAAGTGCATAGAATTTTTTTTTTATTTTAGCATTCAGAAATTTTGAGACCACAGCAACAGCACTGGTCACTTAACTGAGACTGCCTATGCATCCACCTGACTATTCCAGTTCCAAAACAGGATCATAATATCCAGCAAATCCCATGACAATTCACAGAGAAAAACAGAGAATAATGTTCTTCCCTTCCTGGAGATAATGAAGCTGAAGCAGAAGAAAATGTAGATGGAGGTTTGGATCCTCTTTATGTATCATTCAGTTTGAAAACAACCTGTGTTAGCATACCTGATCTATTGTATTTTTTAAATTGCAAAATAGTGAAGACAAAGTACAACAGTGAGCTAACAAGTTCTATGGATGCATTTGTGTTATCTATATTTGGTTAATTTCCATTGGTCGTATACAACTAGAGATGAAAGCTATGTATCATAAACTGCATGGCACAGGAGATTTTTGCCAGACAATTCAAGGAAAGAAAAATAAAAAGTGATTCTGGGTTTTCTCCTTGGAAAGCAAGTCCTACTGAGGTTGCCACAAAGGCCACGCTCGAGCAATTGATGACCCAGAACACTGCTACTGAATTAGCACAACCTTTCACCATTTTGACCTGAACTCAAATATTATGAAGTTTACCAGAGATTAAACATCTGCTTGCGTAAGAAATGGAAAGTCCCAGCTCAGTTAATCATACTTCCATTATGTTGCAATCTCTGATAAGACACTGTCCACAATAAGTTCTGTTCAAAGCCAAATCCTAAACTTCATTTCTCTACAGAGCAAAGTACAAAATAAATCAGTTGCTGCAGACACATCTGCAATAGCATATGATGCTAGTTATTTTATATAGGCAAGTGACAAAAAATGAATTCAGAAGATCACTTCCAAGTCCAATGTGATTTTTTGGATTCAAATGTTGGCATTTTTTGCTGCCTTGATTTGTAAATTTATTTGACATAGGTACATTCAGCATTGCTTCAGAATGTCACTAATTCAACATTAATGCTCCAGTCTGGGTCAAATGCTTGTCTCTTGAGGACAGTTGGCAGATGGGGGTTGATATCTCTACATGTTTTTTCTTCCTAGATGGATAGTTCAAGTTTTTGTTTCTTTTAACAATGGCCCTTCATGCTTGTTATATCTGGCAGCAAAAACCTCCGCACTCTAAAATCTGGGGGAACAACAAACCCAGAAGTTGGACCTCGGTAAAAACAAAACAAAACAAAAGTGTGGGCACAGTCTGCCAGAGCTTTAAGTAAAGATCCCATATGGAAGCAATTTAAAGCTGAATTTCTGTTGAAAGAGTATGTTAACTGTTATTCTTGAATGCAGATTTAGGATTTTATTAATTTAAAACAAAAAAAGCCATGTGACCAGCAAAGACTACAAAGGAAATGGCATTGGTGTACTCTGACTTTAGGAGAGTGTAATATATTTTTCATCACTGAAAAGAAAGCACAGCCCACAGGGATGCAGGTTATGAGGGACTTCACTCTGATCCTAAGCCAAATATTTTTAGGCAAGGAAGTTTTATTTATGTAGAACAGTTAAAGTTGTAACTAAGAACTGTTCCTCATCATGTGGGCATATTTAATAAGAAAAAGGAAGCATTACAAATATCACTATTTGCAAGACAAGCTTCTCCTCCCTATGCTTCAAACCTGGCTAAGTTTTCTTTAAAAAAATACAAGAGCCCTGGTTAGCATCCATGAATACACAGATGGGATACCAAGTTATCCTCTGTCACTGACTTGAAGAAGCTGTCTGCCAGCTCTCCCCAAGTCCATTCATTTTAGTTATTCCTATTCCTGGATATTGTTGCCACAGTTAGCAGAGGGATTAGATCTGAGAGCTGCCTTAATGATTAGCTGCCTGAAATGAATCCCCTTTCACTGCATCACAAGAAAACATAGCACAAAGTCACTGTCACAAAGACTTGCTCCTTATTAACTCCTCTTGCCAGTGTTCTGGGTTTTGAGCATGCAGCTATTTTGAACCTTAAAGGGGGTTATGCTAACTTGGAACAAAGCCTCCACATACTGAGCTAAATCAAGATTTCTTCATTCACTTCAAAAGTCACACCTCATTTTGCTCTGGATTAATTTTCTTAGGCAGACAAGCTCCAATATATTGAACAAGCATTTCCTCAATTTAGTATATATAACACTTACAGAGGTACTCTAGCAATGAGTCTTCCGTTAAATGCACAAGATTTGAAACATTCTTTGGAAAATGCAGTAAGAATTGACAGAAAAAGAGGTTTTTAAAGCAGAGTAGTAAAAATTACAGATAGATTTTGGAAGAGAGCAAGTGTGCTACTTATACAGACCTTACAAAAGCAGCTTATTATGGCAAAGGCCAGAGCTAGTCACTAAGAGAAGATCAAGAACCTAACCAACTGTAAAATTGCATGATTGCTCACGTAGTGCCCTCACATCAAGTTTGTACAGTTTCAGTTTTAGCTCAATTTGCAGCAATATGATTTCAGAGACTTTAGTTTTCTTTGTTTTCCTTCTTCCCACCTTTTATCCATTCATCCCCATTCCATGCCCACCTGTCCAGATGTTACTGCTCCCTCATTTGTGTCAATGAACTCAGGTCTATTACCATGCTCTGAGCCAAGTCTGATACTATTCATTTTATATATAGGGAAAGGAAGTGAAGGAGAGGGTCTTCCCTGAACGTACTCGTTCAAAACCTTTACTTGGAACAGAAACAACTAAATTCAGATGATTAAGGCAAGAGTAGCAGAACAAGTTGCTGGGAAGGAACTCCTTAAGCACTCTGTTATTGGAGTGTTACATTAGGGAATCTCTCACAAGGCAGAAACAGCTCAGGAGCAGCAAGTACAGCACCGCAGATACACAACAGGCTAATACTACTCAATGACACTAAACATACATTTTGAAACTCCTCACATCACTCACTCCCTTACTATTTTTCCTAACAAAAGTTAAATTTAAAAAGTGTGCATTTTTAAGCTGTTGATTTTTATGTAAGTTCTGCAGCAATAGAGAGTGAAAAGGTTGAGTCTATTTTTTTTTTACAAGACATTAGTAAATATCTGTTGTATGTTCCATTTGCTGTTCAATATTGAACACTTCAATATTGAAGTGTTACCACCTGATCATATTTGGACATTGGGCATGATTTCCCTTTCCTAGCTCCATGACTATTCTCAATCATGTTGTCCACAAAATGCTCAAAAATAGTCTCAAGATTTTTTTTCTCCACAATCTTCTCAATATATAGGTGAGACTTTTCAACCTGCAGTTCCTCAGACTTTTCTGCCCTTCTTCAAGATGAAGGTGACATTTGCCATCTTCCAGTCCTCAGGAGCCTCCCCCAACCACCATGAACTCTTCCTGCAAAGATGATAATGAAAAACGGCCTTGCAGTGAGAGCCAGATTCCTCAACACTTGCGGATGCAGCTCATCAGGTCCCATGGACTTGTGCATGTTGATTTTGTTTAAATGTGCCCTTATTGGAGCCTCCTTCACACCAAAGTTTAGTCTTTACTGCTCCATACCTTTCCACTAATCTCACGGTCTCAGGATTGCTGAAGTCTCACCAGGAGACTGAGACAAAGGCACTGAGAACCCTTGCCTCTTGCATGCATTTATCACCTGATTCCCTGTGCCATTCAGCAGCAGTCCTCCACATTTTCTCTATTCTTTTGCTACTAATACCCCCATAAAAGCTCTGCCTGCTGCATTTCGTGGCCTTTGATAGACTGAGTTCCAGGTAGGCTTTAGCTTTCCTGACCCCATCCCTGCATGTTCAGGACTGTGTCTCCATTCTTTCTCAGTCACCTGTCCCTGCTTTCACCTCTTATACACTTTCATTATATATTTTTGTCTGTTGGTTCATTCAGGCAGGCTTCCCACCACATTCACTCTCCTTTAAGTCAGGATGGATCATTTTTCAGGGAAGGAGTGGGGAGGAAAAATCAACTAGCTGTCCTGAACACCTCTGCTCTTCGAGGCTGTATCCTATAGGATTCTTTCAAGTAGGTGTCTGAACAGGACAGAGTCTAGTTTCATGAAGTCCAAATTCATTACTTAACCTAGTTTATATTCTGAGTCATAGACCCTCAAAGTAGGGAAGAAAGAACAATGCAGAACTTTGGCAGTGCCTAAGACAGCCCATGTATATGTGACCATCAAAAAAGATTATTCAGAAGACTCAAAATTGAATGTATCTACCACACCAAGACATACTGAGAATAGTCAGGCTTGTTCATATAATCCTCTTTCAACTCTTATAGAGAGTAACTGCCATCCATACTTTTGAAGGCAGCATCTCCTAACTGTGATGTAGGCCTCCTTTGAGGGGACCTCTATTCCCTCTGAAAGTGCTGCTACGAGTAAGTAAAGCATTGCACGTGGCACAGACTCACTAGGATAGGTTCATTTAAGATACAGTGCTCTGAAGCTTTAAACAAGAACAGGAATAGTAATCTTTGGAATAAAAATTCTCACTAGTAATCATGTGCTTCCTTTTGAGAGGAATATAAATGTTTTGGAGGTTCTCAGACCTTTTTATTTTCTTTCTTACCATTAGCATCTAGGGTCAGAAGATGCAGAATGTTTCCTTCTAACTAGTTCAATGCAAGGTATAGCCTTTAAAGAGAGGAGAAAGCATTGTCTCACAGGAATGAGACTGTCTCCTCTTAAAATAGGACAAAAAAAGTCCTGAGATTTACTCTAAGCAGCCATTCTGCACTATTGAAGCAAGGAAAGAGATGGAGTCATTGCCAGCTCTACTATAAAGGGCTTTGAAGATTAGGTTCAACTAGTTTGTGTACCAAACATTGAACCAGTGTACAAAACCCAGACAACTGCTGTATCTGTTTATTAGCAGGCATGAGCAGAAGGAAGACGAGACACTTACTGTATCAAGCATCTCTTTGGTATGAGCTGCAGACAAACAGAATCTGGCTCTAGACTCGATGATGGGGGTGGCAGGGAAGCCCACAACCACAACACCGATGTTCCGCTTCAGCATCTCACGCCCAAACGCACTGCCAGAGAGAACGAGATCATCACAATTATTCCAGTGGTGGCAAAGCAGAAGCATGAAGGACTCAGTGTGGTAACCCATACAGCCGTTGTTGAGGCAAGGCTGTCAGACCAAAGGCTGGAGCTTCTGGTGCTTTCTTTTTAGAGGCAGAAATGCTTGCGCACAAAAGCCTTTTTTGAATTCAATGCCAAGGTGGTCCTTCTCAAAAGGTTTCTATGGATTAAGTTCTAACGAAGATGAAAGATTACATGTGGCAGAGACTGGTCTTTTAGCAGGCTGTTTCTAAATGGATTTGTAACCTAAGCTTGGAATTCTTTCCAATAGGAAACAGTGATTTTGGCTTAGAAGTTTGACTATACAAGGAATCCCTCATGCTGCAATGCCCCAGAGTGGATGCTTCTGCAATTTCAAGATGTTTTGTTTTCATGAATTTAATTTGATTAAAGTACATTATTGCATCACAGAATGTACCACTTCATAAGTATCATGGGAACCACTGAATCACCATAGTAAATTGAGATCATCTAATATGATAACTAATATTTTTAAGGAAGGTGCAAAAATATAATACAACTGTCACACACTATCTTCCACAAAACCATTTTTTAAGGAGATTGAAGAAAGTGGTGGCTGTGACTTATGCAATGAGAGGCACAAAGATCTCAATCCTATCTGTAATGGCAGTGCAGTTGTGGGTGTCTCTACAGGCCACAGGAGATGGTTAATCCTTTTTGAACTGACCTTGTTGTGAGAAGTAGCAATGAACTTAAGAGACTTATAAGGACATATAAAAATAACATTCTTTTACTAGGTGTTTAAATTTTCTTCCACAACTATTTTCCTTATAAATAGGTGCATCCTGATACACTTCATTTTGTATCCATTTAGTACTCCCAAACTATTTTAAAAACAGGCTATAAGGGACAAGGAAAAGATCAAGTAAATCCGATGCAGGTCCTAAGGGCCAACTCTCATCAGAGCTCTCTATTCTCGCACATTTTAAGTAAGATATTGGCCCAACTGCTCAGCTAATAAATATTTCCTTGAATATTTCCAAGGAAAAGATTGTACTGCCTGGTAGAGAAATTGGGCAGCGGAAACAGCTGCCCCTGTGTGCGGGAAGTGTACTGTGCAGCACCCATAAAGGTAACAGGCCTTTTAAAACATTGTTACACTGAGAAGGGTGGAGAACCACCGCATCAAGCTTTGTAAAAAGTGCCAGACTGAAGCATGACCTGGTAAAGCACTACAGATGTTCAGTATAGCTTAAAATGAAATTATGTTTCTCAAATTTGAAAGTGTTGACTGAGGAGTGCATTACACAGACACTGGAAAGTAGTGATCAAAGCCAAGCTGTCCTTGAAATCAGGTTTTTGTTTATGTTGCAAAAATTTTTAATATATACGTTATATAGCCTCCTTGCAGAATTTTAGCCTTAATTATTCACATAGCACAACACAAATAGGCAAGCATTTATAAACCTATGTGCTACAGTTGTTTTAGTAATTACAATACCAATACCTGAGTGATTAAATTCGGACTTCTTAAAAACTTGGGATTCATTAAATACATGTTGTTGGCGGGCAATATATCATGTCTTGCCCCTCCTGCTTTTCCTTTTTTAATTTTCAAAGTTCATCAATGGAAATGTTGGCTCCTTCTGATCCAGGAGCTAGTTGAAAGACTTCTTCCAGTGACTTTTAATGTTCATTTCCATTCAATTTTAGCTCCTCTTTAGTATATTTATAAACTTTACATATAAATAGAATGGAAACACACAGCCCAACCTTTAAAGCATGACACATAGAGGCAAAATTGCTTCCCTGAAGTGCTTTCTTGATGCCCCAAGCTACAAGCCTCGATTTTCTCAAGATCACTTATAGAAGCTTCCATATTTTATAAGACTCAGTAATGATTATAAAGGCAAAAAATCAAACTGATCTTTTCTTGTATTAAGAAAACTCTTCATATCCTTACACCAACCTAGCTTTAAAGAAGATGGGTAAGAAGTTATGCTGTCAAACATACCCAATTTTTGCTGGCATGTACAGCATCAGAGGCACAACAGGGGAATCTTCATTTCCATAGATGATAAAGCCCATCTCTTTCAGTCGTCTCCTGAAATATCTCGTGTTCTCTGCTAGTTGCTGAACACGTGCTCTCCCTAGAAAAGAATTGAAGGTGAGACTGTGAAATCAACTGTTGTAAGTCACATCCATAATTGCAACACAAGACCTCAAACTAAAGTACAAGACACTAATGTCCTGCTTGTGCTTATGGAAGCGTTAAAAATAAATGCAAATTGGGATTTGCGGTCTCTTCTCTTTTATGTAACCAAGATTAATCATGCATTTTCTGACAAGTCTGAATGGACCAGGACAGGCACAACTATCAAGTCCAAGCACTGCCTAGTTTTTCCATACTAGGTTTTCTTTCAATTAAGAGGTACCTGGCAAAAAAAAGGCAGTTACCTGCTTTTATACAGGATTCAAAGTTTGCTCAGAATTGACTAGTAACTGCATCTTGAAGAAGAGTTTGCTTACATTTTAATAACTAATGGAAAACCTACTGAATCAGCTGGGGTTGTTCACCATGTTTTATCCTGCTTGCCTGTATTATTGTAAATTACTACTTTCCTCTTTAGATCTCTTTGCTGAAATACCATATGGCTGCTCCCTAACCTTCTTCAGTTAAAATGATCTGGGTTTAAATTAAACCGATTACGTCTGATAATCTAGATCACGTCACTTAAGTGGCAGCAGCCAATTTATTATGTATTCAGCCATTTCTGTAGGGGTACTTAGATATTTGTCAAAATTAGTACACAGGACATTAGACAGCTAGTATAATTTAAATATTCCAGATGTTCGGATCTATGCATAGAAAAACCTATTTATCAGTTAATTAAATTCTAGCCTAGCACAGTGTACTACATTTCTGTATTGCCCAGAAAAAGGTTCACATCATCTCACTTAAGCAGATCATAATGCATTTCTGATCAACTAACAGTCTAATGCGCTTAAGAGATTAAGCACTATGCCATTGATGAGATAATAATAAGTAACATTTACCTTACTTGTCTCACAAAGTATATTTTTGGGTAATTCATTACCCAAACACTGCCCTGCCCAGACAGGTGATTCATAAACTGAACCATTAAATGTACAGCACACAGATCTATGCCACATAGTAAAGGTGGCTGCTAGACATAATTGTCTTCCTTTAAAGTTGCAGATAACATTAGGTGATTAACTAAAAGGAATGCCAGGTCTCAAAGAAACATCCAACACCCACATAGCTCTGCTCTAGGCCAGAACAAATGTAATTTTAAGACCCTATATAGTATTTGTTACCAAGAGTATCAGACATTCCACCCACAACTAGGCAATCAAAAGCAAAATCCCATCAAAGGCACAGCATAAGAAAAAAGGGTAAAACCTGTTAAGTTTGCAAAACTTGGTCTATCATTAGTGGGTAGAAACTGGTATTTTTAATAGCACTGACTGCCACTTAAGACATCTCTTCTTCTGCATTAACAGCATTACTTCTTAATCTTTTCTTCCCCAGTTTCTCCAGAAGCTTAGTTTCTCCTCCCCAAAAAGCAGTAAGATTTCACTAAAACACAAGGACTTCTTCAACTTACAAAACTAAATTTTTAATTTATTCACATCAGATCAGATCCTCTACTGCAGACCCAGCTTTCTCTTGTGTTTTCAGACCAATTATTTGGTCATTTTAAATAACCCAGACTGCAAAATGATGTTGAAAAAAAAGAAACAAATGCAATAAAATTAAAAGAACCGGGCTTACTGCAAGATACTAAAAATAGCGGGCGAAAAGCCACTACTTGCATTTCTAATATTGAGGCAATCAATAAATACACAAGTGTCCACAGCAAACTACATGCAGAAAAAAAGCTATTTTGGTACCTTCTGAGAAGCTGCATCTGCACATCTCCTACACAGAAATGCACCAACTTCTGATATGTCAGGTCAGTGATGTACAATTGCATCAAAATACAAATCAGATTTCACCACTATGGAGTAGTAAGGTAAAGTACACAGCTGCTGTGATCAGACCCTCTCCCACGACAAGGAATGCAGCTTTTGCCATACATACATCTTCTCTGTGTTCCCATAAATCATGGAGTTTACAGCACTGAAGCAGAAGGAACTTCATCATCTTTATGGTTTTCCCCTCTGCACATTCACACCCTCCTGCATGTTGTTGAGAGCCTTCCAGACTAAAGATTAAAAAGCAACCTTAGTTTGTAAATGGCAACTGCTTCACAGTCTTCCCTAAACTCCTGCCAATAAAAACAGGTTATGATTCTAGATTTGTCCTTACAGATTGCAGAGTGCTTTGCAATGTAAACAAGTCTCAAGAACAAGTTTTTCCATACTCTACAGAGATGTAATCACCTATTCACAGCAACTGAGAGATTTGGAAGATGCTTGCCTTCTTCAGGTTTGTGAGTCTCAAAAGTCTATAAGCTTTTACTTCACTCTAGAGCCATCAAGCCATTTAATGAAATTATTGCTTCTTTAAAAACTTGTGGCTACAATAATAGCCTGAAGCAAAGCACCAGGAATCAAACAAAAATTGAGCACAGGTTCCTTTTCCTCTGCTTGCCTTTCTCCCTGAATTCTGTGCAACTACTCTTCTCTGTACATCAACATATTTGGTTTCCTCCTCCACTATAAAATCCTGCATTTGGAAGAGTGATACCAGATGCTAATTGATTAGGGTTTGTAATACTATGCAACAAGCGTATATCCAGTGTTCAGCTCTACTAACATTTGCTGGGTCAGCCCCACTGCTACACACTGGTGTAGCAGGCTGTTAACTGCTGCTTCAGTTCCACCATGTTTTCTGGGACCACAAAGACAAACCAAGCAGTGCTGGAAACAGCAGTGAGTAGGTACCATTGTTAATCACTCACAACCCAAACACTGCTTGAACACTCAAAAAGGACCTCTAAAGCCCTTCCCAGCCCAAACATCTCCTGAAGCTCAGAGCTTTGTCCACAACTGCTCAACTGTAGGCCTAGAAAAATTATCAGGACTGCAGCAATTCTCTAGCAATTGCCTTTTTTGGGTCGTATGCAGCTGCATTTTTAAGACCATGAAAAAAAGGCAAGATCAGACACCATCCTGCCAATTGTTCTTGCACTGGAGTTGTGCAATGATTCTGGTAACATCCTTTCATCTAGGAAACTGGAATGTGATGACCTTCAGCAAAGGAAGGAAAGGGGGAAGAAAGGGATGATTACTGGAAATGAGTTCTTCAAAAGGTTAAAAAAGCTAGAACTGTTTATCAGATCAACTGATCTCAAGTCTCTCCTCATGGGTCCTGTAAATGGCTTACACTAGCTACTGACAAAGTGACACTGAAATTAGAGGAAAAGTTATAACTTTTCCTGTACTTCTATACCCTTTTGCAAGTTTACTGCAGTCATATCAAGACTGCTCTTACAATTTAGTAGAACACATCCTTGCTTGTAGTAGCCTGGCTACGATTTAGTCTAAAGTGCACATGTATCTCCTAAAGAAAATGCTGACATTTTATTAGAAGTAAAGGTCACACACCACCTAAAGGGGAGAAACACTCTCCTGTCAGAAATATACAATGCAAGCGATATTCTTTTAAAAATGCAGCTAGCTGGAAAAAAAAAATAGAATTCCAACACCCTAGAGAAAGTACTCCATTATGAATCTGAAAGCACATGAGATGCATATTCCTTGTAACCACTACAAGTAAATTAGTGTCTCTGCCAGGACAGGTTCCCACAGGCTAAAAGAATGACCCTGAAATTAGCTCAGATGATTAGAGCATGGTGCCAATGCCATGTTTGCAGGTCCAATACCTGTATGGGCCATTCATGTAAGAGCTGGACTTCATGATCCTTGTGGGTCCCTTCCAACTCAAGAATATTCAGTGATTCTGTGAATAATACTTCACTTGTAAAGGTGACTGCTTTAGAGGTCATAATGCTCAGAAAGGCAGAAGTTATAATGAAAGCAGGAAGCGGAGGAGGCAGAGTTACTGAATGCCTTCTTCGCATCAGTCTTCACCGACAAGAACAGTCCTCAGGAATCTCTGGCCCAGAAGACCAGGAAGGGTAAAGGGTAAAGAAGACTCTTCCCTGGTGAAGGAGGACTGAGTTAGAAAACATCTAGGCAGAAATGACTTGCACCAGTCCATGGGCCCTGACGGCATGCTTCCAGGACTGCTGCAAGAGCTGGCGGACACCACAGTGAGGCAGCTCATGATCATCTTTGAAAAGTCCTGGTGATCAGGAGAGGTGCCTGAGGACTGGAAGAAAGCAAATGCTCCCCCGGCCTTCAAAAAGGCAAGAAGGAGAGCCCAGGAAACTTTCAGCCAGTCAATCTCACCTTAGTTCCATGAAAGGTGATGGAGCATCTCATTCTGGAGACTATCTTTGTTCACATGGATGACAAGAAAGGGATCGGGGGTAGTCAGCATGGATTTACTAAAGGTAAATCATGTTTGACCAACCTGATTGACTTCTATGATGAAACAACTACCTGGATGGATGAAGGGAGAAAATGGATATTGTCTACCTAGACTTCAGCAAGACTTTCAGGACTGTCTGTCACAGTATCCTCAGAGGCAAATTCAGGAAGTGAGGAATGGATGAGTGGACAGTGAGGTGGATTGAGAACTGGCTGAATGGCAGATCCCAGAGATTTGTAATCAGTAGCACAAGGTCTAGTTGGAGACCTGTCACTAGTAATGTCCCCCAAGGTCCAATACTGGGCACAGTATTGTCTAACTTGCTCATCAATGACTTGGATGGAAGAGATAGATGCCTCCTCAGCAAGCTCACTGATGACATTAAGCTGGGAGGAGTGGACAATACCCTGGAGTGCTGCACAGTACTTCAAGAGGTTGGAGCAATGAGCAGAGAACTGTCTGAAATTCAACAAAGGCAAATGCAGAGTCCAGCATGTGGGGAAGATGGAACCACAGCAACTGGTACAGGCTGAGGGCCAACCTAATGGAAAGCAGCTCTTGGGAGAAGAACAAGGAGGTGCTGCTGGGCAACAAGCTGTCCATGAGCCAGTAGTATGCCCTGGTGGCCAAGAAGGCCAGTGCTATCCTGGGCTGCATTAGGAAGAGCATTGCCAGCAGGTCAAGGGAGGTGATCCTGCCCTCTCTACTCTGTCCTGCTGAGGCCACATCTGGAGTTCTGTGTCCAGTTCTGGGCTCCTCAGTCCAAGAGAGACTTGGAGCTCCTGGAACAGGTCCAGGGGAGGGCAATGAAGATACCAACGAACTGGAGCATCTCTCTCTGATAAAAAAGCCAAGGGAGTGGAACATCACTCTTGGGAGAAAAGGCTGAAGGAGCTGGGCCTGTTCAGCCTTGAGACAACTGAGAGGGGTACCAGTCAATGCACACAAGTATCTGAAGGGAAGGTGCCAAGAGGAAGGATCCAGGCTTTTCCTGCTGGTGCCAAAGAGCAGGACAAAGGGCAATGAGTCAAAACAGATGCACAGGAAGTTCCACCTGAATATGAGGAAGAGCTTCTGTACTTACTGTGTCAGGGACTAAGCACTATAACAGATTGCCCAGAGAGGTTGTGGAGTCTCCCTCACTGGAGATCCTATAGAAATGTCTGGATACAATCCTGTGCAAAGTGCTCTAGGATAACCCTGCTTGAGCAGGGTGGTTGGACCAGATGACCCACTGTGGTCCTTCCCTTACTCAGTCTGTGATTCTGTTATTATGTAAGAAATATTTAGGCACACTTTTTCTTGAAGTAAAAATTGAGTTGATATTGACTATAACTATCAGCAGGATAAAAGAGGAGCAGCACATTCCACCACAGTACATCTAAACTCCTTTTGCAATGAGTTTACCAATGGTACATATCAACAGAGAAACTCACTTGTATTTAACCTCACTCTCTCATAAAGGCTTATGCTTAAACTAATGGTCCAGATATTTAAGGATTCTCATACAACCCAGATTTACAAAAGTCAGTTTAATAAATAAACAACAATTCCTCAGCAATTAAAATTTTTTGCAAGGCCAGGATGAACTCAGCCTTTGGAAAAAAAAAGAAGACAGTTCTTACAGCTAACATCTGTGTAACTTCTCAATTCCATGTGAACCCCAAGAATTTGTGGAAGTTACTCTCTCACAAAAATCTAGTATTTATAACATTTCTGTCATCTATTAAGGTTGATAAATAAGCTATCATAGATAGTATTGGACACAAAAGAAAATACAGTTCAACCAGGATGTACTCGTTTCCCTCCCCCTGTCTTGATCTCTAAGCAGTAACTGGAGAGCAATCACAAATCTGTTCCAAACAGTGCAACACTTAATCAGCACAGTTTCTTGAGAAATAAAAAGCATGTTGCATTATACACAGACAGACTACCAACTGACACTGAACTCAGAGGGGCAAACCAACTTCAGACAGACAAAAAACACACACAGGCAGGATTTTATCTGCTTGTCACACTAGGGATCATTGTCTCCTGGATCTAAAACAAAGATACTTGCTGCAATATAAAGGAAGCTTTACATTTTTTAACTGGTTCTTACAAATACTTCAAAGCAAAATAGTAGGACATATCTTGAAAAATGATTCCTGATCAGTGAAACTGTAAATTGTATGCACAAACTCTTGTTGGTCAATGAATACCAGTTCACATTAGGCAGCAATGATGAAGTTACTCGATATTCTTTCATTAACCAATCTCATAGATGTTCAACACGAATATGAGAGTTTTATTATTGCAGCCTTAATTTAACCTATTTACTTTGTTGTCAACACGGAAAGAAAGGCTGAACTAAGCAATTTCATGCCTTTGCCTTACATACTGGTTGAAAACTAACATATTTGGTTTTAATGATTAAATGAAAAATGTAGAATAAAAAAAAACCTCTTGATACAAATAGATTGGAATTCACTACATGCAGAATCATTCCACTTGTGATACATATTTATTGACTCAATCACTCAGTCCCTCATTAACAGCTCACACTGTAATGCAATCAAACATCTTCAGGTTCAGTTTTCATTGTGTGATCAGGGAAATGAAAACATTTGTTAGCAGAGATTTGTAAGAATTCTGTAAGAACTTGTGATGATGTAGTCTGACAGTGGCACACAGCCTCTGCTAAGACTTAGTATGTGTCTAACAAGAAATAGGTTTTGTTACCAAGATTGTCAGGTACATATTAAAGATGTTTTAAATCACTGTAGGAAGATTATAGCAAGTTAATATCAGATCCATAAGGCATCTTTAAGATGAAAATACTCTATTAATTCTTTGTGGAAAATTTGCTTTCAGACTCTACTGTATTTCACACCGTTTTCCAAGCTGGTCCCATCTTACGAACTCTTGCCAGGTGTTGGAGGTGAGAAGCACAATGTTAAATACTGATAGATGTGCCATCCTTAATTTGTGGCAGAATAATTTCTCTCAGTAGAGCTTATTATTATTATGATTATGATTATTATTATTATTATTAAGGAAGAGATTTATCCAGCAATCAGTTTACCCTGACAAATACCACAGCTTTACTGATGCTAGCATGACCTCTGCAGATTTACTTTGCTAGGAGGGCGATGAATTTTACAGGGCTGCTTACCTGGGCAGGTTTCCTGTCTTCTCCTCTCCTGATAGCCACAATCCAGGGAATATAATAAAACTTTTCCCTCCCTTGTACAAATGTTTTCCCAGAACTAAACAAGTTTTGGTCTTTCTCAGAACCAAAAATAACACTCAAGCTAACTAAAAGAAGGTCCTTGGCCAACTAAATGCTTATGGGGATTATGGCAGCTCTGAGTGCATGTATACACAGAATGGGGAAGGAAGGGACCAAGGTGGGTCATTTTTTCACACCTCCCTGCCCAAGCAGGGTCATCCTAGAGCACTTTGCACAGGATTGTATCCAGACATTTCTGTAGGATCTCCAGTGAGGGAGACTCCACAACCTCTCTGGGCAATCTGTTATAGTGCTCAGTCACTGGCACAGTACAGAAGCTCTTCCTTATATTCAGGTGGAACTTCCTGTGCATCAGTTTCTGCCCACTTCCCCTTGTCCTGTTCCTTGGCATCACCAAGAAGACCCTGGATCCTTCTTCTGGTATCCTCTGTCCAGATACTTGAGTACATTGACTGGTACCCCTCTCAGTTGTATCTTCTCAAGGCTGAACAGGTCCAGCTCCCTCAGCCTTTCCTTTATCAGAGAGAGATGCTCCAGTTCGTTGGTATCTTCATTGCCCTCCCCTGGACCTGTTCCAGGAGCTCCAAGTCTCTCTTGGACTGAGGAGCCCAGAACTGGACACAGAACTCCAGATGTGGCCTCAGCAGGGCTGAGGAGAGGGGGCAGGATCATCTCCCTTGATCTGCTGGCAATGCTCTTCCTAACGCAGGCCAGGATAGCACTGGCCTTCTTGGCCATGGGAAGGGCGCACTGCGGGTTCATGGACAGCACTCCCTCATCCTTCTCCACAGAGCTGCTTTCCATTAGGTCAGCCCTGATGGAAAGAAGCATGCATATGGCATCAAAGGAGATAAAATTAGCAGATCTCAACCTACTTTTCCAGGAAATAATGTTGAAAAGCATTTTATAACCTAAGCATTGATGTTTACAGACTGTTGTGTGGAATAAAAAGAGCTTGGGGAAAGGGTATGTTCTGTAGCATTCACCACTGTTCTAAAACTACACGACCACCCTATAACCCAATTTTACAGAAATTCTTGACCATGTAAACTTACTGCAATTTTTAGCAATTAGAAGTCATCCATCACAGAACACAAACAAACAAACCAACAAAAAAAGAGAAGGAAATCACAATCCACTACATAGGCACAAAGAACAATGTGATGCCAGGTTGTTCTGTTTCTCCAAACAGACATTGGCTAAATACAACCTACACAGAAAGGATATGGACCAGGCTGCAATACTCTGTGGTTGTTTTTCTGAGAGCACCAGCATCAATGACACAGAAGATAAAGTACTAATTTGTTTACAAGGATAGTGCTTTTTCTCCATACACCTTGCTATCAATGGGCCAAACAAAAGAAAATAAAATTTCTACTTCAAAAAGTCTGTATTTTCAGACATTGGGAAGTGCTTAAAGTAAACTGATGAGGAAAACTTGGTTACATATATCATTCTCTAAAAGTTTGTTTCTTCAAGTCAGAGTGATGCCATTATACAATCAAGCTTGTAAATTTTTCCACATTAAAACCCCCTTGTTTTTGCAAAAGCTTATACTTTCATTCTGTTTATTATTCCTACATTTCCATCTTTTGGTTGGCTGTTTCAGTGAAAGACATAATTCAACATATTCTGTTTTGGAAACAAGCATTTTTCAAATCTCAACCAGGAATTCAATATTCTTCTTCTGATTTAACAGATTCTTCACTAAGCTTTCAGAAGCTAAGTTGCCTCCCAAGGGCTTATGAAGATCTTTTGCAATGTTAACATAATAAGTTAAGTTGTTTTCTGGACATTATACTTGTAAATACCTCATCATTAAAAACCATACAAAAGCCAATTTCTCTTTTTTTTAGAAGACATAAAAGCACTACTACCCTTTTACTGCCTTGAATATGTTTTTCATAGAAGATACAGAAAACTCGCCTCTTGAAGGCTTCTCCTGAAAAGCACAAGTCAAGCAGGACTTCTAATAGTATTTGCATGATAAAAAACCCAGCTAAATGTTTCTGGATTTGCTAACTAGCAGAAAGGACAAGCATAGCTTATTAATATCTGACTGGAAGCAAGGGTCAGATTAGAAACAAAGTACTACCTATTAGGGGCTACAGTGAGTAACCTAAAACCAGAGAAAGTCGAGTAAGATTTTAAACAGAAAAAGATTGGAACACTAAACAAAATTCCACTTCAACAGTGACTGTATGCCAAAACTTTTACCTTTTAAGGAAAAATTGCACTAAGAGAGATAGGGGGAGCAGAGCGTTGTCAAAAATGCTGTAATGGATGCTTAAGGACCTAGCATGTGCTGATTTTGAGATGCTTGTAACATCATTTGTGAGAAAGCAGACTCATGACACAAACTCACACCTAAAGCAGGAAGAGGGATCAACAGTGATTCACCTGCACAACCCACCCAAAGGCATCATTCATGCACAAAATAAGAGAGTGGTGACCTCCTACAACAACCTATTCTGTCAGCCTAAAAATAGTGATTTACAATAGCTTATAAACAAGATGGAGGTATAAAGCAAAGTTTTGCTAGTTTCTTCTGAGAGATCACTCTATAATAGATAATAAAGAAAATTTTATTGTGCATTACCTACAGATTTCTTATCTTTCAGAATACTTTTCCTATCTAACTATTTAAGTTCCAGGGACAAGGTGACTCCACATGTTTCAGTCTGTTTCCTCCAAGTTTGCTCACATGAACACTGCATCACTGCCAATATTTGCAGTAAGAATTTTACATCCTCCCCTTCAGATGCTGTCTGCAGATTTTCATTATAGATCTTCAGAAAAGTATTGTAGACAATTATAGAATGTAACCTGAGATTGCACAGAGATATATTAAAATGTGTGGGCCAGAATATGATATTCCCCCAGTTTTATACTAGAACATACCAGCTCACATCAACAAATGCCAAGAGAGCCTCCCAGAACAATGAGAAACCTAAAGAAAGTAATTAGAATAATTCCTTAACTCATTGCTATTATATTACTATATAATAGCTCAAACTTTAGTACTCAGCAAACCACTCTGAAGACAGAGTAAACTCACCAGGTTTTTTCACAGGGTTGATGGGAAAATCCAGGTTTAAAGCTAATTTGGGAAAGGGAAGAGTCTTTGGGCTGTATGTTTCAAGTCTGAGGTCACCAGAAGGACCGAGCACCTTCCACTAGAGGCCAGCACTGCACCCAGGAGTCCCCAGCTGCGGTACCTGCTCACAGCATGTGCTCCACACAAATGCCTGCTTAATTCACCCAGGAGGCGCTAAGGGGACAGCTGAGTCAAGTTATTTATTCTTGTGACATACTTGCATGCTTCTCGAGTTCAGCACTCGGGAGAGAAACTACAAATAACATGGGAAGAGAACAGTTTAAGAATCAGCACACTTGAAAGCATGGATGAGGAAATCAAAAGACGGCTGCCAGCTCATGTTCGTTGGCCATATGGCAGCAGCATAAGCAACGATTTATTTTAGGAGAAGCAGTGAAAGGCTTGGCTCGTGACCATTCTCAGTTAACCCCGGGACTGTGGCTTTTAACAACACTGTATGGAGAGGATTTGCCCGGATTACATGGGTACTCAGTATGGAGCCACTGTAGAGGTGATGGTAAAAATGCTCAGTGTTTTAAAGGAGAGAGGAAAACAGCTAAATCTGATTTTAAAAACTGGCAACAGTAAAGCCAAAGAGAATCAGAAACGGAAAAAGGAGAAAAGAAAAATTATGGCTGATATTCTTGGCATTAAAATATCTCAGAGAAACAAAATTCATGCTAATATTAAATATCCGTCATTGCATTTGCTATCAAACAAAATAGTTCCAGTGGAGTCTAAAGGCATGCCAAAAACAGCTGGGTGCATGTACTGTGTACTCATTGAGTTTATATATACTGGTGAGATTGAAGCCCATGTCATATTCCAGAGCCCAGAGGAGTATTTTTGTATTTGCACTTCTGATTTTGTTTGCAACTACCAGCCGCATTTAGAGAACTCCAAGGCAGCCTGCTCTCCCCGTGAACTTCATCATAAAAAGATGCAGCTCTCACCAAGAAGAGATCATGTTGCTTCATGTGACTGGAAAGATGCAATCTGTTAGAATCATAGAAGAGTTTGGGTTGGAAGGGACCTTAAAGATCATTTAGTTCCAACACCGCTGCCAAAAGCAGGGACACCTAACACTACACCAGGTTGCTCAGAGCACCACCCAGCTGGGCCTGGAATGTTTCCAGGGATGGGCCATCCACCACTTATCTGGGGAAATTACTTAAAAAAACACTTATCTGTGTTCCACCACTCTTGTAAAAAAAATTCTTCCTTCTATTTAGTCTGAATTTACCTTCTTTTAGTTTAAAACCACTGCCCCTTGTCCTACCAAAATGTTTGTCCCCATCTTTCTCATAAGCTCCCTTTAAGTACAGAAAGGCCACAATGGAGGCACTTTGCCAGAGAATCCTACTAATTGTTCAAAATAGCACACGTTTCACAGGTTATTAGTCTATTAACAGAATATCTGTGTTGGTGACCACGAAAGAACTTGAATGATCTGGCTGCATATGCACTTCCAATATCACAGAAGTAGCATTGCCCAACCTTGCTGTAGCCAATGAAATAGTACTTGTAAATATGATTTCTTCATACTGCCCTGCTCTCTGTATCATTTAAACTTCTCTAGAGCAGTGACAATATGTGTACAGCAGCAAGCACAACAGTCTTAGCCCAACCCTCATGTCAAAGGACTTCGGCAGTATGGGGAAACAAAGATGTTACAAAATGACACTGTAATAAAATCAGCTAAAATGGTTGCTCCTCTGTGCACAGCCATGACAGTATTATAATTATTTGATTAGTCATCTTTTGCTTCAAACAGCAGGCTTCACCAAGTGAGCTGAAAGACTTTGAAATAAGATATCTATGCTAAGGAGACCAGAACGAATAAACATTAAGGAGTTAGTAAAAGCAATACTAAAACCAATTTATTTAAACTGAGCCAATGTTTATCAAACTACAGGAGTCAGCTTTTCTACAGCAAAAATACTTTTCATAAGATCCTAAAAATTCAAGCTTTAAAGAGAAAGAGATTAAAGCAGTAGAATTCTACTGATACTACAGAAAAAAAGATGGGTTAACAGTCCATCCAGCCTCAAATCTGGCCAACAATGGCTCCTAAAATGAGCATACACCAAACATTTAGTAAGAGCTGCAAATACATAAAATGAGTACATTCCATTAGAGAGGTTGATAGCTGAAACTTAGACATTATTAATCCATAGTAATTAAAGTGGAAGGAAAATTATTTATTGATAACCCAATTAGTTATCTTGTGCACATGTAAGTTTGAACTTCTGGGTGAACATACATCATTAGTAATCAACTTCTATACTTTTCCCTTTGTAGTTGGTACCATTGTATAGCAACCTGCATCTTCCCCCATGTGGCTGAAACAAGGCTAATGTTCAGCCTTACATGTGTCCTTTACAGTCTCTCAGCTACAGAATTCAGTAACCTACTAAGGACTCAGAGGAAGGTTATTATGCATGAAAATAACACACCAAGTGTTAAGAAAAGTAAATCTCAAAATCAGGATAGAAGACTCCAAGCAGTCCCTATCATTACAATTAGCAAACAACAGGATCAAGTCTTTAAAACATACATGAATAGAGAGGTATTTTATCAAATGTAGCATCACTATCACATACCGTATCAGTGGCAGAGATTCTGAGGAAGCCACAACTGAAATGTAAGATTGATTGACCTGCAAGTGTCTGAAAAACATTTTAAAATTATCTTGGGCTATGTTAGAATATTTTAGCAGAGCATGCTTCCACTACTAGAGAAGACTTCTGTAACCAATCCTAACAGCTCATGGAGTGACTGCAGCCACACATACACAGAAGCCTTTAACAAGACTTGATTGCTCTCCATTCTTGGAAGTTTCAGTCCTGAAGTACAAAGCTTAAATACATCCAAAATGCAAGATAATATTCTGATCTGGATGAAAGTCAAACATCATCAGGAAGAAAAACTATTACTAAAAGCTGTCAGCCATTCCTTTTCAGCAAGATCACCTAAAGAGTAATCCTTAGAGAAGGGAAGAAAAACCGACTGTGGCCCTTATGAGGCATTTAAGTACAGTAAGAATGAAAACTGAAATTTGCCTTAGAGAATAAGTATTTTTTACTGAAGGAAACCCCTTTGTTGGACTGCTGTAGGTACTTCAAAACTACAGGGTGACTGAATGTAGAAAATGGCATCTCAAAGACTTAAGTGGCCAAGGCAGATGCAAGAAAGCCATCTAAACGATGGGTAAATTTGAAAGACAGCAATCAAACAGCTACTCCAGAAGTGCTGAGCAAGGTACATGTAACAGCTTATACATAGCACAAAACAGCCCACTTAGCAAGGTAAGAATGTCCCCTTGGACCTTGCCTGCTTACAAATTAGCACATCCTTTGTAAGTGTGACAGTGTTCTCCGCATGAGCATCGTTCAACTCCAGAGAGATGTCTCAAATGATTTGATGACCTCCTGATGTCATGCTGCACAATCAGATCTGGAAGTATGTAACGTATCTATGGTCTGCCCAAAAGATGAGACGCTAGAATTATCCTCACCTGGCCAGATCTAGAAGGATGGGCTGACACATTGTATTGGCTTGTCAAAGACCCTCAGAAGGAACCTCACCAGAGGACAAGTCAGCTTCTCTGACCATAGGTTGGAACTGTCCATAAGCAAACAAACATAAATCACCTATGAAGCATTAGGAACTGATATCATTACAAGTGTCAATACAATGAGGTCATTTTAGGATGCATCTTGCAGAGACAATGGCTCTGGAAACATCCACTCTGCATCTTCCCTATGGTACTGAAAAAGGGTTTTGTGGAACATAAAAGAAGCTCTGCAGGTTTATTATTCTCTGTGTAAAAATATAAAATGTCCCAAGTGGTGAAAAGTGCTGTTACTAACACAGAAGGTACCACTTTCATTTTTCATAAATTCTTTAGGTTGGAATAGATGTCTTGAAATCACAGTCCAACTTGCCACCTCAAGCAGGATCAGCTAGAGCAGGTTGTCCAGAACTGTGTCTAGTTGGAGTTTTGACTGTCTGCACAGATGGAGACTTTACAGCCTCCACGAGCAGTATGTTCCAATGCTTGAGCACCCCCATAGTCTGAGTTTTCAGAAACTCTTTCCCTCTTTGGTAAATCCGAAAATTATCAAAGATTTACCATTTACTAGGTGCAGAAAACACTACACACATTAATGAATACACACTACTATTACATACATTCAGTACTACCTTGTACTTTAAGCCATCTTCCACAATAGAATATAAAATTTCAAGTCTGTTGGCTTGCGAGATTAATAATAATGAGCACTTTGTAACTTTTGCTCAACAGCAAACTGCACATATTAGATATGAGGCATAAGCCTAAATAGCTTGAAGATGCTGAGGCATTTTGCCCACAAAAGGTGAAGGTCTAAGCTGCCAAACCCCAGAATAACACACATCCGCTTCTTATATACCCTGGCAGCCAAACAGTGAGTCAAATCTGCCAGGGCACTTTGCTCATTATACATAGAATTCTTAACCGAATTTTAGTAACAACTCAACGTGTGTTCAGAGTTATTTTAACCTGTGGCCAATCCCCACACGCATGTCCAAACGGCCTAGCCACAGAAATAACAAGCGTAGCAATGCCAAAGCATTCAAAGCGTTCAAAGTGTTTCCTCTTTACATCTTGTTGGGGTTTTAGTCCAGTTTTCTTTTTCTCTTAAAGAATTTTTCCCATATATGTTGCCAGGGCAACAAATTACTGGGTGCATAAGAAAAACAAAAGACATGGCCACAGAGGGAGGGGTCGAACTGGCTACTCTCTTTCACCTGGGGGTTGGGTACACTCCTGGCTGGCTGGTGTGCTCAACATTCAGTGGGAGAGGCTGCCATGGTGGTGGAGGGAATTTGTCAGTGCTGAAGGCTTCTGCTTTAGGCTGCCTTCCTTCTATTATGAGTGGAGCTTGCTCGCTGGAGTGGCTGTTGCACCAGGACCCTAACACCCCACCTTACTAAAAGAGGAACCTTGTCACCATCTGCTCAGGTGCCTCAGAGAGAAACCATGGGATTCCCAAGCCTGCCTTTCCCTCCGGCCCACCGGGAGCCAGGCTGCAGCCACCCTGCCTCCACTGTTGCTCGGAGCCTTTGCTACTCTGTAGCCCCGCTCAGCCTGCATGCTGGGACCTCCCGAGGTTCCCAACGCAGCTGTGGAGCTTGATCCATCTTGTCTGCCACACAGGATTTGTGTTTGTCCCTGCTGTTCCAGCCTGCTGCTCCCGAGGGTCCGTCCGGGCACCAGGATCGGCTGCCCAGGGAGGTTTGTGAAGCCTTTCTTCCATCCCTTTTTCCCGAGATCTAATCCGCCATCACTGCGTGCTCCCCGAGCTCGCTCCGGAGCGCCCCCTGCAGCCGCGGGGGAACCATCGCACCTGCCCTGCTCACCGGGAGCCGCCAGCGCCCCTGCCGGCTGTGACTGGAACTGCACCAAAGGGGAAAGGGCCTGACAGCCGAGAGAGGCTGCGCTGGGTTTGTGGTTCTGTTTGCTGTCACCACTGAATTGTTATTTCTATTCTTCATACCTTTGCCTGAAAGCCCCTTAATTTCAAAACTGTAATATTTTGGGGGGAAGAGGGTTGCATTTTTCATTTCAGGGGAGGCTCCTGCCTTCCTTGGCAGACACCTGTCTTTCAAACCAAAACACATCTAAATCTAAGATAAATGTTATTCATGCCACATCGTGCAAATATAACTGCAAGGATCCAACTCTAAAAACAGAAGTGGTAGGAAAGTAAGAACTGGAAATGAGTGGTATTACTGCTACCTCAGCGCAAGTAAAAAAGACTTAAATGCTTTGCAGAGTTAGTTGATGATGCTTTCCTCTACAGCCACTCACCTCAGAAAAGGTACCAGTTCTTCACCAGAACTTGTCAAGCATATGCTTTATCATAGTGTTGCTGTGATTATGTTTTTAGAGCAAATAAAGACAACAAATGGAAGAAATTTCTTAACCAAGAATAGTAATGTGTGGCAAGAGAATTTAAAATCGTGTTCTGAAATAAATTCTGGCAGTAGGTACCAGCCAATATTCTCAACAAATCAAGACACTCTAGGAAGTCACATGCAGTATGTTCTACTCACAAACATTTAAACCTGTCTTACAGTTATAATTCAGACATTAGGAGAACCAAAACTGCCTCTACCCTCCAAGACTCTTGCAGACATTTCTGCTTAATAAACCATCGGCTCAGATGTTTATTTTCGTCAGGGCACAAGAACTGAGCTGAATGTATCATATCATTAAATGGTATCATAAAATTAAACAGGTTAGAAAAAGAAATAATACTTTGGCTAGGACAGAAGAAAAAGAAGTAGCTGCCAGGAGGACAAATTTGCTAGCAAACTACCTAACAGCACTCTGAATTTTTACTTACAGATGTAAACTGACTACTAGGCAAGCTTTCAGAAAAAGAACCTACCTCCCTGAAGCTACAGCAACAAACAAGTTTAAGTACAACCAGTTCTTGAGAAAAACCCTTTAATAATCTGCACTGTTCTTACTGCTAGGTGAGAACTAAACTAAGAGTCCTTGGGTGGTAAAGTAAAATAAATGGTGCCAATTATACCTGAAATACTCAATATTTCCATCATAATCTTTGCAAGCTCTCCCTCAAGAGATTAGTGGAATTTACCTTGCAGCAAGAATTAGTTCCTAAAAAATCCTATACACTACCTTGCTTTCTGAAATCTTCCTTTAGAGATACATCTAAAAGACAGTAAAAAAAGCAAAAGCTTTGTGAGTTGTTGGGGCTTAAACCATGACACCAAACACAGGGAAGTGTGTCATTTATATAAACAGTCTTTATTTCTTATTTTCTACCATGTGGACGTGAGGGTTTTACATCACCCACTGCTACCAAAAAGCTGCAGCCTTGCCAGGGCGATGTAATTTATCACAACCAGATGGTGTGCTGTCAATAAAGGAGGGGCTGCTATCATTCCAGGGCAGAATAATTACCTTTCCTTTGAACCAAGGACAATGTTTTCAATAAAAACCCAAGCTGTTTAATGCAACTTCCAGTCTGTCAAGACTCCCACTGTGCAGCTCCAGGATTCATTAGACTCACAGAAGTGAAGGAGACCATTTGTTAAAAACATAGCACAAGTATCTCAGAGGACATTGATGACACACAATTTTAAAAAGCCCAAACAGTAGAGACATTTTGAATCTTCTTTAAAAGCTTTTTGCACAGACCATTTTCATCACAAATTTTACAGCAAAAGTAGCTGCTGTATTGCATTAAAATGCCACCTGTGTCCCAGGCCTTTTAAGTAAACCATGGAAAATATTCACTGCTCTGCTATGCACCTCTTCTGCTTTGCATTTTTTCATCTCAGGAGTTGGAGTAGCAACATTTATTCTGGGAGGAAGACTAATAGGTAAATGTTGTAAAGCACAGAGAATTAAAATTAACTAGCAATAAAAGCTAAAGAAGAACAGAAAGCTGTCTTTCACACATCGAAACATTAGTAGGTTAACACTCCTCTGACATCTGGAAACACATGGCAATCATACTGGAGTAATCAGAGGAATGGACCTTGCAGCATAATTAAACAAGTTACAATACAACCAAATGGTAGCTTCTCTTTGAGCAATGCAAGAAACTGGATGAATTTCACTACATACTAAATTTCCCCTTGAGTTTCAAACCCCACCAAATAAAAAGCAGTAATTATTTGAACACTCCAAGCATTTTCTGAGCCTACTTCCATGCCAAAAACTGACTTTCAACTTGTCCTTCTTTCAACAGTACATATTTAATGAAGTGGTTAAGAAACACATCCTTTTCTCATAACACCAGAACATTTTGTTCAGCTCAAAAAAAGAGAATAACTCTCTAGCTTGGGAAATTAAACATGAGCTGGAAGCCCAAGTGTGACCATTTCCAGGAATTACATCTAACAGAAGAGAACAGAAATATTCCTGTAGCTTCAGTTCCACGGTGGTAATGAATGTATTAAAAGATATTTTAGCTCAGTTTACTTTTGATTGCCCCCTCTCTAGCTAAGATCAGTATATTCTTCGTGTAGTAGTTGCCTAAAGGATCCTAGTATAGATTGTACTATATTTTACATGTGATTTACAGCCTTAGAAGAAAAATACATTCAGGGAAAACATGATAGAAAACAAAAAAACCAAACCACCACAACAACTGAACAGCATTTAAGACTTTACACAAATCTCAGCTGACAAATTTCTGCTCATCACCTCCAGAAGGTGCAGTAAGTAGCTGATGACTTACCATTCAGAAGACCACAATTCATTAATAAAGAGTAGAAGATAAAGCATGATCCTTTGGTTCTCCCAAGAAGCACAGTTATGTGCATGAACAAAAGCTCCACAGGGAAAGAGTAAGTTGTCTTCTCTGCTTGAATGAGCAAGGGTGGCTCTTACCTTAGGATACCAGGGTCCAGTCCCACCAGAACTTCAGATATCACTGGAAAAATCTCTTTGTTGTTCACTCTTAACAAGCACATGCAGTGGGAACATAACACAAATGGACACAGCAACTGATAAACTTCCACAGACACACAGATACACATCTATTTTTGCCAACACTTAAAATTGTTCTCAGATTTTAAGCATTTCTTGCACCTATGTGGTAGCCTTCAAAGGAGATTTTACAGGCTTTTCCACAGCCCACGCAAAGGTATGCAGCAACTCACACTCAAGTGTGCAAAGGCATATGCAAGAAAAAGCTCAATGCCCTTTCCAAGTTAGAGGCTTTTGTTTGTTTTCCAATACACAACAATTAGTCTCATCTTGATAACAAAACACTTTTACTGTTCTTGTTTTGTACAATACTGTTATCTCTGACTGTGACATCTTACACAGAGAGTATACTACAAAACCATATTTTTTTCAGATTTCCCAACAGCTATAAAGCATTAGTGTTGCCACTACTAATAAAGCCATGTTAATGAAAAAGTAAAGCAAACAGAAACCAGTCAATCCCCAATCAAGCTAAAGACAACTGAAGGCATTTGTCTTTACATGAAGAAAATACATTCAGAACCACCAATATCAACTGATACACAGTACTTGGAAAAATAAAGCCAATGAACATAGACTACCCCACAGCACTGATGATCAGGTGCTAATTATGTCAGCACTTACACCAAGGCAGAACCAGACTGTAGCATGTTCAGAACCTTCCTCTTGATCAATCTCCTGCTCCAGTAAGTGACTGAAGAACTGATATTAGCTTCTAATTAACACCAGATTAAAATCATGTAATACAACTCTAAAGACAACCATGCCAGAACAGTCTTCATGTAGGTTTTATTATGACTCTTCCTTCTAGTTGCAATTTAGATTTCTTAAGTAATCTGAATTTTCTAGAGCCAGCAACCAGAATTAACCTATTTTTATTAACTGAAACACCTCAGTCTCTCTTGACACACAGAAGGAACTGGCATCTGCACTGAGATGTAACTAAATGAAACAGGGGGACAACCCCCAGAAAAGCCCACAACAAAAAACACAAGGCACCAACAATCACTTTTGCTGAGCTTTGTGTGAGCTGTAATGAAGCGAATTTCAGTACAGTTCTGGGGAATACAAACTTTTAAAGGCTCCACTGGTGTGCAACATCATTGCATACTGACTAGTATTTTAAAAAATACCAGATATTTTCAGCAGTCTGATAAAAATACAGCCAATAGAATACATCAAGTATATCAGTGGATGAACTTTCAAAAATCTCCTGTTTAAAATATTGCTCCACAACAGGAATAACACACAACTCTTCGGTTCCTCCAAAACACAGGACTGTTTGTAATTTAATATGGAAACATTTCAGCTGTCTTAATACCAGGATAATTCCTACGCAAGTCTGGCATTTGAGACATGCTACGTATTTGTCACTGAAGTGTGTGAATTTTTGTGCTATTATGTGAGGTTCATCAGTTGATGCCTTGGCCATAACAGTACCTCCTCGCACACACATTTGCTCTCAGGTTGCCAAAGAGATCAGCCCTCTGAACCTGGAGCTTTTTTCATCAGACCATTTATTTGTTCTGCAAGGTACATCCAGACCTCAGGAGTTCACAGCTAAAGGGATACTAACAAAATGCATCTCCCAACCTTTAAAAGAGATCTTAAGAACCACTGAGCTTGCAGCAGCAGCCTTCACAAAGTTTAACACTTGAGCTGCAGTGCTTTTTACCCTAATTTCAAAAACTGCCCTTTCCCTCTGTATAGATAAGAAAATGACACACAACAGGGATATGGAGCCATTACCATCTCAGGCTCCCTGTGTGATAATCAGAAGAAATGATCTGCTGACCTCAAGCAGTCTTTGAAGTCTGCACAAACATTACCTAATGAAAAGGGAAGGACTATTCAGCAGGACATACATCCCCCTAGGCCTGCCCCTCCAAAAGCTCTGCTGGACTAGTGGTTCTCTCAAAACCTGTAAAAACCTGGGCTGCCAGAAAGCTTATGGTTATAGACAATGTTCAAGGACTGCTGTGAAATAGGCTCTGTTTCATTTAAGTCTAACATACAAAACCTGTCATGCAGCAAGCATTGATTTCTTTTCTTTAGATCTGAATTACTAAGTTATCATCAGAGAAAAACAAAACAAAACAGCCACAAAAAATCCAATTGCCCCCCAAAATAAACACCAAATCCAACCATAATTCCGATTCACATTTATACAGCCTTTTACCTTATGCAAGATGGCATGGAAAGTAACATGGAATTGCTCCCATTGTTTAGTTTCAATAGTTTCTTGATTCCAAAGATACAGAAATTATAAAATAGTAGATCCACATCACATAAATAATCTGCTGGAGTTATCCATGTAAAAGAGAGCCACATCCTCAAACGTAATGCCAACTTGCAATTAATTTCAGTAACTCAGTTTCAAGAGATGGGAAGGAAGTCATAATACCATCTCTTGCCCCTACTGTGCATTCAAAATGCACTTTGAACTACAGAAATCTGTTCTCTTTAACACTTAGGAGAGTCTAAAAAGACTGCTGGTTGCTGGTACCATCAGATTCCTTAATGACTACTAGAATCACGCGTATCTGGTAATTTGCTTTTAAATTTTTCCTGCAGTACTAACTCAATAGTATACCAGACACTGCAGAAACACCATCTCTTACTTTAAAGTTCACACAACAGAGAACAAAAGATTCCATGCTCTCCTTTTGAGTTTAGTGTGACTCTTCATGGAAAACCCACCTAGACAGAAGTAGGATTTGACATCTTTGATGAAGAATGGATCTTGTCCAAGGCAACAACAACACACAAAACCAAAGCAAAACAGTGCCTCCTGTCAGAAAGAAACAAGCCCTTTCCACTTAAAGGAGAATTCAAGATAATACCTGGTTGACTAAGCTGATAAAATTATCCACTAACTCTATTTTACTATTAAAAAACAAACCAAGAAAGCAATAGTATGTGCCTGTGTATCTAAGAATGAGTAAGACTGGCTGAACACAAAATTATTTCATAGGCAAAGAACTGCATAGGAACAACAGTTACATTTCATGGTCACATTACACTCATCTCTGATATGTTTCAAGCCCGGTTGCAATGAGAGACTAGGCTCATGAGACTCAGGATTCCCTAACTCCAACCCCACAAGCCACCACTGTACTTTTCCACACAGGACTTTTCCAGAGGCCAGATTTCTACTGAAAGCAGTTCAAGTTCTTTCTAGCATTATCACAGTCAAATAGATTAGCCATACAGACAAAGAAAATCTACTGTGACAGAAGGTGAGGACAAAAACACATTACCAGCCAACTTCACTCTAACACTAGCTGAAGGATCTGCTGAGGAAGAGCAGCAATGCCTGCAAGAATCCCACCTCCTCCCTGCCCCCATACAATCCAGAAAGCAATTTCTGCAATGTAATTCACAATACCTGTTCCTGTTTGTTTGTACCTTGCTTACTGGATCTGGTTGCACTGCTGTCACATGACTAAAATTCCCTGCATCCTAACAATTATGATTTAAAATCATCTTTATTTTGAAAGTGAAATTATAAAGTATTGGTTCAGATCAACAGGTAATTTTAAAGAACGTTATTAGGGCTATCCCTCCAGAACAAAGAAATTACGTTTTTGTTGCCTGGGTACATGTATTAGCTAACTGTACATATTAAATCACTGGGAGGATTTGTGGGATTGCATTAACACTACACATTAGCTCATACAGATTTTGTATTATCACAACTGCAGTCATGATAATAGTGTTCATAATCAGTAAAAAGACAGCTGTACATATCCTGTTTGACAGCTATTCTTGTGTACTGGTAAGAAGAAAGAAAAGCGTGCTTATCAGACTATTCTTCTGCACTAGTTATGGCACCTTCACCATAAAGTCAGAACCATGAAAAAAATTACCTTTATACAGTTTCAGTAAAACTTACCTTGCTAAATTAATTGATTTGTTGAAAAAAGCAAGCATTAAAAACCTTCTATTTCCTTTTTATTATGATACCATAGACACTGAAATTTAAAAAGCACATCTTTGCTCTTAAAAATCTCAAGAGAAAGCATCAGTGAAGAAAAGACAGAACAAAAAAAGACTCAAACCTTTGTACAGTACAAATAGATTGGCAGGCCTTTATGGCAGACTGAAGCTACAGAGAGCAAAAACATCAAGAACACATACAAACACCACATTTCTTTAGAAGCTAAGGAATGTGCAAGCTTTGACAAAGCATATTATATTAAGGATGTTTATAATCTACTTCCATGGAGACAGTTCGGTAGCTTTACAACACAGCAACAAAGAGTGTGAACTATATTTTCCATCTGTTTTGTGCAGACTGTTTTTTTACAATGGAAGTCAGTATCAAAGCAAACTGTTCCATGGGATTTTAAACAGCAACACAAAGGGATAAAGAACTCTTTTCCTATGCAGTACAAGAGAAGATGGAGGATATGAATGGCTATTAAAAATATATACAAAAATATGTGATGAAGACCTCTTATTTCAAGCAGGACATGTTACAGATGATGTAGCAGCCACCTAGTTTAAGCTGTAATTACTGTATTTATTAATTGCAAAATATCATATAGGTATGAAAAATCTTATAGAACCAGATAGATTATCACCTCCAGCTGAACAGATGCAGTAAAAACAGCAAAGCAGCCCCTTTCCACATTTTAAGAGAACTACAATCAAAAATAGAAAGATACAGTCAGTATAAAATATGAAATCAGATTTAGGTCAAGCATGAGGAAAACAAAAAGGACAGCACTGTAAGTACTTCTTCAAGAGGAAAACAAAAATATCAGCATTGGAAGTACTCCTTCCATCTCCAAAGTTCACTTCACCATAAAATCTCTTCCAAAGCTATCCACCTTAAAACAGATAAAACAACTAACAAAAAGTATCTATTAAACTCATGTATTAGCACATTTTCTGCCATTCTGCTGCTGTTAGGCTGGAGTTCACCCTGTTATATGGCATAGCTGTTCTCTACATGCATAGACCACAAGAAAAAAG
Organism: Lanius collurio; assembly: GCA_020086605.1. Classification (NCBI taxonomy): domain Eukaryota; kingdom Metazoa; phylum Chordata; class Aves; order Passeriformes; family Laniidae; genus Lanius; species Lanius collurio. Next base: position 16,906,363 of record JACBWW010000004.1, on the reverse strand, counting down.
TACAGAAAACCATATTCCTTTTCCCAGAAAGCAAAAGAGCTGCAGTGCACACCAGCTTTTCCAAGCAAATGCACAGTGCTTAACAGGTATGATCTATACAGACAACACTTTAAAAGAAAGGCACTTGAAACACTCCACAATACATTAGTACTCTAGAAAAACAAATGTGTACGGAATATACAGCCCTTGTGGCCATGTTAGACTAGCCTCAACTCTAAAGGGAAGTCATTAAACATTTATGCCCTGCGTTAGGAAAAATCCTGCTATGAAAAATATTCCCAAAGTCCCTCATGTGAGTCTTCAATTCCACTGAATACATCAAACCCAAAACTTAAGCTGTCTTATGAAGACCACCACATGCATCTAAGACCATGCCTGAGCAGCAGCAGTGTCTTCCACCATTCCAATAAATGCCATTACAACAGAACTATCAAGACCCCCAGATGCTACACATCCACTTCCCAGAACACAGTGTAATTCCCCTTGTTTACCAGGTATCTACAGAGCTTCCATGAAGAGACTGTTACGCAAATCCTTCACGTCATGATGAATTGTCAAAAGAACTAATCCCAAGACAAAACAAACACTTGTAGTGGAATATTTTTTTCATCTACATAACACTTTCCAAAGGTTTCCCGTAGTAGTAAAATTTCCAAGTTAATTAAGTACCAAAATCTATGGACTCAACCAGGGTATTAAGGCATCATATCCAAAATTGACAGGCTACAAGCTACTTACTAGTGCCTTCTTCCTAATGGAGAAAATCCCACAAAAAAAAAACAAAAAAAACCCCCAAAAACCCCCAAAACAAAAACAAACAAAAAAAGCTCCCAAAACCAACAAACCTCCAAACCAACAAAAAAACCCCCAAAACAAAACGAAAAAAAACCAACCCCAAAAAACCTCCACCAACAAAACAAAACAAAAATCCCCAAAGTGGCCATGTAGCCACCTTCTACTCCAAACCATGCTCAATTCTCTCAAAACATAATGAAGAAAGAATGTACAAATATGAAATATTATAAAAATGAAAAGTATTGAAATCCAATAAAAATGACTGCATACAACATAGGTTATAGCCAAAGATATAGGGTTAGAAAAGATGAAGAGTCTGACAACCATAACCAATGTCACTGAATGCCCTGTGTTAACAGGAAACACTTCCCAAAAACAAACTTGGAAAAAAAGAATTAGCTCCGTTGTGTTCAGAAAAAAAGGAAAACAAATTTTCCCCAAAATTCTCAAATACAAGAATAGTCTTCAGGGAAATGCAGAAAAGTATAGTCTGTGTGCTTTAATGGTAAAGTTATTATTTATTAACTAACATTTAGTTTGCCAGTATATTTATCCTGCCATTAGGCACGTCTTTAAGGAGTTCACAATGGAATCCACAGACTGGACAAGACAGCCAAGTACTCAATTTCAGAGCAGTAATTCGGTAGCTCTTCTGACTGAGCTTTAACACACTACCTTCCCTATGGAACTCTTGCTAGCTGGTCACAAAAACTAGATTTATTTTTTCCTGCATTGTTTTTTGAGTTTTACATCAAACCAGTATAAAAGTACAAGGTTTTACAACATCAATAGGCCTTAATCTAGTCTTCTAAAACTCAATGCCAGTTCAGCCAAATAGAGGTATTTGTATGTCACATAAATCACAGACAATAAGGTAGACTGAGAAACAGTGCAAATTAACTCCAGATGACTAGCAACAATCTTTTCCCCCATTCCCTACAACTGCATTAGCCACATACTGAAGTGCTGCCCTTAAATATAAAATCCAATAGGAATGCTCTAAAGTGCAAGAAACAGCATTCAGCAAAAGTCAGCTGACTGGTCACACTCCATGTCAACACCTTAAAAGCTTCTAATAGCATTGGTGCTGATGCATCTGGATTAATGCTCAAGTTCTAGCACAGCAAGGCTTGTCATTCACTGGAAAAGACACACCAGCCAGCTACAAAGTGTCCACCTTTGATTAGAATAGCCAATAATCAGCTTCGTCTAAGAAAGCAACAAATAAGAGCTAGGGCATCCATTCTCTTACCTGGATAGTGAGGTATCCCTGAGGGGGTATCACCTGAAGGGTGGGATGCATCTGACTACCGTACTCTTTGGCAAACTCCTTTGGGAGGTGGCCACCATAAACACTGAAGTACCATCTTCTGGCCAAACTGAAGTCAGCTCTATAAAGAAATGATGCCAAGAGTGCTACGAAACAGGCTCCATGAGCTTGCGATGATAATGAGATCCTACACAGAAGTATGCTTTGACCAGTAACTGACACTGTAAGATACTATGAGAAGCGTTTACCTCTGTGTTAATCTGAAAATCCAGAAAAGCAGCCTGGCAGACAGACTACCTTCTACTATGTCTCTTGGTAGAAGAATCCTTTAAGAGATAAAGAAAGTGAACAGAAGAGTCCTCAATACCTACTTTTCATCAGTAGCACTAAATGGGACCTTATGGAATCGAGCACATTAAGTTACAAAGTTCTTTCTGTACTTCAACAGGACTTTGATATACCTTCCAATATAATACTGCTACAGACCTCACCTAACAAGGCACAGTGGGAGAGACAGGATGCTGCAAGTGTGTATGTGCTCTTTGCTAATGTGTCCTAAAATTACGAACTTTCACTCTGAACGAGTTGGTTAAGTCTGGTTTTTTTTCAATAGGAAGCTTATGTATGAAGTCATTGAGAAGGTAGCACCCGAATCTTTCACAGAACACATCTTCATACATCTTTCTGTGAAGACTTTGATCCATTCCATAAGAGGTCCTGTACAACATTTCAAGTTTCTCTTTTGACATCAAAAATGCTTATAGCCAACTCATCTCATGATGAAAACTGTAGCCTGCAAATTTCCCACCAAGTCAGAGCTGCCCACATCCACCTGTGTATTGGTTATAGTAGCCATACTTGTCCTTCTACAGTGTGTTCTTAGATTTACCCTAAAACTCTGCAATAATTTCAACAGGAAGGGTGTTGAGCTTTCCCATGTTAGTACGTTGTATTTGGCAAGAAGTTCCTGGTATCCTGCCACCTGGAACTGCAGTGAGGTGGAAGAGCAGGCTTTGTGCCTGAAAAGGCCCAAACCCTGGAGACCTTTGCCTCTCCTTTGACATTTACAGACTTGTTTTTCCTGCACAGCTCTGTTTTCCAAGGATCCTGGAAAGATCAAAGCTGTGCATATAAAACCCACAATTGCCTCTACAATGCCAGGTCCTGAACAAAAAGATACTTGTCCGGAATACAGCTATAATCCTAGAAAAGACAAGCTGTATTTCAGATTGGAGGTACTAACCATTTTGCTTCCAGCTCTTGGTACAGTTATTCTGTAAGAGTTACACATCTGTTTGCACAGAGTACTTAGTTCTAGAGATGCTAGCTGAAGGACAAATGAGTTCTCCACTGCCCATTTAGAGCCTGAGTTTGCCAACACACTTACATGATACAATATTAAGCTGACCAGCTGGAAGGCAAGCTTGAAAGTCTTAAAAAGCTTCAGAAGTACTTTACTGGCGCCCTTTTTCTTCTTTTTTTTTTTTTCAATCCCACTGTCCATGGACAAACAGTTAAGAAATCTCAGGAGCTGCTAGCCAACATGAACTTGAGAAGCATGCATACTCTGTAACACATTTTCCCCCACGTAGGCAGTATTTTAACCACAACTTTTCCACTATGCAACAATTAGGCAATAACCTGAGCATTAACAGAAGCTTACTTGTGGCAGAAAGAAGCCCTACAGGTTGGTTTATCCTGTCCTTGACAAGTCAGTTTGTCTTGAACTAAGCCTCAATACTGAAATTAGACTGCAACAGAATCTGCTCAATCTTATTTAAAGTAATCTCAAATCTCTCCTCTGGCCATGCGGTCTTCAAATACATTAATTGGCATTCAGGTTTTTCAGACAGCTTCTTCCTTCAAAGATTAAATCTGTACTAAAAAGTTTATTAATTCTGAAACATTAGCAAACATCTGCACTCTAGTAGGACAAAAGTACACACTGTAGATTGTCAAGATTGTCTGCATTTGGGAATTTGTGGTAAGTCAACTGCATTGATGGGAAATGGCATGAGTTGACCTTGTGCCAAACACATTTTCCATCAGAACCCACTAAAGTAGGCATAGACAGTAGCTCAGCTGGCCTGCAAGTCCCACATAGCCTAACACAGCCCACAGAAAGGGCTTCATTACTGACTGTTGCCTGGTTCCAAAGAAGATAGAAACAATTCTACTACATAGTCTTCACAGAAGGCTCTATACTGCAGACACGATTGCAGTACTAGTATTATTTTTAATATATAGAAATTTGGTGCAGTTGCCAGGACTGATGATAGGAGGTAGTGCTTGTGTGGGTCATTCAGGTATTTTGTAAAAAATCTGCTCTAGTAAATCATGTACCACACCAGGAACCATGAACTCTATTTAACACTAACCCAAAGAAAGAGTGCACATCACCTCATGTGTGACTACTCCTGCTGAAATGCTTTATCTTAATGATTTAGAAGCATATTAGTTGCACCGTTGCTAACAATATATACTATATATATTAGTAACCAGCTACCAGTATTTTCTCCTTTCTCTGTAGGAGCTGCACACCAGCATTCTGTAGAAACCTGGCACTCCATACGCTACTGAGAGTAAAAAGTAAGATACACATTTTAAATCAAATGTAGTATAAGAAATGAAGAAAAATTAAATTACTTCAACAAAGCAATATTTCTAGTTGTATTTCTGCTATGAGAGGTCAGTGTTTACTCTATGAAGACATACAATGACAGCTCCTACCTTAACAGAAATAGCAAGAATCAGAATGTTACAAGAACAAAGCAGGTGTACACTTACAAAGGTTTATAACTCTGTACAAACACCACAATGTTGAATAAGGTCCAAAAGAAGAGGCGCTGAAGAATTCTCACATTTCAATGTACAACACAAAGTGTACAACTCTGCTAATGTCTGTAAACACTCCTCAAAGCATCAAAAGCTGAAAGATTTCTCCTGCCCAGCCCAGGTTAAACCAATTTTTCTGGAGGCTTGCCCATACTCTGTGGGAGGCAGTTAGGGGTGCAGCAACAAGCTGGATTTAAAAGATCACCAACTGGAAGTACAAATACAGAGAATGATGTTTAAAACTGTTAGACCCCTGGAGAGAAGCAGGAAACTCTCTTTATGACCCCCAGAGTATTTGTTTTTCCAACAGTTTCCCAGCTCAGCTTGAGATTCTCAAGGACAGCAACAAAAAAAATTTCTCTTTGCTCAAATTAGTTTTGACTGGTCCCCAAGTTCCCAAGGTGATAATTTAACACCTCATTAACAAGTGCATTATTGGAGGAAATTCAAATGAACCGATTTTAATGATAATTGAATGTTTTCAGCCTCAGCCGGCAGAAGGAGTCTTTCCCCCTCGAGTACAACAGCAGTCACTGCTGGCAACGAATGGCAAAGTACAGACTTCATTTATAAATGTACCATAAGCTACTTAAAATTCAATTCCAGGTGCTGAAACATGGGCTATTCCTTCATTACTCCTTATGTTTTTACATGCATATAGTTCTGCTTTGTCTTTGGAAAGAAAAAGGTAATGTTACAAAATGTCCAACTTCAAGAAACTTACTGATTAGGCAGATGATTGAACTGCTAAGGTCTTATCTTCACTTGAGGGCCTGATTAACCACACGGAAGTTAAAATACTAATTGCAGTCTTTTCTCCTCCAGAATTTAAGCAGACCATTTGAGCTTTGTTTGGTTTAGTTTTTTTTCCCCCCCAGCATGCTTCTCTCTGGGCATATTGACAGTATAACAATGGTCCTGAATTCTGAACAGCTCAGTTATGCTCAATTCTCTGCCAAGACAGCTGTACATTCTTATTACTTCTGGTTATAATTGGCTTAACTACTTTCTCTGATTTAACTTACTCAATATTGTTGCACATAGCAATGTCAAGAGTAGAATTTTTTTTTTAAATGTTTTCACTGATGAGATGGAATCAATTACTGGCTCTTCACAACTGAGGTGCTGAGACAAATACCAATCAGACCGTGTGCTGCTGACTGACCAGCCTCCAAAGAGCAGTTATTCGTTTCCAACAGCTTAGCAGCTGGGATGGCCAATTCAACTGCTGCCTCCACTGAACTATGTTGCATAATGGTCCTTCATTTCTACAGTGATCAAGACAACATTCACTCAAAATTTAAGAGCCATTTTGGGCAAGGTCTATCCACCACTTATTCTATACATGCTATGTATGGCGCTATGATTAGGTGTGGGATATTTGCCTCCTAAAACTCACATGGAAGTCAGTAAAGTCATTACAAATGTCAACAGGTATAATTACTATTACTGAGTTAAGATCTGTGGAAACAAGTAGTTCATCTCTTTTACAAGCCATTAGTACTGCCAGCTTTAGTTCAAACTTAAAGCACACCTGGCTTTAAGGCTCATCTTCAGTTTTAATACACAGGAGAGCAAACTCAGTTTTATCTCTGAAGGTGCTTAAGCAGTCCCTGGACTGGTTTCACTTTGCGTGTTTTGATTTGCCTGAATCTCATTTTAGTTACTTATGATTTTCTTCCACCTACCCCCAGCATTGTCATCAGGGCAACAAACAGGCTGGGTCCTGAAGAGCAACAGTGATAACAGAACTCCAGTTGTACAGGAGGTATCACTGGCTCTTATGTAAATAACAGAAAGAAGCCAGCTGGATTCCCAGTCCTAGTGAGACTGTAGTGGCAAAAAATCCAGCTTTCAACTCAAACCAAACCATTGATGCTGAAAAATTCACCATGGCAGGTCAAGTACTGAACATCATAAATCAAAACAATGTCTCCTTTACCATGACAAGAACCAAGCTGTCTCATTTTCCCTACAGTCAAGTTAAATAACAAAAAGAATCAAGTGGTTCTATGCTACAGCTTTCCAGAACTCCATTCCAAGAATCAATTTGTCATCTTTGTGTATGTATAGTACAAACCTGAAAAGTCTGCTTATTGTGTCTTTTTATTATCATTGTTTAAAGAGCTCCTTTATCTACAAAACTATATGAAATTCATCCATTTTGTGGCTGAACAGGGCAAGAGCAACATTCACCAAACTGCTGACAAGCATCTGCAACACTTTCTCATTAAAGTTTTCAACCATAGTGACTTTGAATTGGAAAACAGTTCCAAAAGTTTGCTTTTGCAGAAAGAAGCCTTCTCTATCTCTTCTACTTGCCTTGCTCTACTATATATCAAAGCCAAATGTAATGGTACCTTGTATATCCATGTACATTGCCACTTGAGTTCTCTGAGGAGAGTCTATATGTCAACACTCTTGAGGATGACTGTTTCTTTGAAGAAATTCTCAAAGGGATCACAGATCAAGTATGTTTCGTTTAAGACCCCATGATGGTCTTCTAAGCCAATTACAATAAACAGTAAGTAACGCAAAGTAAAATAGGACAGAGTATCCATCTGATAATGTAGAGGAGCTGCAATACTGGAAGCAACACTACCAAGAACCCCTAAGGTGGCTCTGCCACTGCTTTAGCTGTTGGCATAGTTTTTGCAGTCTGGATAATGGAATAAGTAATATATTCATATATAATTATACTGCTGTAACTGTCTTCAGGTTGACTGAAGTTTGCTAGTCATGTACATTACAAAGAATTAACAGATTAATTTGAACAGAAATCAAGACACAAGAAAACTACTGTCCCAACTCAGGCAGCACATCTCCACATAAGCACGTCTTACATTCTCTGTAGAGAAGCTTTTCAAAGCATCTGTATTTTGTCTGTGCTGCCTCCTACTAATATCCTATTTAGTCATGGGCAACTTGCTGGAAAAATCTGAGACATTCACTTTTTTTAGTTATGTAAAGTTTTAGTAATTACAACACCTCATATTGTAAGTTTAGAGTCTTCCGATGCTTCTTTAGATTTAGAAATAACCTAAAAACAATTAACATATTCTTGCAAAATTATATACAAAACTCCTTTCATCTTCAAAAACGACTCTGTTCCTATTACTTATTCCTCAGCTACAGACTGTCTCAATCTGACATGACAATTTCCACAAAGATTTGATGTCATGGAGGACAGCAGGTTTTACAAATATCACGCAGAAAACAGAAGCAGGCAGACAAAGAAGCTGCAAAGGCTCTTTTCAGGAAAGCATTCTTGAAGCCATTAAAAGATTTAGCTGTGCTCCCAAACATGAGGTTGGGAGCTAGCCATCTACTGTTCTGATTCCAGCTCCACTCCTGTGCCCATGTAAAACCACTGCACTTTCTCAGTTTCCTTCACCCATTCGTTCAGCTTGACTAACTTAAAAGCAATGAAATTTTTGTAGTACACAGTCAATTCAGAGGTGCTTACCAGTCACCCAGTTTAACACTATTTCTCCACTTGTCTTTCACAGTTAACAACTATTACCAGCACCCATCTACTCCTTATTTATTCATAGTCAAACCAACTGCAGGCAGTGGTCCTCCAGAGCGTACTTGTAATTCCACAGACTCTAAACAGAAGTTTTTCAGCCAAAGCCCTTAAACAAAGAAAAAATTTTGTCATGCTATCACTAATCAGCTGCTCAGTTCACCCAATTGAACTTATGCCAACTTCATCCACAGAAAATGTCTACAAAGTAGTATTATCTCTAAAGCCTTAAGACAATTAAAATTGCATGACTGGGGAACAGTACTCTGCAGAAAATAAACAGAAAAGCATTTTCATGCAGAAATCATCCTGTGAGGTGCTTATCTTAACTCAAGGTTGACTGAAATGCTTAAAAAAGCCAGTAACACTTTCATGAGACCTGTAGCTGAGAAATCCTTTGAGATTTGACAGGGTTCTGACTACTCAGGTGTTATATACTTATCACTTACAAAAAGTGCTACAGCTCATATAGAAAGTGGACATACAGAGACTTCTTGGAAATGAAATACCTATCTAACATCAAAACCACTCATTTTCTCATTAGAGTGCCTAGGAATTCTGGTATTTCTTAGTACCAAATCAGCAGGATGTAGCTCAACATGTGTTTTATGCAACATGAGAACAAAAATGATCTTTTGAGTTTATTTTTTGCCAAATTCATTCCTGATCTGGTTTGCCTGTCAGCTCAGATGTATCTCGCTGGCATAATGGCAGGAGAACAGTCTGGATTGGAAGTTACTTCCATTCTCCTGGCTTGAACAAATACCACACTGTAGCCTCAGAAAGAGACAAAAATGCCTGAGTTTAAATACTGCAAACAGAAATCAGTTACACATTCCTTGCTTCCCGCTTCATTAAGCAAAACAGATACTGGAAGAAACCCAAAACAAGCAACGCCTAAGCAGACCATAGATTTTTGGCAAATCATCAGCTATAAAAAGCTCAAACAATTACTTTTAAGACTACAACAAGACAACTTTTTGTGTAGTTTGAAGCTTGCTTAATATCTGTACTCAAGAACAGGGAGTCACTTCTTGGCTCTTGGTACAGGTCTCTCACATGGACCACTCAGACGCACTCAAAGCTAGCACAGATGCAGGCTGCTGCCCAGCTGTATTTGCCTCACTGATGATGTGTCTACTGAGCAACCACCAACATCAACTGCTGGCACTTAACTCTGGTCTCAGATAATGTAAGGAAGCCAAATGAAGCCTATTATAACAGAAAAATTCTCAAATCATTTCCCCAGCGAGCTTTTCCACTCCAAGTTATCCAACAGGTTGGTTGGTCAGATGATGCATGTTCAAAAGCCAGTTCATTTCTTCAGCATACACCACCACCACCACCTCGTGGCCAGATGCCTCAAGCTCCAAGAATTCATTATGTACTGCAGTTGGAATTCTAAGACTCCAAACTAAACGCTTCCAACAGATCCTCAGCAAACGACACCAGCATCCTGTGTGAGCTGCTCACAACTTTTTAGTTACCTGTGAAGAGGAAGTAGTACCCTACATGCAAACCATACTATTTCAGTTTCAAGGCAGCTTAAAGAGCTATTTACTTCATGCTGTAACTGAAGGAAGCTGCAACCCATAATTAAATGAGACAAGAATTTGTCATTATGACTTTGAATGCCCAGAGAGTAGTACAATTTTCCCTTTCACTTCTACAGTGAAACAGGAAAACTAAGACAATAAAGACAAATATGCTGAATTTCTTCTCCTAGAGTCCATTAAGTTCACTGAATTTGAAAAATGCCTCTAGCTCCCCAAGTAAAAAGGGATTTCAGAAACATTTCCATATTTACTTTAGCTGAGATGCAAATATCAGTACAAGAAAATAGTGTGTCTTAGACAAGACTAAGATGACTTACCTCTAGCTGAAAATTCTTGATGCTGTAATTAGCCTGATCTGCCAAGTAGAATTGTAAACTGGTTTACCAATCCAGAAATTCCAACCATACATGTACTAATAGATAATTATGAAAGCATCCACTGAATGTGTTATCTGTCAAAGTGATAGAGGCTCTTTTTGGCTTCCCCTTTCCACATGCTTACTGCTAGAAAGACTCACCAATAGTTGTACCATCTTCACCCATAATGCACTTCACGGAGGTGATGATTTGCTCCACAACAGGAGGTGACATTGATGTTGCATATGCAGCACTGTGAGAGTATGTCCTGAGGTAATCAATCAGTTCCTAAAAAACACAAGAGGCATCAGACATAGCCTTCCCAGCACTCAGAGAAATGCTTCTGTCATATCTTTAATCACAATAAAACAAGGCACCACAAAAGACTTCTTTCAGAATGCCCCATAAGAGAACAAGTATCTCAAGGATTAATTTAACAGTACAAGAAATAAACAGTTGAAATGTGAACAGCAGGGACATGACAACTCATAATAATGTCAACAGGGCAAGAGTGTGTGTTGATCAGAGACAAATGTGTGTGACAGACTTATTTAGCTAACACCATCAGCAGTGGATTGTAATGAGGGTTTGCATTATGTTTGCATTACTTAAGATGTGCCCAGGGTGAGTTTCAAAGTGTTTACTTTAACAGTAGGAATACAAAGAAAAGCAAATAACGGGGAGCAGGATCCATAAGTGCTTATGAATCATGCTCAATATACTTTTTCCCCAAAAAAGACACTAAACAAGGGAACAGGTCACAAAATCTTCTCTCGCGTTCATCAGCACAATATAAATAAAGCAGTAGGTGTTAATTTAAGAGTGCAAGAACCTCAGCCTAACCCTTATGCATTTCACAGAGTTAAACAGCTGCTATTTTTCCTAGAGGGCAAAAGCAGGTTATACAGGAACAAAGGACCAACACACCTTATATATTTAGGCTGCTTGTTAACAGTAAGAAAACCACACTAAAATACCACCCTACCAAAATATCATACCCATCAGTATGAATGCCAGATTCTGTCTTTTGCTACCATAAAATTAATAATGACAACTCTGTAGCTATCACAAGCAGCAAATGCATTATAAAAATGTGCAGAAGTGTTCTGTGGCTAGTGTATAGGGCCAGAGTCAAATGAAAGGAAGTTATAAAGGGACTTTGAAATAAACTAGGTAAGAAGATTTAAGGCCTCTTACCTCTGAAGCAAAAATCCCTCAATCAGTAGCTAAAATACAGTTGCAAAGGACTCTTAGCTGCTTTACCTCATGCCATGGAGTCACTCCCACTAGTTCACTACCTTTGGAAAAAGATTTGTATGGGTTTTTTTTCTGGGGAAGTTGTCAAAGTAATTTTAATCTAACTGCAATAAGCACCCTACAAGGAATATCAATAAGTTCCATCTCCATTTGGGTGGGTGAAAGTAATTATCCCAATTAATACATAAAAAATTATTGTCCTGGCAGGAAAATGGTAGAACTGTACCCTCAAATAAAGCTTAGAAGCCTGGTCTATGACATTAGATATTTTAGGATATGAGAAAGGTGACACAGGGAATTGTTTACACAATCCCTCGGAGAATTAGAGGTTTGGCAAGGGCAACACCTTCTAGCTGTACTTTCCTATGGAAAAGAGACAGCAGCCAAAAAAAACCCTCCAAAAGCCCCCAGAACCCCAACCAAACAAAATGCCAAAACAAATAAACAAAAAACACCAAAGCAATCAACCAGCAATCAACCAAAAAAGAAAAAGGGAAAAGGTGTCTTCAGAAAGCAAACTGAGGGGAAATCAATTCTACCAGACTAATCTAAGAGGATCTTCCTCCAAACAGGTTGAAAAACATAAGCTTTTGGCATTCTTCCTTCAAGTCTCGTTAAAAGCAACATCAAGAAATCCCAGCTTCCTGGGTCCTAGCAGTTCCTAGAAAGATATTACTCACTACTGTACCCTCTACAAAATGTGATCATCACTGACCATGTGAGACCTAAACAATTATGAAGTATTTTACTAGACTAGACTCTTCAGCACTGCAGACTTTCACAGTATTAGACAGTATGTAAAATTATGAAACAAATGGACAGTAGGGTACTTGATGAGTAGATTAACTTTGAAATGCTTAATGAAGAGTTCCACCACCTGCCTGAAATGGACTTCACCACCAACCATGAGATTTCCAGCTTTTTACCTTCTTGCCCCCAATGTATCCTCCCGCAGCTCCAAAGCTTTTGGTGAATGTTCCCATCATAACATCCACATCTTCAGGACTGAGTCCAAAATACTCCACTACACCCCGGCCACTGGGACCCAGGGCACCTATACTATGAGCTTCATCAAGGTACAGATAGGATTTGTACTTCTTCTTAAGGGCAATCACTTCAGGCAAACGGACTATGGATCCCTCCATACTGTTAAGAAACAAAAACTCAGTATAAGTTGATTTAATAGTTGGGACCATCTTATAGAGCCTAAAGTCACTAAGCTTTCATTTCTTCACTCTTTCAGTAATTACAAACACCTAAAATTTGCTAGACATATCACAATCTGCAGAGATATACCTCTCCTTCTTGCACCTGGGGCCCAGATCTCTACTTTCTACCTGTTCAGCATCTCTGGGATACTGACACACAGACTAAACAGTAGCAGCAACAATAAGTTAGGGAATAGGAATGTGTTCAGTGATAACTCATTTATAAAATTATCTCAATTTTACTTCTACACTAGTGTCAGTATTCTGACTTGACATCTACTTACCTGATGCTTCTAAGAACTGACTAGGCTCTCATTAGTAACACTCCAAAACACCCTATTTTGTGCTGAAAGTCATCATGATTTAAATGCCTAACATAGCTGTGCCTACTGCTCCTACACACACTTAGCAAAAACTTTACATTTGTGCAATTCCACTCACACTAGCATATTCTAGTGAGCACAGAAAGAATGAAATGGACAAGCAACTTAAGACCTCAGCTCTGATAAAAATAATCAGTTTTGATTAATTAATTTCTACAATCTAATCAGGATGTGGGAAACATTGTGATAACACCAGGTGCAGCTATAGTTCTAGCAACAGAAAGCCCAGGATGTGAGACATATACAGTGTAATTCAATTCACAGATGAGACTAATGAAATAACTATGAAGTGACAATATTCATAGTCTGAATTGGCAAAGAAACCCAAAAACGAAGCATTTAGATCTCATGTGGAGGGTCTTAGGAATATAAAGAATAGTTTGTACCTGTATATTCCTTCCACCAAGATAAGAATTTTTTTCCAGGGCCTCCGTGTACGAGGTTGCCCATGCACAATTGCATCTTTGAGCAGCTTCTCCAGGCTTTGCATATCTGCACCAGAAATTACTGTTAAATGGTACCAAAACAGCTACTAGCTTGAGCTTTGACATGACTAAAGACAGCAATACTCCAGAAAGGCACAAATTGCTCCAGAGTGGAGGACAGACCATACACAAGTCAATAAGCACAGGCTTCATCTACCTGCAGGCCCATGGATGAGATTGAAGGGAATAGGTAATTGTGTGAACTCCAAGGAAGAATTTCATCTTTCTAAACTAAAACACAAATTAGAGCATTAGGCACAAACAAAGAAAGTGGGGGAAAAAAAGAGAAAAGGAAGGTATCTCATTCTGATGAAAAGAGAAGGCAATTTAGGTAGTAAGAATGTCCTTATGGATAGAAATAATTCAGAATAGAACAACAGAATAGAGCTAGAACACAACAAGTTCAAGGATAATCAATTAAAGGTAAGTAGAAGATAGGCCAGAGTTCAGGAAAAGAATCAGGGTAAATGTACTTTTTTCCTTTGTTTACAATTGAAGGGATTTGAAATGTGGAACAAGAAGCTTCTAAACCAAAAAGAGAAAAGGAAAAAAAGAGAACCACCAGTGTAGGAAAGAGGACAATGTTCAGCATATCAGAAACTAGACAGATGAAGCTATTAGGAGAAATGTATTCTGAAATCTTACTAGCTTTGGCTACAAACACTTGACATGATCCTAAGAGACCTAACTAATGGGAACAAATATATATATGTGGGATCAGTCCTGAAAAAAAAAGTGAGGAAAGGAGTGAAGATGGAATTATTCAAAGCATAAAAGCCAAGTGCTGAGCAAGAGACAGATCCTAAACACTAGGGCATGAAAAAGAGTACACATTAATCATGAAAAGAGAATTGGTAGACTAGGACAGTTGTAGCAGCAAGGACTAAAAACTATACAGCAAAGTAGGTCAGTTAATGGACTGTTAAAAGACAGCTAACATTCAGAAAATCAATGATGAAGACATCTGCAGTGTAGTCCCTGTCTCCAACAGGTCTCTCAATGAAGGAAAGACAAGGTTAGTGTAGTTAGGGAGAACAACAGAAAATGAACTTCTACTCTAATTTTTCAAGAAGGAGAGGAAGATTAGTCTGATCTTAATAAAAAGGACAAACTACAGAATAAGGCAGGAAAAAATTAAAAACATTGAACACAGAATTTCAAGGAAATTTTTCATTTCCCCCCTCCCTAATTTCTAAAAATCTGTATACGAATAAAGCCATTAACATCTCAAGAAAATTACATTGAAAAGGCAGCACAGAGTATAACAAGAGTAAGACTGAGAATACATACAGAAATATGAACTGAACATCATCTTGACAGGCCAAGACCAATGTTTGCATTTTACCTTGATTCTAATCTGCCATTGCATTCTCTTCCACAGAAACCCACCATCTAGAATGTTTCTAGAATATCCTCCAGTTCCACCAGTGTAATTTGTACCCCATTCCGACAAATCATCTATTTTCTATTCTTAGTGCTTCTCCTCATAGCCAGAACTATGTTTGTCACCAATGTTCTTTGAAATTCTGCAACTGGATGTAATGTTCAGAAGTATGTCTATACAAATGCAGAAGTTGAATGCAAAGCTTTTGTGATCTTGCCCAGCAACCAAAATTTACGAAGAATTATGTATTGGTTTGGCATGGCCTGTTTTTTGGTAGCAGGGTGGCCACAAAAATGGCTCCTATGAGGAAGCTGCTGGAAGCTTTCCACCATGTCCAGCAGAGTCAATGGCTGATGGCTCTAAAGGTGGACATACTGCTGGCCAAAACTGGGCCAGTGAGAGACGCTGGTAACACCTCTGTGATGACATACTTAAGAAAAAAATCCAAAGTCACAAGATCTTTGATTCTAGTCAGAGAAGAGGTGAGAACATGTGAGGGAAAACAACAGGGGAACAGAAGGTCAGTGGAGAATGAGGGAGAGGAGGTGCTCCAGGAGCCGAGGTTCCTCTGCAGGCCGTGGTGGAGCAGCTGTGCCCCTGCAGCCCATGGGGATCCACAGGGGATGCAGAGATCTCCCCATAGCTCGTGGGGAGGTGCCCGTGCCAGAGTGAGTGGGTGCCTGGAGAAGGCTGTGATCCAGTGGGAGAGCCCATGGAGAGAGAGAGCCCTGCATCCAGGCTGGAGCAGCCTGTCCTTGGGGGACTGCACCCCAGGGGAAAGCCACGGGACAGCAGTTTTGGGAGGGCTGTGTGCCCCGGGAGGGGCTCACGGCAGGTTTGGGGGGGCTGTGTGCCCTGGGAGGGGCTCTCGGCAGGTTTGGGAGGGCTCTGTGCCCCGGGAGGGGCTCACGGCAGATTTGGGGGGGCTGTGTGCCCCGGGAGCGGCTCACGCTGCAGCAGGGGTGCTGTGGCTGCTGCTCCTGGGAGAGAACACACACCGGGGAAGTTCAGGAGAACCGTGTCCTGTGGGAGGGACCCCACGGCCTCAGGGGAAGGCTCCTCTGCCGGAGCAGTGGAAGGAAATCTCGGTGATGGACTGACCAAACCCCCAGGCCCTGTCCCCTGCGCTGTCGGTGGGAAGGAGGGAGGGGTGGGGGGAAGGTGTTCTAAGGGCTTATTTTACTTCTCATCATCCTCCTCTGATTCTGTTAGTAGCAAATTCATTTTACAGTTTAAGTTGAGCCTGTTCCGCCCTTGAAGTGTTTGTCCCAGTCCTTATCTCACTCATGAAGCATTTGTTAATTTTTTTTTGTTTTCCCTCCTCTGCCCAGCTGTGGCAGGGGAAGGTGAGGGTGCGGCTCTTGTGGGTGCCTGGCATTGAGCCAGCATCCAACCATGACAAATTAAAAAGAAAAAAAATGAATGTTACAATAAGCTCTACTTTTTTGTAAAACAAATAATTTTAAATGATAGAAAACAAGAAAGAGTGAACACAAAAGACACAGCACAGAAGAGAGAATCCACACTATGAAGTAGGACAAAGAAAAAAAATAATTGCAGACACCCAAGTTTTGCTCTTATCACCACACACTTCAAAGAGAGCAAAAGCCATGGTGATGTCAGAGACTGACACTATAAAGAGTTAGGAGTACCTAAAGAACAAAGGTAGTGGCCTTACTAATCAAGAACAACCAGGTACCTCTTTCATCAAGAGTAAGAGAAGGAAATCCTAGTTAGTTCTAACCTGAAAGTTATTATAAATACCTCCTTCAGAGGAAGATGAAACAAGGAAGTTAGAAAAATCTGTGTATTTTGGAAACAAATACTTAAATACTTAAAGCAAGTAATTCAGTGACCTTAATCTATGCTTCATGTCCCAAAAATTCTTTTAGTACTACATTGTGCCAATTCATGACTGTCTAGTTTAGCTAGGACATCTGCAATCATAAGCTTTTGTTCCTGTAGGAGCATGTTAGCATCTAGTTCTAAAATTAAACTTCCTTATCCCCCAAATTGTAACCTAGACCCCTACAAGATTGCATTATTATGTGACACAGACTGTTAGAATAGTCTAACCATGTTAGAACAAGAAACCATGTTAAAACACCAGTGCCCCTAGAGTTGCCAAAAGGTAGCATGTTCTTCTCCATATGAGGAAGATGTAAGCCAGAACTTCAGGATAAAAGTGTTATTAGTTGGGACTGAACATATAAAAAAATATACTATTCAGGATGATTCAGCTTTGAGTAGCAGCAGACATCTAACCTATCAGGTAACTAGCAATTGATTTCCTTACATGAAATTGGATTTCCAACTGTTAGAAGACAGAAAAGACTGTATTTGATCTATAGCATCTGCAGAAAGGCAGAGTCCACCATCTGATACTTACTGTTGTGCTTAAAGATTCGAATCGTTGCTCCTGACAGTCTTGCTCCAAGCACTAGTGATGCATGATTCAGTTCATCACTCAAAATCAGACAGCCCTGAATAAGAAGGGGAAAGAGGAAGATATTGAAAAGGTTATGTTTCACAGCCAAGCATGTAACACCTTTCAGCTCTGAAGTGCTTCAAGATCATTTAAGAAAAAAAATTCCGTCATAAATGCAGCTAGTCCAGGCAAGACTTGCTAAGACCCAATTTGCAGCCTTAGTATGGCAAATAAAAATACACAACTTCTCTTAACTGAAAGAACCACTCAAGTTTCCCTTTTGCTGGAAGTCCTGCAGATGAATCTGCCTGAATATCTCATGCTGCTGCTGATTACTTATCCTCCTATGCAGTCAGGTAAAACAGGGAGCAGAACAGCTTACCACAGTTCATTCAGCAAGTCTACAGTGCTGCTAAGAAACAGGACACAGAAGTCCTAGATTAAAGGCCTTATCAAAGTTGCACTATTTCTTACATTAGGCGGCAAACACTGACTAAATCCACGTGTAGGTGGAAGTAATATAGAAGGGACAATAAGTGGAAAACAAAATTGCATTGTGAAATGGAGAAATTTTCTGAAACCATTAAACATGACATTGAATTAATTTGCTTTTTCAAAAAAAGCCAGAAGATAAATCCTTGGACAAACATTAAAACAGGATACGTATGCTTTGAGAGCAGTGATGATTACAGGTCAATAACTGATATGCTGAACATTCAGTCACAGCATTACCCCTGTGGACTACAGGAACGTATATTGGGGGATTAATATATAAGGGAGCAACAATATTTCTAAATAACCTTGGTCCACTCCAATTACTAAGCAAATATGCTGCAACTTCAAAAGTGACTTTGCTCAATTAAAAATCTAGAACAGGTGTCAAAATGATAAAGATCTAATACTGAAAGATGGTCATTACATGCTTCTCTAATAACAACTGATGGAGGGAAGAATCAAGAGGATTTCTTTTCTGCAATGGCAATTACTAGAAAGGACTGTGAAAAGCATTGACAATAGTTGTACAAGGAGTGTCACAGACAACAGTATTTTCTCCAACATAAAGGAAACTGCACTAGAATTGCGATGCACTTCAAAACATTCTACATTCTGAGAAAGCCTGAGACTGGTTTTCCTCAGAAACTACAATAAATGCCATGTGTTCATACTGCTGCTACAAACATTCACACTATATAGTTCATAGACTTTGGCATATGCAGTATGAAAATTTCCAACTAGTGTTTGCTCTTTGGAACTACTATACCAATGTATACATCAGAGGGCATTACTGTTAAACACTACTGTATCAAAAAAACAATATAATAATCCAGTACTAGTATCCTTCTTGAATGGTGGAAAACAGGAAAAGTGACAGATTAAAAAAAGGAAAAAAAAGAGGAAGAAGATATTAATAGTCTAGAAAAAGCTTTTCTACAAAAACAAAGACGAGCATTTGATGGGAGAAAGTAGACCTAACAAATTGATCAGCAGCAGCAGCCTCTTTTCACTTCCTGCTAACAGGACACTCATTTAGAAACAAATTAATTTGAAACTGAGAAGTAGTAAAGAGTCTAGTACTGTCTGCCTCTAGAGAGAGGGCCACTGATCACATAACCCACTGGTACAGCAATCACTGATGATCATATGTAAAACTGGGTGCTGCTACTACAATAAGACTTCAGTTGCAATTATCAGCTAATTTACATTTGAGAAAGCATCCAGGACAAGGCTAAGAGTAACTGGAGATAACACTACTTGGGCTCTAGAAAAACATCAGTAAAGATCAGGCTTACCACCACATCCTGCAAGGCCTATTGAAGTGAATGCCACATTTTACCACAGAGTGCTACATACATGAATTGTATAATTCAGTCCTGAGCACTTAACTTCCCAACCTACCTATATATGGAAATTAATTTGCTTTCTTACAACCAAAAAAATATCCTTCAAGCATCATTGTTCTAACTCAACTAGTCTAGCCTCTCAATCCAGAGCTATGATAAAAAGCTCTGTGCTAAAGGCAGTACAGAATGGCGTTACTAACTCACTACACTAATGACACTTCCTGACTACATTACACTAACTACATTACTGACACTTACTTCACAATAGGCAAGTTTGAGAGTCCATCTTAGCCTTGAATGGTCTAACAACTTCTAAGTAAACCTCAAATTTCACATTATCTGTGGTCTAGACCCAGCATACTTGGTAGTGACTGTACCAGGCACACAACAACTTGGATGTGAACAGAGGGTGTCTACTGATGAAAACTACCAGGTGCAGAAAGACTTGGTTTTAGTGATGCTTTAACAGTGCTGAAATACAACTTTCAGACTACACCAACTATACCTATTTTCACCATCTGCTCAGTAGAGGCTGCTGTTAACAAGGCATAGTGAATAAAGATCATCTAAGTAATGATGAAGCTTTTAAATTCCTTTTGCTGACTAATGCTGATCAAATTATGGCGTAGAGATGGATCTAGGATAGTCAAACTGTATTTGTTGCTATTAAAAGAGGATTCAGTAGGAACACAAACTAAGTCCTTCAGGACTCCACAGAGCAGAAAAAGAACAGGTGGTCCAGTATATGTGAGCAACTACACTCAGTAGCTTGTTTTTAGCTAATTAAGTAATAGAGGAACCCAGATATCACAAATGTCAAAGATACCTTGTGTTCCAAGCAGCTTTGCAGTTGAAAACGTAAGTAGGACATGCAGAAAGACACAACCAGTCTTAAAAAAAAAATTAGCCCAAGAGTTTAATCAAGCATGGCAATCTCTGAGCTTTACTGAGGACTACCAAAGCATTGCCAAACAGGTTGTGCACACACAATTAATTGTGTACTGGGTGGTGCCAGAATTCAGGATTTATGTGTCCTTATTTGCAGACAATGAAGAAATCAAATATGCAGTGAGAAGCAACTTCAGACAGTAAAAAAAAATGCATTTAGTGAACATTCTGAACTGCAAAATGGTTCATTTGACAAGAACTCTTTTCTTCACCAGAGTGTTTTTTCTGTTTGGAGTATTCACCTGAGTATAAAGGCATTTGTATTATTATGAGGCAGACGCTTCTTACTACTGTATTTCAAGTGTACAAAAAACTAAGTGTTCTCATGACTAACCCAGCATGGACTGCTGTACCCATTTATGACAAGAGTTGGCTTAGTAAATGTAAGCGAGCTGTATAAAAACAAGTACGTTACGTGCCTTGAAATTTACTGTTGAGATTTTCTCAATGGTTGTAAAACCTGCTGAAGTTCAAAGGTGAAAATTGAGGATCTGAGTAAGGAGAGTCAAGGGTATTCTCATAAGATATTGAAGATATACAGAAGATATGCTCCACACAGAAAAAAAGATTGAGTAAGTTTGCAGGAAAGAGTAATTTGTACTGACAACAACCAGCAAGCTTCCTAAATGTATCTGACAGTGTGTACTAAATATAAAAAGTGTCACAGAAATCATTAATCATTTTTCTGTTGAACATAAAACTGGTGAGATGTGGAAAGACAAAGAGCCAAAAAAGGCAGGTAAAAGATTTGTCAGAAGTAACATAATTGCTCAGATTCATAGCACTGCAGAAGTATTTGACTCCCGAAAGACTAGATTTGAAGCACACCAGACTCAAAAATGTTTGTTTTTTTTAATTATGCAAAGCATTTGATATTTAAAATTTAACAGACCAACAGAAAAGGCACATTATTTAGACAGTGCTACTTCCTTGTTAAAAAAAAAAAAAAAAAAAAAAAAAAGCAGTAAGACACTGCAGCTAATCAGAGAATCACCAGGAAGAAAATTTACCAGGAAGAATGAGGCAGCAAATTTATAATCTGTAGATATCACAAGTGGAAGATTTACAAAGGAATATCAGGAAGTGAAAAAATAAATAAATTAAATAAAAGGAAAATAATTCACTACACAGGGACAAAGAATTCCAATAGACTAGTACTAGTGAATAATTTAAAAAAAACACCTGTTCCAGTTCTTGCTCTGTTTCACTCTGTGGAGGAGCTAAGAGAATATATATTTTGCATTAGAAGATGCAAAAAAAAAATTCACTATTATTTCGTTTTCCAAAAACTAAACAAAAACATAGTTGGAGATACTGGACACTCAGACTAATTGTCTATTGTTTTATGAGGCACACAGTAAACATCAGGAGTCTTTACTTATCTGACCTAACTTCCCTCAAGCAACTTTGCTACTTCTTCAAAGGGAAAATTTTTTATCTGTCACTCAAAGATAGTAAATTCTCTGTGTACCAATATACAATTCATCTTATCTGCGTATCTGACACAGTCAGTTCTTAGGGTCTCAAAAACACCAAAATAGCTTCAGCCAATCAAGTCTGTTAATCAGCCACCATTTCACACACCAAGGAATAGCCTGAGAAAGCAAGACTTAACATGCCAGGCTTTTTCCCAGACAGGCAGTTCTGGGCATCCCATGGATGCTGTTTCCCAAAGAGATTTTTGCAATGGTTAGAGATGCACACTGTGACCTACAGTTTCCATAGAGAATATCTGCAGGCGTTGCCACTGAGGAAAAAACAAAGCAAACAAGTAGCTTTTAGAAAATTTAACCACTAGAATCTTTGTTAGGTGAGCTGTGGTCCATGACTTAAGCCATACCTTGCCAACTAAAGCAGGAATGTTCATAGAGTTGGTTGCAAATCCCATTCCATATGCCATTGCAGATTCCACACCTAGGAATCTGGCAACTAGCTTTTCCAGCTCCTCATGCTTGTCCAAGTTTCCTGCACATAAAACAAATGGGAAATTCAGAGTAAGCACAAGCTTTCACTATTGCTAAATTCTACAAAAAGAATTTCCACCAACCAACCTACACTTTATTTAAAGGCCCCTAAGGGAACACTGAAAAAACTCCATATATGAAAACATAAGTAAGACAACTGCTGTGCAATGTAAATCCAGGAAGTCAACTTGTCTTCACTGAAGTAAAAGCTTCTTTATTGGTTAGACTAAAGTTCAATGCTGGAACAATTAATGGTTCAACAACCTGCAATCAGATACAGACTTTGAAATACACATTAAAGGAACATACTATCGTCCTCCAACTTACCCATCTCCTGCCTAGTGCTGCACACCCCAGCTCCATACTGGGACAGAACTTTAGCAGCTGCTTCTTGGCAAGCCCCAGCCTTCTGTGCAAATCCAAGGTAGTTGTAGGAACCCATATTTATAATGTCTTTTATCACTCTCCCTGTGTACCTGTGTTTTAAAAACAACACAAGTTAGGTCCCCAAAATTTAAAAAATTATTTATACCAGAAGATTATTATTTCAATTTCCTAGACTATACATTGTAATGTTAAAACTCAATCAAATCAAACATTATTTCAGTACTCCCTCTCATCATCAAACTGCAACAATCAGTGAAAAAGATTCTGTCCCTACCTTACAATCTCAAATTAATTCCCAGAAGAGTTTACATTTAAAGGTGAATTTGCTACCATATATAAAATTGCTTGAGGCTTCTGAAACCATCTGTTGCTCTGACATGTTTCCCTCTCCATCCCAGAAAGATACAAGTTTTCTTTCAATTACAAAACAACATCTCTAGATCAATTAACTTGGCAGCCCTTCAAGCGGGATATCCTCTTAACCACAGAAAGGAAACACATCTGGCACTTCTGTGCTAACAATACGTGACAAGGAGAATAAGGAAGAAGTTTAGCAGAAAAAAATCTATTTTAATTCTTTTGCCCTTGAAAGCCAAGAAGAGACGTAACTAGTTTCACCAAGTACTGTGCTGCAAACCTCTTCACATCAAATGGGTGATGTCATTTCCAATTTGTAAAAGTCCTTTCATTGTATTTCTGATTTTATTTCTACAGACTACATCAGTTCTGACTCAAAACAATCATGTTAGATTCAGTTCAGGCAGCAGCATTTACTTTAAGTGGCAGAACTTCATCTAAATGAACACAGTGACAAGCAGCGGTCCAATACAAAGTATCTACCCCAGGTTCTTGTCATCATGCACAAAGATAGAAATTTTATTGCAGGTGTATGCCCAGGAGATCTTAATACAGTAAAGTTGCCAAAAGATTATATATAAATCATCACTTTGGTGGCTAAATGCATTTCAAAAGTGCAAAATTCATTGACTCAAGCTGCTAGAAAGCTCAAACTAAACAGAGTTCACTGCTCCTTAACCTCACAGCCTGCAACTTGCTCTTAGAGACCCTATATTTCAAGGCAGGTCTTTCAAGTGTTTACTTCAATTTTGACTCACGTGAATGTCCAGTTATAGTCATGGGAAACTCTCTCCATCATGTCCACTTTGGCCCCTGGCACACTGCAGATGGGACGGTTCCAGCTGTCCCGAATGCGCATGTAGAGGTTTCTGTTGTAGAAATTTTCAAAGTCCTGGTACAACGGGACAAAGTCCTGAAACACAACAAAAGCACTCAAAGTAAAAGGAAAATATATACAACAGCAAAATTAGAGCAAGAGGAATAATTCTTTTCTGTCATTCTGGTGTAATGAAAATCTCAAGAAAACACAAAACATAAAATAATCCCTTTCATTAAATCTTCGGGCATATAATCTTTGCAGGAGAGGTACAGTCAGCCTTCAGAGTTAAGCAGAGCAAGGGAACATACAATGGCTTTTTGGCACCAAACAGTATACATTGCTCTACTGAATACACAAAGACTTTAAAAACTAAGGCGCTCTACTATATTTTATTCTGTGCACAAGGAATGCATTTAATATAGCTGCACTAGCATTATTTTAAACATTACCATTAGAACTTATCACAACTTTTTGTTCTGAATACAAGCTAATAAGATACCTTATGGCACCTCTCTTCTGCACAACTTATCAACACTGAAGTCCCACGTGATTTTTATGAATGAGCATTTCCTGAATTTTAGCTTCCCTTCCAATGTTTTCCAGGAAAAGTAAGTGACTGCCTTGAATGGATAACACCAGAATGTCAAACTAACTGTGGCAGCAAGGACATCTGATCACTCAAGAATATTTTTTTCTTACTCCAAAGTCACAAGATTTCCTTTTTACTATTCAATTTAAGAAAGTTTGACATTTAGTAGTGATAAGAATGCATAATTCATTTGCTTCTGTTGGGGGGCGGGGAGAAAAAAAAGCACCTTTTTAATCATCTACAGAAGGAAAAAGTAGAATTTATTACAGATACAAACCAGCAGAGCATTCCTTCCTGTTTAGCACAAGAAAAATGCAAACATTGTGACAGGAATTTTATTTTTGGTGACAGTATGAGAAAGGCAGAGTATCTATCTCACCAAGTACTACAGTGTCAAACATTTGTACCACTGCAGCAAAACTGGGAACACTTATGGCAGATTTTTAATAAAAACACAAACAGGTACTGACAAGCTCTTACAATGCTTGCCTGTTGGAGGAGTATTTTTTCATTACCTTCATATTGCAATGATTTAACAACTTCGTCCTTGCAGTTTGGAGTAAAGGAACATTTAGGTCCATACCTTTGCATCCTCCTGCCAGCAGCTGCACAGGAAAAGACCAAGTCCAAAAGTGCCAACTTCTAAGCAGATACAGTTGCACCTAAACCCATTTCTGATTTGCCTGTGCCAAAAAGGCACAAAGGTATTAATTTTCATCATTTCAGCTATGGAAAAACAACCCAAATTTAGCTAGCAATCACTCTTCCAGAGAATCACAAGCATGACCTTTCTCAAAGACGGACAGTGGGAATAAAATTTCTATGCACGAAGATGCACAGAAGGGAAATTATTTCTTCCATGTTCCTGTCCCAATTCACGACAAAATCAAAATAATTATCTACAATTGTTTCAAACCCTCTGCTACGTTATTTGTAGCGGGGTGAGGGAAGTGAGATCAAAAAGAAACCCTGGCACATTAGAAGATCAATACTTGAGAGACGTGTTAAATCTAATTATGATCTACTGAGATGCTTCTAAGTATTTTCCACTCCTCTCAACCATCTATGCACAGAGTTCAGCTTTGCAATAATTATCCATGCACACCAACTATGTGACCTGAGAAACAACTGATATTTTAGCCAAGGTTCTTGGCAAGTGTTGAGCTTGGATGGGTATCCTTCCTTCTCAGACCAGGGTAAAGGAGCAGAGGAGGCTGCTGTTCTGCTAAATTCTTTATTTCACAGTCTCATAGTTTTCTGAAGGCAGAGTTCAAAGGGGATTACATGATAAAGCCAAGCAGAAGCAGCAGGCAAACAGCAGGCATAGCACTTCTTCTATATGCTCTATTCTATATCATTATTTTTTCCTTCCTTGTTACAGAAGTATAGATTATATTTGTTAATTAACCAATCAGATTAATACACAGTTCCAGTTTTCTTTTCCTTAACCTATCTTGGTCTAATTCTAACACGCGTAATTCTCACACAAGTGTTACATAGGTATTACACAAATCTGTGTGTACAGTTTCTATCCGTTCTTATTGTTTGTGTGAACACTATCTAAAAACTGTGAACAGTATAATTCTATTTATATTTTGTCTAAAGTAAAAAATCCTGTGAAAGGGTGACACTGCTGCAGTAAAATCTGTGTCTAAGGTTTCTGCAGCAGCTCTTCAATATTTAAGGCACTTTTTAAGGCACTTAGCATATATTTCTTCTAAAAGGTAAAAAATATATATTTCTACTTCACTTTAGTGTGACTTCATGTATCTCAACTTGTCCAAAGGTTTTAATTCAACTCCTTTGCCTTGGCTTCTCTCTGGGCCTGAGTCCAGAGAGGCTTTCACTCCAACAGGCTAGGAAGGGGAGGCTAGAAATGAGTCATTATACCAACCCAAGCAGGTACGCCTGCACTGATATAACCCAATCCCACTCCAGATTACTCATCAGATGAGTTTTCTTTTGAAACCCAAGCTGACAAAGCCAGAACAGTAACAAGCTCAACTGGTGAGATAAGGACAATCACCCACAAAGGGTTGGCACCACGAGCATAAGTAACACAAGCATAATCTTACAAGCCAGCATTAGAACTAAGTTTAAAGGGATTTAACTGTGAAGTAGATAAGTTCTCTGAACCTAATGGATTATGATAAGGAAAAAATGTTTCTTAAAAGTCAAGAATTTAAGGAATAAATTATGGGTAAGGGAATTAAAGTTTAATGTGGGACACCAGCTTTAGTTTTTTGGGGTACCAAGTTGTAGGATTACAGTAAAGGACTTTAAATTGAGGTATCAGCATACTGTCAACTCCTTTGTTACCTATACATGTACCCCTCCCTCATGAGACCTCAGATAGGTCTCATGAGAAAGTTCCTTAGAATAGGACAAGCAGGAAGTATTATTTTGGCATAATGCAAAACTGGATTATCTATTTCCTCAATAATCCTAACTCCACTGAGGGATTCTCACGACCCCCACATCTGAGAACATGTAAAGAGAAAGCATAAGGATATTGTGCCTTTATAAACTGATACTGACTTCTGAAGTTTGAGAGCCCTCTTTTGGAGCCGACATACAGGAGCAGATGGTCTGCTGGTTAGTTTGAGGGTTGGTTTGTTTATTTACCTCCTCCATCCTTCTAAAGTGTGGCATTCCAGGTAAGGAGCAGAGAAGATAGTACAACAAAAAGCCTACTTGAATTCGTCATGCTAATTTAATGTTTTCAATCTTTGAACCAAAAAAAAATAAACACCTGGGGAGGAAGGGATGGATGAAATCTATCAACCCATACTTTTCACCCAGAGAGCACTGGAAGAGATTCCGAAGGCAAAGTGGTCACAGCACCAAGCCTGACAGAGATCAAGAAGTTTGGAGAAAGCTCTCAGGCACATGGTGTGACTCTTTGGGATGTCCTGTGCAGGCCTAAAAGCTAGACTTCAATGTGCTTGTGGGTGCCTTCCAACTCAGTATATTCCATGATTTCAAATTTTGACAGATGCAGCCACAGTGCTCTGCTGCAACAGTGTCCTAGAGCTGGAAGCAAGCACTATCACCTTTAAATGGCCTTCAGAGCTTGCTGTTTTTCCATCACATTCTCATCTTATTTTAGAACCAACACTCTTCCTAGCTGTAAGAGTCCCTACGAATATCAGTCTGAGACAAAACAGTTTCATTCAAAGAAAAATACTCTAGAAGTTGATTCTCTGAGTAATCTTCTGAATAAGCAGAGTCTAATAACTGTGAAAGTTACACTGGTTCCAAAAGAGAGAGCAAAAGCAGCAAGTTATTTCATTTATGGAGCTAAAAAATCCTAAACAGATTTATTCCTGTCAATTTAAGCCTTGAACACATCCCCTATTAGTAAGGGGATGCCTGATGAAGACACCGAAGTACTAGTACTCTCCCAGAAGCCTGAAAAGCGTAACAATTTCAGTGAAAAGCACAGGCAATTGAATAAGAATAAAATTCTCCCTTGGGGTGCAACATCTTAACATAGGTGATTTAGGAATCCATTATTTCATCATACTGTAAATTAATATTACAACAAGTGAAGGTCATAATGAGAGCATTGTAGCCTTTAGCTCAGGGCAAAGGGACATGCAAATGCAGTGATTATGCTACTTTTAGAGCCAAGTTTTCACAGCATTGCACCTAAGCTAACAAATGGTGCCATAAGCACCAGAAAGGCTTATCTGCAATTCACATAATGTGCTCCCTGGTAATACATAACTGACTCTGAATTGAAATCAAGCAGACAATTGCAATAAATTTCAGGCTTCTAAAAGGAAGCAGAAAGACCAGTTTCATCTCATTGTTATGTGATTCAAGAAAAAGTGGAGCAGTAACTGTGGGTAGCCTTTGTACCATCAGGAGGCCTCTGATGAGCTTCACAGATGTTAAGATGACATCAAACAAAAGACTCCAGTTTACTGCCCCTGAAATATTCCTACAGCTGGACTCCTGTGAACATGTGTTTGAAAACCCCAGATGCTAGAAACACGGTCTAACTGGGCAAACTACAGAGCATGAAGCAGTATATTAGAGAGTTACCAGCCCCATTTGCCGTTACTCCCATACACAAAACATGTAAGGTAATCAACAGGCAAATCAGACTGGAGGAAAAGTAAAAGTGATTTTCACCTTGCCTATAAAATTCTATAAGCATTTTGCAGATTTAAGTACATTGTATGACCAGACAGCAGATTAAATTGAGTATGCATAAATTGACTCCAGAGTAATTGAGAATTGTTGATCTTGCCATTTATATATGTCTAAAATAGATCGGTAATGCTTCAGAAAGGATGTGCTACACAACACTGGTTTCCAGGAAAAGCTCAGCTGGATGTATTTGAAACAAAGCCAAAACCCATGAAACTATTTCCTGGAAATCAGTACTAACAAAGTCTGTATCTTTTCACCCTTTTGTGTTTCAACAGTGAGTGAATATTAGGTTTTCCTGGAATCATTCATATCAATGCACGGCTCTAATAAATTCCAAGGAATTTACCTGCCATCAGAGACAGTTGTAATTCAAACCTGTTCAAAATCCTGCTCTGCTCTTTAAATTTGTTTGGTCACTTGCAGTTTTCTAGTTATGATGCAGAATAAGATTATACTATTAAGTGACAATTTAAGGAAGGATTTGCTCTACTGAAATAAACTGCCCTCGCTAACACAGAAAAACTGAGTCTTTTTCTTGTGTTTGTTTTAAATACTACATTTTGTATCCAAGTTTATGAGTTAAATGTAATCACCTTCAGAAAAACACCTCAGAAAATCCACATACTTCAATTCAATGCTTTTCAGAACAGGTTCATTTAGCCCTTTACAAAATACTTCCTCACACTACATAATTTTGTAATTTTTCACCTAAGCAATTATGAACTATATCAAAAAGGTAAGGCTAATCCTTTCGCTTGATACTTAAGAAAATCATAATAACCTAGTTGGCTCTTCAGAATTTCAATAATAAAAATGTTACTTTCCACCCAGAGGTCACAAACCTGCCAGAAAGTACCCCAGTGTAATCACAGGGCTCCTCTGATTTGATGTATTAGTAATAATAATAAAGGTGAGTTTTGAGCCTTTTCTGCATACTAGTATCTGCACTCCCTTACCAAAAGGTGATTAGGCTGTCACGCAGCAGAGAGGTTCAAATATTTGAGAGAATAATTTCAAAACAATTAATGGAGCACATACCTCCCCCTCCACCTCCTGCACCAAAATAACCCCTGGCTCCCACACTGGACATGCTACAATGTGCTCTCATCAATTCATTTGCTGGCAAACAAAGCTTAAAGCAGCAAAGGGTGAGGATAAGTACTGTATGTTCTAGACCTCACATGATCACTTTTCTATTTGTCTGATATCAGAAACAGCTATTACAATCTAAGTGCAGAAACATGATTTGGGGAAGTACTAGTGTACTTCAACACCAAAACTTCTTTAAACAGGATTTCCTATTTTTCATTCTTACACAATATTCACTGGCACTTCGTCTTGGCTCCATTCGCAGACATGCTAGGTACAAACAAAACCAGAATACGTGCATGTCTTCATGGAAGCCATAACCAACACAGAAACTGAAAGAACTTCAATTCATCTGTCCAGAAAGCATACTTGTCAAGCCAATGTCTTTCAGGGTAAGAGGTAAGATGCAATGCTGAGTTAATTTATAAAAAAATTCAAGACTACATTTCTTTTAGGACTAGGATAATCTGTTGCTAACAACCTCTGTTGCTTCAAGGTCCTCTATGGCAATCTTTACTGAGAGCCTAATATCAATAATGTGTTACTGAATTAGACCTGCTGCTCCCTTTCTGTACACTCACTCGTGTAAGAGCCATGACTGCTCCCACAGAAAAGGACTGCTGTAAACAGTTCTTCTTACACACTGGTAACAGGACAAGCATTTCACAACAACTGTGCAACAGAAAAGTAACAATTACAGTATAGAGTAACTGCACCAACACTTCAGTTACTCCTTCAGAATCCTCAACACCACAAATACATATCAATATTTGAACTTTTATTCTAATGTCTTGGTAGATTTCTGCAACTGATTTGACTGTTCTCAACTGTACTTTATAAACAGAAAAATATAAGGGTGTTCTGTTCTCAAGTGTCATAAACCAAAGCAGCTCAATTAATGAACATATCAAGTTTCAAGTTGAGATTTAACCAGCATTCTTTAATTAGATAGTTTAACTGTTAAGAGGGATCCAAGATTTTTACTTTCATTTTCCAGAAGTCAGTTTTGGCAATAGTGTAAATTTAACCTCCTGTACTTTAAACCAATATGAAATGCCTTTTACTCATTAAACTCCTGAAAGAGTGTTTGTTTTGGAATTTAGTGCCCTGTTATGAATCTGCTTAATTCTACCTCACAATGTTCACAGAAGGAAGCTACCATGAGGTAATTTTAGGCACTGATCCTTAGCTAATCTACTGCAAAAAGACATGCACTTTACTCCAGTGCTATCTCCAAAAAAATGGTGCCAAAGGAGCCCTACCTTGATTATTGTTTGACTTACTGAGATGTCCCATCTGCATCCTCCTATTTTCTGCTAGCCAACTCCTTTTGTGGCTGCAGAGAGAACCAGAAACCATCAACTTGAAAAGGAACTCCCATAACATTTTATAAGCCAGACTGGCTCCCCAAAGCAGTTGAGAAAAACATAACCCAGATCAGCAAGAATAAGTAAGACCTTTGGAGAAAGCTCACTGGTAATCACACTCTTCTAAAGAGGGCTCACATTAAGAGTTAGCAAGAAAATAGCTTGTGAATTTCAAGTTTGAACAGTAGCTTTCCTAACAACAATTAACTCCTGTGGGGAATAAAGAACTCTAAAAATAATTTACAAGTACTGAAAATCAGAATTATCCATTCCAGGCTAACTGCTGAGGCAGGCAAGGCCTTTCACCTGGTAACAGCAGCTTTTGTGAATAGGTCTTAACATGAATTCATTCTTTCTAATCACTACCAGTAAGCCAGGAGTCAGTATCTAAAATTACTCACCAGCTAACCTGTGTATGTTCTGGACTCCAAATGAATTTAGTCATATAGCTTGTGCTCTGGATCTGACCCACAAGCTTTTCTTTGCAACTGCTTCAGGTAAAGAGAATTAATAAAATTTCTAAATCAAAACTCAAGCACCAGATCAGCATCAGAAGCATCAGACTCCCATTGGTGTCAAACTCAAATCAGAGCCTTTCTTTAGGTACTGATGCTGGCACATGAAGTCTCTCTTCCCCAAACCCTTGTTTCTGCAGCTGGGGGATTTTTCAGTAGGTTAATGATGCAGCTTTGCAGTGACACAGATGAGGAAACTACTCTGAGGAAAAATAACTCAAGAGAAACATTCTTTTTTTAATGACACAGCAGTACTTGTATAGTATTTGGGGCATCCAGAAGACAAGGAAAACAGCAGAAAACTTTGAACACCACTTCTTCCCAAAGAAACACTCAAGCCTCAGCCACAATTTCCCCCTGAACATTATTTCCCAGTGGTTACCTTCTGTTCTTCTCTTTCTGTTGCATTTTGACACTTCTCAATCTTCCACTGCCGCATGAAATCTCGCAGATATCCAAAGAGAGTGAGAACACCATAGCCTACATAGGTCAGCACAGCAACCAGCATTGGTGTTTCTTCAAAAGCTTCATTGAAAGGCCTTTTGTATAATCCTCCATTGTGCACAATATGATTTATCTATAGTAAAAATTTAAAGAGAGGCAGTTGAGGTATTAATTCAAGACAAGGCAGATAGACACTCCAGAGTAGTCCCCAGCCCTCTGGTCAGTTATAGGCTCTGCATCCCCTCCCCACTCAGCACAGAGTGCTTCCAGCTAAGTTCAGCAACTACTGATAAATACTGCCAGACTTCATATAGAAGTTGCCATATTGCTGATATAACCCAAGTCACAGTTACCAATCTAGGGTAGTTTATTCTAACATCTCATTAAAATTATTTAGCTTGCAAAGCTACATACAGAGCATTGCTTACATCTGGACAAACCAAAATGAAAAAAGTGCCTTCACCAAGAGGACACAAATAACAGAATAGTGATGTTTCCCAGGATTACTACAGAGAAAACAAAATAAAAAGTAATAGTTTTATTGATCTAAACAATATATTCTCAGACTTGGAAGTCTACATTAGTGTAACAAAACAACCATAATCCATATATCTCTGTCGCTGTTAGCCTAAAGATGCTGATATAAACGTTGTACTCATCCAGGAGGCAGACATGTCACCACAGACAAAAAAGTCATTGTATACAGAGTCTCAACACAGCATATATGTCAGCACACAGAACAAAGCAAAGCTTTCTGCATAAAATCCACACTAAAAGTCATCTTGCTACTTACATATCATCTGAAGGTAAGATATTTGCTAGCTGCCTAATATATACAGCAGATCTATCTCAAGTACAGTTACTAGAATATTTGTGACTATTACAGAAAAGCTTCACAGCTACAAGGCAAGTGCTAACCCAACATTAACACTGGAAAAAAAAAATCAAGGTTCTAACTAGACTTCCTTTTGCAAATAGTTACATTAAAGATCAGATCTCATTAGTCAATGGATGAAAACATAAAAACCTAGCCATTAGATGTAAATTGCTGTCTGCATTGATAAAAGTTACAGAGTGGCTGCACTATAATAGAATGGCTACATATGAAAGAACACTCTCCAAGATATAAATCCCCTTTGTGTAGCATCAAATATATATAAAAATAAGAAATGTATTTCTTAAAATATACTAATTAAAGAAACCTCAACACCTAGGAAAGAAATTGAACCTAAACTCATCAAAAAAAGACAATGGCAAATAATTCCTGAGGGATGTAAGCCAGCAGACACAATAAAACCATTTTTTCACCTATGTCACTCATTATCATATGAGAAAGTAAGGTAGAATTGTACAAACCTCTACAACAGTTGATGAATCAATAAAGGCACATATACCTGCTAGCCTCACCAGATGCTGCATTACTTGGAAAGTGATACCTGCTCATCTCAGGTGCTGAAGCAAGTCTATTTCAAGTCTGTCATTAACGTAATGAAAGCAATTTTTCAGAAGCAAGGGTCTGCTCTTGGAGATACAATTATGCTATAGCTATGCAGTCACCTAGTATAAATCACACCACCACCTTCCCTCCTGACAGTCATTTCTACCTCTTCCTTCCTGCTGACACAGTTTTACCTAAAGCAAAGCTTTGATTTGGCCAGAATAGTCAAGGGGACTTTAGAATAGGTGTAAGTGTGGAAACAAAATAGCAAAGACACAATAGGAACTTGTCTTTTAATAGCATTACTTAAAGCCAGATGAAGGTAACTAACTTGCAGTGCTTTGAAGCCAGCTTTAACACTGAAGTATTATTTTAAAAACATACTGCATACAGTGGTGGCTTGAGTTAGAAAATTACTGTGGCTTTGGAAGAAGTGTAAGTACACTTGCTTACCACATTGCAGCTCAAGTGCTGACAATTTAAGGCTTTAATGCAGGCCAAAGGTTCATACACCGTTTTCTTCATGAATGATGCCAGCCAAAGAAACTGCCCCTGCCTCGCTCTCTCCCACTTGGAGCTCCGCACCAACCTCCAGCCTGCACAACTAAAGCAACGAAATCTGATTATCAGCACAGCATCCCTTCAACTGAACCTATCCATGCTGAAAATATAATCGTGTGCAGAAGGTTATTCATTAGACTGTAACAGACTTTACAGTTCTGCTCCACAAAGTCATTCGATAGAGCTCAGCAAACAAGAGCCAGCAGCTTTTGGAGAGAGAAAAGGCAGCAGCACCATGACAATTGCAGAATCAGTGAGCCAACACTGCAAAGGAAAAACTGTGAAAGCTGCCTCTTCCCTATTACTCTCAGGATTGCTTAACTGTACCACTATGGCTCTAGTACCCAAACCTATAGAATTTTATTGCATCCACATACAAGAAAAGACCATGCACCAAAGCTCCAGCCACCACAGTTTCACAGCTTGATGAATTACAAGTTGAAGTTTTGCATCCTCACATTGTCAGATCAGGCTGTGAATAGCAGCTGTTCAAGAGCAGGCACACTACATACCTGACACCTGGGCTTGTCTACTAGCACCTGATTTGTGGATAAGCAGACAGAAAACTGGTAATGACTACTTTGCAAAGTACCTAGGATTAAATAACTAGAGATCACATCAAAGCTTCTAATGTCTTTCCCAGGTAACTGGAAGTTCAGCTAGAAGAGACAAAAGGCTACATCCTAAGATAAAGGATCTGAGGTTACCAAATACCAAAAAGTAGTTAGAAAAAAAACCAACTCAGAGACCCAAATCTATATGCAAATTTAATCAGAAGAAAAACATACCAAATTATTCCAGGTCTTTGGAGTGCCTGTGCTTGTAACAAACACTAAAACTAAAAAAGTTATTCCATATGGTTGAACCCAACATTTCACTAAGAAAGGCTGTTTTAGGAATACCTGTATTGATTCAACCCATACTCCACTCAATTTCACCTCTCTGTGTTCTTCCACCAATGTGCTTATACACGCTTATATTCACATCAGCTACCACATCAGCTGAGAAGCTTGTGTTATCCTAGCTGAATCAAAAAATTAAAGACTGACTGCAATTCCACAAACTCCTCATGAAGCATATGACCATAAAAAACCTCTAGAGCTGACTACAGAAGAGACATTTGTAGTCACATTAAATACAAGCCTATTTGTTTTTTCTAAGAATGCCTTATAAATCCACACATTAGCCTTCAAATGAAGGTTTACATGCTGCAAGCTCCAAAGCTGCTGCAAAAGAGCAGCAATTTTAGTTCCAGAGACTAAGAAAGAAGGTGGCTACAGTTCAGGGCTTCATTTCCTTTTCAAGAGAGGAGATAAAAGGTGTGGAAGATTAAGACTTTTATGATTTCAACAAGCTTTATGATCATAAAGTGAGCCATGACCTTTGAAGTAGAATATACAGCATATCCAAGTACAAAGAAAAGCCAGAGTTCACTTAAACATATGGTTCAAAAAAGCACATGTATGCTCACCTACAGCTCTCTTCCCTGTACCATGCAGAGTATATGTATGCAGAAGAGCACTATCACATTAGGGAACACAAATGTAGGAGAATCAGAGAGCACAGCACAGCTGGTTACAGAAGGCAGCAAAGAATCAGCCACAGGTAATGCCTGTGTTGGGCCAAACTCTTGGGGAAACAAATCACATTAAACAGTATTGTAGCAGTTACTGAGCAGCAGCAGCATCACACAGCTACTGCTAGAAAGGACTCCACTGGTGTAAGCAGAACACATCAGAGTCTGATGATAATCACAGAATGTACTGAGTTGGATTCACAAGGACCATCAAGTCCAACTCCTGGCCCTGCACAGCATAACCCCAAGAGTCACACCATGTATTTGAGGGAGTTGTCCAAGAGCTTCTTGAACTCTGTCAGGCTTGGTGCTGTGAGCACTTCCCTAGGAAGCCTGTTCCAGTGCACAACCACCCTCTGGGTGAAGAACCTCTTTCTAATATCCAGCCTAAATCTGCCCCAGAATAGCTTCATGCTATTCCCTCAGGTGCTGTCACTGGTCACCAGATTGAAGAGATCAGTGCCTGCTCCTCCTCTTCTCCTCTTGAGGATGTTGTAACTGCAAAGAGGTGTGCCCTCAGCCTCCGCTTCTCCAGGTTGAATAGGCCAAGGAACCTCAGTCACTCTTTAGAAAGCTTCCCTTCTAGATCCTTTCACCATTCTTGTAGCCCTCCTTTGGATGCTCTCCGTATCCTTTGTGAGTAAGAAGACAAAAGCCATGCACAAACATGGAAACATTGGCAGATGCTACTGTAGACAACACAGGATTTACCACAGGGCTCTGGGTACACATGGCAGGCATGTATTTTAGGGAGAGTAGATGCTACAAGTGCAATACACACTGCACACAGTACAAGTACATGGTAACTGCTTATTGCTGCTACCCCAGGAAAGGTCCAGCATTCTGTGTTAAAGAGGCCGTTTCATTTCATGCTGACAGGAAGAACAAATTAAGATGAACCTGGCAGACTTCATGTAAACACCTTTAAAAGATTATTTACACTGGAACACAACTTTGCTAAATTCTTATTAAAATTTAGTAGCTTCTCATTGCCACATACCCCACATACTGCAGAAATTTTAACAGGTTTGCAGCTTCTATTTTTAGAAACACAGTGTGAAAGACCACATCCATGAGTGTGCCTCCGTATGCAAAAGTGGTCACGTTTATTACAAAGGATTGAGGAAATCAGCACTACAGAAACCACAGCAGTAAGAATTCCATGACAGTAGCTGCTCTAAGCTGTTATGTATTCTGTGGTAATTTTACTGTCACCTCTAGCCCTTTTCCTTGCACTGCTTTGCTTAGATTTCAAATCTCAGACTGTTGCATGGATAAAAAGACCAGGTATTTACCACCAAAATTAAAATTAAACTGGTTTGAATCACATTTTAAGCTTTTAAAAAAACTCTCACAAGACAAACATTTGTTTTATAAAACAGATTTTAAGAGTATATCCCTCATTAAAGATTAGTTCTTCTTGACAGGTATTACCAAATATTTTTATTTGCAACTAGTTAAAACAAATTTGACAGCCCTTGTTTAAGATGCACTTATTGCATCTACAAAAATAGTGTAAATCTTCATAATGTTTAAAAGTTGTTTGGTTTCCCCCCACCCCTGTTACCAAGGAAAGGATGCAATTAAACTTGGGTATTTTTGCTTGCTACATATAGGTGACAATTTCAATCCTCCTGAGAACATACTTTTTTTCTGACAGTTTAGCTTAAATTAAAAACCTTAAATCTTACATGTAACTTTATCTACTATGTTCAGTAGATTTTAGGTATACAGAATTTTGACAGAAAATTTCCTAACTGCATGCTTAATTACTAAATATGATTTACAATAAAGATTTCCAAAGACAGCACAGGTCTGCAGTGCTTCCCTAACAAGTCAATCTCCAGGCTCTCAGATACCTCTGAAAGCATTTCCTGATATATTTTAGAATCTGCTCTTATTTTTATAGACATTAAACCCCATTACTTCCTAAGCTTTCCAACTCCTGCTTTCTCAACTGTAAGTATTCTTCAAAACTATACTTTTGAATTAAAAATAGTTTTTTCCTACGATTCATTTCCTACTGATGGCAAAACAAAAAAATGGAAACCTCATTAAAGATAGGCCAATATTTTATGTTCCACCTAGAGAAATTGAAGTCAACAGATAGTTCAGATAAAGCTTTTGTCCCCCCAATAAACTGAAAACATGAAATTTAGAAAAACATTGGTTCTGTTGTACAATTAAGACAGAAGAATACAACATGACATATCACTTAAGTAGATATTGTAAAAAAAAAAAATTAACTTGTATACATTTATAACAATTTCTTAGAGCATTTAAGGTTTATCACCAGCTAAATTTGAAATGACAGTACAAATATAATTAAGATATTTTAACACTTCACCCAAACTAATTTCTCAGTAGCACATATCCCAATTTAAGAGAAGCAGCACATCACAGCTACCATGGGTATTTGCTTTCATACCAGCACAGAATCACAAATTCTCAACAAGTACAATACTGGCACTATACCTACTAATTTAATAATAGTTTAGCCAGGGAAAATGTTGAGTAGCTATTCCTTCCACAAAGGCTTACAGTCTTTTATAACTGAATTTGGTATTGGAAAAAGATCGTTGTGCATAGGTACACTTTTTCAAAAATAAAGCAGTTTTGTGAATTAAAATATCCGAACAAGGTTGCAGTCTTTTCTAGATCAGACAACTTTCTTCTTACTTGAGTTTTACATTACTGGTACAATAAATTCAGTCAATCATAAAACCAAGCAAGAATCAGAAAGTAGTAATTTCTTTCCTCAGGTCTGATGTAAGCCTCAGAGTACCTGCTCCAAGGCACACATTTCTGCAGGGGCTCGGGGATTAAATGCTAATGTCTATACCTGGACAAACTCTCCTGCAGTCCTGTAACCATGGAATAACCAAGGCTGGAAGGGACATCCGGTGGTCATTGTGTCCAACCCCCAAATCAAAGCAGGGCTAATTACAACAGGTTGCCAAGGGCCACATCCAACAGTCTTGAGCTTCTTTAACTCCTCCATGGACGGAAATTCCACAACCTCTCTGGGCAACTTCTTCCAGTAACTTACCACCCTTGTAGGAAAAATTATTTTCCTTACATGCAATCAGAATTTCCCATTCTTCCAAATTACATGTGCGGCTTTCCATACTATTGCCACATGCTTCCAATTTTTGTCTATACCCTCATTCTTCTCTATAGCCTCATTTTTTCTGTATCCTGCAGCCAGCTAGTTAAGTTTCTCTCTCCCAAGACTGGGTAAACCCAGCTTTCGCAGCCTCTTCATTTCCTGGGGACCCTTCACTGGATTCACAGATTGATGTGGTTGTCAGCGTCTTTCTGGGAAGCTCAAAACTGGACACCATTTGCAAGACACAGTCTCCCAAATGCTGACTAAGGGGGAACAACTACTTCTTCATTAAGAAGTTAACGAGATTTAGATTCTCAGGATCATTTTTTTCCCATCAGAAATACTTGAATTTTAAATTTGCACACAGATGTGAAAAAAACTCACAATTCTGTACTCCAATTCCTTTTTATACCAGTGGATAGGGTACTTATTTAGAATATTTATCTTATCCTAAGTTTCATCTGAAACAAGATTCATGTAACTGCTGCCACTAAATCACTTGCAGCAAGAAAAACTTGCAGTATCTGCTGCAGTCATCTTCAGTGTGCTCTCTGAAAGCAGTTACACTAACCTGAATTTCAGTAAAAGCATCT
The DNA here is from genome assembly GCA_020086605.1 of Lanius collurio. Lineage (NCBI taxonomy): Eukaryota > Metazoa > Chordata > Aves > Passeriformes > Laniidae > Lanius > Lanius collurio. The sequence goes on along the minus strand of JACBWW010000004.1, from coordinate 16,867,121 downwards.
AAAAACCGAAATGAAGCTATTGTTCTCCCGCACCCTGAAGCATCCCACGAGATGAACCTACAAGCAGTTTGACTGCTCTATTTAAGAAGAGCAAGCACAAATCACAGGTCTACACAAGCTGTTTTCTGCATGTACACACCAAAGCTTCCAGGAAAGAAATACCTCTGCTGGCCATTTTAATAGTTGTTAGAATTCAGGACTTGTGACAGTTTTAAAGGAATGCAAATCCCACAGTACTCCCACTCTTCTCAACCAAACTATTCCTTGTCTTCCTGAGGAAGTAGTACAAGACTTTGTTTACAAAGGCATATACATGCAATAAGCTATCTGGAAGTTGCTACAGGCTGGCATTTGAAAATCTTCTAGAAACACCAGGGAAATTAAAATTTGTTTATATAATTCCAGCTCCTATCTAATTGACTTGGAAATACTGCACACAACAGAAATTAAGAACTTGACATCTAAAACCTATATTCGAATTTTATTTTTTCAGTTTGAGACTATTCCTTCTTTAACTTCTAGAAACATAACAGAACCATTGTAATGTGAGAAGCTCAAGTAAGGAGTTAAAAAAAATTACATTACTAAGAATTTGTTCACAATAATAGGTAGATTCCAACAAATTATCTTGGAAAATAAGGGCATCTTCTCCCATTAAAGATGTCCCAATCTCCCTATTCTAAGAAAAACCTTTTTAGATGCAGCATTGGAAAACCATTAGTCATTTGCAAAACACTTCAATGGAGAAATACATTCCAGTTTAAAATTGCATTGCAGAAAGTAAAAGCAATTTCCCCACACTTATTATTCCCACAAGTGTCTTGACAGCTTCTAAACACCATTTTTCTACTGAACTCAACACTCTCCTCAAAAGAGCAGAAGGGCATAAAAAGCAGAATCATGCACAACTTGAGGAGGTAACTTCACATCTCTTTTACTAAGATTTGCTCTCTTTCTCCTATCGATGTTCAATTCCTCACATCATGACAATACCCTTTGACATGTCAGGCTTTTATCTTACATAGTGCAGTATTACACCAGAGCTCTAAATCAATTTTAAGTTCATCCATAAATTACTATTCTTTCTAACAACGAACTCCCTCAACTGTACACAGTCAGAAAAAAGTCACTTTTCTCTAACATTCCACAATTTTTAATTGCTATATGGTTCTTCAACCTCTTTTAATTAAGGTGTTCATAATGAGATTGAAATTCAGTGAATGCAATAACCTCTAAATAGATTAGCTTCACGCAGGATCCAAGTAATTTGAAAACAAGACATCTCGGGAAAGCCAAGAGCTGTTATTTATCTTAGTATTTCAGCAAAATGTTTTTTAATATACTGGAACCTTAACTTCAAATGGCCACCTTCCTAGACATTGATGGTATTCCATTAATCCCCAAGGTAGCCAAAGTCAGTTACTGCACAGTTCTAGTAGGCAGCAAGGTTCCCTCTCCTCTTACCATAAAGAGGTGTAGCAATTTAGAAGGAGACAAATACAACCTCTTTGAAAATAAAGGTGAACAATTTCACCACCTTCTGCTCATGCTGGAGTAACAGTAAAGAATCCATTCTATGGCAATACCACTCCTAGTGAAGGGAGTAGCATATGGAAACCTTTGAATCTAAGCTCCAGGTTTCCTAGGATGAAACCTCCCAAAACAACATAAACAAACAAATCAAAATTTAAAAACTCCAAAACTTGCATAGGTAACCTGAGCAGAAACGTCCTAGGTAGAAGAGGACTCCTTTTTTTCCACATCTTTAAAAATAGGTAAAGTTTTCCTGCACTATCAAGCCCTACTGGAGGGCATGGTAATGTATTATCCCATCTGTAAGTTCTCCCCTCAGAAGCTCCATGGTTTTCCAGACAAATTGTCAATGGCTGCAACCTTTCTTTAAACCAATGGTTCTCCTTGCCCCTCCTGCTCCCTTCATTTTAGCTAGATCTCTTTCTGCCTCTTATTTCTCACACAAACCCTGTGAAATGCTTTCTTGAAAAAGTTCTTTTCTTCATCCTTACTTTTCTGTTTTGTTTATTTTTTTTTCAACTAAGTAACAATTGCAGTATTTTGTGTAAGCTGCCTCCTTTTTGGTACTTGCTTACAGTTGCAGATTCTCAAGTGCTGTATGTGGTATGTACCCGGTACGTACATACACAGATAAATATATTCAACACAAAGTAAGCATTCAAGTGTTTCCCTTCTTCTGCATAAAGGCCCAAAATCCAAAACTGAAAAGGCAAAAGACCAGTCAAGCAGCCAAATCTGTGATATATCAGCAAACACATCTTCTGGCAGCTGACCATCACTGATGCTATTTGAGAAAGCTAGACATGATTAGTTCCCCTAAACAGTTGCTTCTTCCACTCCAGTTCTAACATTCAGATCCACACTTCAAATTTAGCCCACATAAAATTAAGGAGAAAAGAATGTAATACTTCTAATTATAAATCTCTGTTTGACATTAAGCAGCTGCTAGAAAGATATCAAGTTTTCCTACACTCTTCTTCTGTCCTCTGACAATGCTGCTATGCTTTGGCTTTTTGGTAAAATTTCTCGTGACCACTTCTCCAGTGAACCCTCCCCCACTTTAGAAATAGTTATCTCAAATGCCTAAAGTCTCCAAAACATATCTGAGCATAGTAGCACATGCAAGCTACTAAGTGAATAGCACATCTCATCAGCAAGGTTTTTAAGCTTCCTCAGTTTGACATCTATGGTTTTTCCCATTCCCACACTGCATCACCCAAGTTTTCCAGATACCCAGCTGAACAAAATCCTCGAGGAAGGGCTTCCCTACCACACTTTCTATTCTCCTGAAGTAGAAGAATATAACTGTTTTCAGACTTTGTCTTTAGAAAGCATAGGGTGGGAAAAAACTCTCACAGAAGAACACTCACCATCACCATGCTTTGTCTTATCACAAATACTTATGTGCAAGGTTTTATAGCCAGCAGTGCTTGGTGTTTGCAAGGCAAGACTACCAATGCCCTGGCTCCCCAAACCAGTACAAGTTGACACTGCTGCCAAATGAAGGTATTGTACATCCCTCCATTTGTTCACTCCCAGTACTGCTATACCTCCCAAGGGCCAGGGCGAAACTATGAGCATCCATCCAGTTAAAGAAATACAGTAAGCCTCCTAAGTTAATGATAACTCATTAAAAAAAGCGCTTCATTTTACCTTGCATCAGTTCTTAATCTAGTTCACACAGTGAACAAGTGCACAAGTCTACACTGAGAAAACAGAATGGACAGCAGAGGACTGAAAAACAGAAGCAACAGGAGAGATGATGAGAGGAAGGCTTTTCTCAAGTAGCTTGAGGTGTTCAAGAAAATACAACTTATTGCGCTCTGCTGAGGCTGACTTCGTGAGAACCATTACATTCCTTACACTGTTACACAAAACTTGAGCGTTTTGCAGAGAAGCAACTGGAGGCTGCAAACACATACACACTTGCATCACAGGGTGTTAATACAGTCAGATGGGAAGTGCTGCATCAACCTCCAACTCTGCTCTACAGGGAAGTCCCTGCTCAACGCTACTTGTACCCACAGCCCAGTCCATAGCTCCTATAACAACAAAACAGCGGTGAAGATCTGCTAAAATCTTTTCTCCTAAAGCACAGACCTAATGCGGTATAGCGAGGTTTCAGTTCAAAGCTCTGCCACCACCAAAAGCCTCGAAGTGAAGTTAGAGCCGTGACTCGAGGGCCAGTCACTTCACCTGCAGCGACCAGTGCGGGAAGCGAGCAGCCCCCGGGCGTTGCCCTTTCTCCCCAGGCGAGGGCAGACAACACAAACCACCCGGCTTCTGCCGACATCCCTTACAACCACACCTCGGTGCCTTCCGCGGCCCCGCCGCCGCGCCCCCGGCCGCCCCGGCGCCCCCCTTCCCCCGCGCACACCTGGGTGCCCGACGGGCCGCGGACGAAGCCGTTGCGGAGCGCGCCGTGGGCACCGCCGCAGCCGTTGGCGCGGGGCCG
>JACBWW010000004.1:16800422-16862733 GCA_020086605.1 Lanius collurio | reverse complement strand
GGGGCGGGGAATAGCTAGCCAATCACAGCGCGAGGCCGAGGGAGAGGCGCGAGAGAGCAGCAGCGTCCGTGCAGTGGCGGAGGGAGGGGCGGGGCGGGGCTGAGGCGGCAGCCAATGGGCGGGGGCGGGCGGGGAAGGGCCGGGCCCGCGTGGCGCCGGCGGCAGCGGCGCTGCCGGAGCGGGGATGGCGCTGTCCCGCCCTTCTCATCCCGCCCGTGAGCGCGTCCCCGCACGCGGTGGGGAGGGGCCCAGAGCGGCGTGGGTTGGTCCTGCTGCCGTCAGCATCCACGCCGGGAAACCGGCAGCCCTGCCTTGGGCACGCCGGTGGCTGGAGCAGGGAGAAGGCCGGGGCGGGGTGAGGTAGCGGGGAGCCCTTCGCTGCTTCGTGTTGAGTGAGCTAATGAACGAAGCGGTTCCTCCGAGACCTGGAGGGCTGTCCCAGGACGCCTTGGGCTGTGTCCTGATGAAATCATCCGTCGGAGCCGGCGGAGAGCCCCGGGTGAGAGCTCCGGAAAGGAGATCAGATGTAGTTACTGTAATGCCCTTGCCAGCACTCGGGGCAGGTGTATCCTGGCCGGAGTCCGCGAGGATATGGAAGGCCCTTGCAGGGAACCCTGCAAACAAGCCTCGGGCAGAGCTTAATCCAGCGGGACGTACGCTTGGGCTGAAGACTGGTGTGAGCCTGACCGCCCCCCTGGGCTGTGCCGTCCCCCACAGCTGGAGCTGTCTGGCTGTCCGCTCTGCCCGCGGCTCTGTTTGAAAACCATGTTAGGTTTATGTACAAACGTGTTTTCTGACAGGGTTTGGAAAGATGTACTTTGTTCAAAGACCAGGTATATTAAATGCTGTATTTAGTTCGGAGGTGTTACCAACCTCAGTACAGTTTGGGTGACCAAGCATCACGCAGACAAGGCCAGAAGGAAACCATAAAGCGTCTGTATTTGTGCGCTCTTAAACACTTGTATGCATCCTGGTGAGGGGTGAGGGAGTGGGGAGCAGTTCCCGAGCTGTGGGAGTGTTAATTGGCAGAAAAGAAACAGCCTGACATGTTTAATCACACCCTGAAGAGATGGAAGAGTGTGACCTTTGATATCTCTGGTGTAATTTAGAAGGAAGGGCTGTGGTTTTTCTTAGCAGTTAGCAACGGGGAAAAAAAAAAAATGAAGAGTTATCAGGTTCAAGCAGATGAATTCAAGAGAATGGTCTCATCCTTCTCTCTCCGATTTGCTGCTATTGATAGTTATTTTTATGTGTTATAGTCACATCTTGGATCTTATTGCAAATTTGATATGAACATGCAGTACCTAACAAGTGAATTAGCTTCTGTGAAAGGCAGTCATTTTTCTTCCCTCAGGAAGGCCTGGTTTCAGCCTATTTGTAGGCAGCAGTGCGTACCCAGTCTGTACCATGTCTCCACGTCACCTTTGGATAAGAGGGCTTTTTGTAATGAGGGGTACAAACACAGTCTCAATGTAACAAGTGCAAGCTGGGTGTTTGACCTTGTTCCTTTTCTTGCTGTCTGTGGCCACTCCCGTATCTGAACTGCCACTGAAGCAGGTATGGACTTGCCTCAGTAGTAAGCTTTCTTCACCTGGTTTGGATATGCAGTGAGAGGGGCTAGGCCATGTCCCATCTTTTGTGTTGCAGGCTGAGACCATGGGGGAGACTGCTGTTACTAGGAAGGACCTTGGGATCAAAGTAGCAAAGGTCCCTGTTCAGCACTTGAGTGCTTGCGCCAGTGGACTGACTTCAGTGTGGGTGCAGGGAGGAGCACTGTTGGGGAAAAGGCACAGGTGATTTACTTCTGGATGAGCAGGGGAGGGCTTTTGCAGAGTTGAAGTTATCTATGAGGAAACTAATAAATATAATGAAGAAAACATGAACAAGAAAGAGTGAAGTATATTAGGGGATCACATATTTTAGAACTTTTTGAAGGAGATTTTCCACTATGCCATAGTTGGCTATAAGCATTTTCCTCCTGTCTCCTCTCCCTTTGAACAGAACAGATTAAATTATACTGACTAGTTTTTGGCATGGGGTGCAGATGGTCCACCTGTCTACACTCACAGGGCATAGGTGGGGCAGCACCCTCCACTCCTTGCCCACCTGCACAGGGAGGAGTTTCACTTGCTGATGCCTTACTTCGAGAGAGGATAAGCTGCTTCGCCTGACAGGCACTGGATCTCACTGCTGTGTTATCTATTAAAGCATAAACCCTTTTCACATGTAGGTACCTGCAGACTCGTCACTTCATCTGCCCTTGAACCCAACTAACATGAACCCTTAAAATGTGATAGTTTCAGTTCTGGTTTAGGAAAGGTAAATAACATTAAGGGAGCTACTGTTTACCTTGTGCAGGACTGTACAGTCTCACACAGCAGCTGCTCCCCTGCACGGAGGGACCTCACCCTGCCCTGAGCATGGGGCCAGTGTAACCCGGGGTTTGAAGGGCATCTGGTCCCTTGCAGCACAGGGCCGGGGACACAGAAGGCCATGCTCACACTGGGGTTGCAATGACAGAAGAGTCCAGGATATCCATGGAGACAAGTCCTAGCATGGGGATGCCATCCCAGGGCACAGCTACTGTCACAGGCAGCACCAAACACATGCCACAGAGCTCCTGGAATCACACCTGGGGGCAGCTCTGATATGGCTCTGTGCGCTGCACAAGACACCTGTGTACACAGGTGACTGCAGCTTGTGCCTCTGGACTCGTCAGTTGCAAAATAGAGAAGCCAAACAAAATCTGAAGAGCAAATTCCAATTTTAAGTTAAAATTTAAGTTTCATGGATACTATTCCAGTAAACTAGCAGAGCAAAGTGCCTTACTCTGCCAACTGAACAAAGCAAGGGACTGTATCAAAAATGAGTCAAAAGGAAGAGTAGACGATAAGTAACAAGTCAAGACAGGCAGGGATTGTTGCATAGGAGGCTCATGTCAGCAGAAAGCTTACATCCCTGGTCTGAGTCCATGAGTACTGTTCTAACCATCTGTAGGTTTGGGGATCAGAGAGGAGAGTTGTGAACTTTGGAGATGGCAGAAGGGCAAGTTCAGAAAGGAGCAGTTGGGTAGCCACTGGAACAAAGTAGCAGAAAAATTTTCTGCTCCAGTGTCCCAAACAGAGAGAACAAGGGCCTTCTGCACTGTTAAGAGATCATCAGAACTCATCAGAGGTGTGACTGAGGAGAAGAATTTCCTTTGAGAAAAGGGAGAACTGAAAACTGCCCAAAAAATGGATGTCTGAATGATGCCAGGTATGCAGAGAGTCTTGATGGAAGGTCACAACGCAGCTGTAGTGAGAAATAAACCTAAGCCTTTGACTTTTATATTTGCCGTTGAGAGGCAGAAAAAGCAGTGGCTCAGCCATTGCATTCAAGGCAGATAATAGCAGACAGTCTACTCTGTGAGGGAACAGTCTACATTCTTCATGTGTCTTTCCTCTTCTACAAGTCTCCAGGTGCAGGCTGAAGTAAGCACAAAATGCGTGCTGAAGGTGTAGCTGAGAAGGCTGCAGGTTTGACCAGGCCAATGCAGTTCTGTGAGGTGTTAACTGTGTCCTGTGTTTCTGTCATGGTTACAGCAGCCTAGCACTGAAAGCATAGGGACTGTGCTGCAAAATGCCTCCAGGGCAGCAGGGAACCTTGGTTTTAAGCTTGGGTCTGAATGGCAGAATGCACCTGAAGAATGTACATTGTTCCCTCTCAGAGCAGCCTGTAGCATAGGTGAAGAATTAGCAAAAGTGTGGAAAGCTCTTTGGGGACCTCACGGCCTTGAAGAAAGCAGATAGTTATGAGGGTGCTCAGGAAAGCTTGGTAAGCCCCTAGATAAACTTCATGGAAAGATGGAGAGGCAGTGCTTGGAAGGTTGGCTAGCCTGGTGTAGGAATGACCATCATTTGTCCTCAGTGTATCTTTATAAGTAAACCATCAATGCCCACAGCAGATAGCTTCCTTCTGGTGGAGGCAAGCGTAGGCAGGTACATATTTCTAAACAATGGGGTTGGTTGGTTGGTTCAAATTTAACTGTGCTGAGAATTGTGTTTCTGCTCCAGGAGAGACCCTCCCTGTCCTTAACACCTTCTGCTGTGAATGCTACAGCTCTAGACTCACTACAGCTTATGTTTCACTGGCTTGGAAAATAATATTATTCTGGAAATATTTTAACCTTTAAAGCTATATAATACTAAAAAGACTGTTCAGATTACTTACTCCTCTTTTTTACAATGCAGCCTTGACTGAACCTGTCTTTGGGCACTGACTTGGACCAGAATTTCTAAACACAGTGAGGTGTTTCCTGTTCAATCTGTTTGCCTGGAGAAGCCAGGCTAGCGAACAAGATTTGCATAATGTTTTTGTTGTGAAATGGGAAAGGAGTCAGGACAGGAGGTTTATGATCAGAGGTGCAAGACATCAGAGAGGATGCACCAGGGACTGAAGAATGTGTATGAGCATGTGTCTGATGAGCCACAAGAAAACAGAGGGGATGCTATCTGCTAGGATCAGGGTGTTGGCCAGCAGAACAGGGTATGTGAGGGATTCCAGTGTGGTAAAGGGGATAAACGACAGACTAATTTAACCCCTTGTAGTTGTTACTCCTTTTAATACATACATACAAGTGGCAAAAGTTTAATCCTTCATTAGCAGAGAAGCGGATAACTGTATTTACCTTTTTTTATTATTTACAAAATATGTATAAGGTTATATTTCTAATGGTGTAAGGAAATCAAGCAGCAGGACACTATTTCCTTGCTCATGGCTCCAGCCTTCTGTCACAAAAGTGTGTTTTAGGTCACTCAAAGAATCACTGAAAAAAGTATCAGCAAAAGCAGGTTTAATATTAAAGTGAAAGCACAGCAACGTCATTGGCAAGTTTCACTCTACTACTGACTAGGTGGTTAAAGCACACAGAGAAAAATCAGACCAAGATGTAAAAATCAATCAGTCTAAATCAACAAAAAATTATCTACATGGAGGTTGGAGGTGGAAAAAGGGTAAGAGTAAAAACAAGAGAGACCCTCCTGTTTAATCGTGAGGTTTAGAGGGGACACCTTTACCGAACTTAGCCCCAGATTTGACCAATGGTTTAAACTTAACAGCACTGAACTGATAACTTAATCTAAAGAATTTAACAAAACATTCTATAGAATTTACTATAGCACAACGACTCACATGCCTAACTTACTTATGAATCTAAAGTACTTAAGATTCTAGGAGAACAAACTTCATAGTACATTTGCTATTGCATGTTCACACTTGCATGCACAGACACCTAAAGCAGTATGTACAAGGTATACCCCTGTGAAAAATTCCCCTCTAATTCAGTGAAATACTCATGTTGGATGCCTTTGCATCTTTTCAATGGGAAAAGGGTTGAGCTTCAACAGTGGAGATACCAGCTCTGTTGTCAGCAATTGGCAGCAGTCATCCAAGTATAGTAGACTTGAAAGTTTGTGAGCTCTGAGACCCCACTCAGAGGGAGATTGCTGGTCAAAGCCCACTGCAGTCCTGGAGAGCTCAAAGAGTCACACTTAGGACTGCTCTTCATAGGGTCACAAGAGAGTTGACTTTAGCCATAGTAATTTTCCATCCTGGCTGCAATTCCGGTTGGTTTTGCTATCAAACTTTCAAAATAAAGTTCCACTTGGGTTGTTATTCAGACAAGAAAGGAAAGTTTCCAAGGCTCTTTGTTAAAAAGCAGGAGCTCATTAGACAGCATGAGTTCCCTGGAGCAGACAGTGTTTCTGATAAGCTCAAGAGGAGCTGAGCCCAGGTGCTGTTGGTCAAGGCTGAGGCCTAACAAGCATTTTTCAGATGATAGTGTACCCAGAGGTGGGGAGGAAAGGGGGCATGCACCACCACACCTTTTTTCAGACCATAACAAAGAGCTGTTTTTCTCTAGGTTTTAGTCAGGGCTGACTACCAAGATTGTCCTAGCTTTGTTTGGAGCCTCCTATGCTTTATCTGCTTTTACTTATGTCCCCTGTCCCCAAGACTTCTAAGTGCAGTACAAAACTGCACTTAGAAACTCGCATCTGTTCCCATCCCACCCTCCTTAGTTCAATTTTCTGGATATTTGGCCCTCCTTTGGGCAGTGACTTGGGCAGTCTTTTGGAATGGAGATGGCTGTTTCTCTGCAATGGAATAGACTGTATCTTACAGCCAACTTAAGGCCAGCAGTAACATCCATCCACTTTCACTACATTTCATTCAGCTGTGGAAAAATGACTGGGAGTAATATCAGAGGAAGCGGAGAGGTTATATTCACAGCCTAACAGAGGTTATAACGGTATGGAAATTATAGAGTGAAACACAGTTGCTGCTCCCTGGATGGAATGTAGTTGGCCTGCTCAACACCTATTCCAGGATGGTTGCCCACACCCACAGTCTGCAACCATAGCACCTGCTAAGGCGGAGTGGAGTCACCTCATGTGGGCTCTGTTGAAATCCTTGCAGGGAGGGGAACTCGATGGCACTTTGCAGCTGATAAACTGCATAACACCTGTCAGCCAAGGGAGACAGGAGATGTCTCCCTGCTGAGCCAACAGCTGTGGTGAAATCATTCCCCTTGGATGAACTTGGTTCATTATAGCCTAATTGTAATATTAACACATACCTCCACCCCAAAGTTACCTGCCCCCAAGGTATGACCACCCTTCACTGGGCATGTGTTCTGTATTCTCGACCGTATCTTTAAAAACAAAGTGAGAGAATTTTACACCAATCAGCAATAAAGGTATGTATGACTGGAGTCACTCAAGCTCCACCTAAATGTAGAGTAGTAGTATAAAAGTAAGTTGAGAGTGGGGGAAAAAGTTAGGGGAGACTCCATCATAACTGCTGGGATCAGTCAACAAGCTGAACCTGCCTTCTCCCCGGTAGAGATGCCTATTGGGTAAGAATCAAACTCTATGCATGCTGGATATTTTAATGGTGACTAGAGCTTGTCTGTGCACTGCTTTGAATATGTTTTTGCAGTCAGATACTATCACCAGCACCCATCAAACCTTAACCTGTCACAATTTTATATTAATAAAGAGTGTTGTTCCATAAACTGTTAGTGAGAGTCCTTCATGGGCGCTGGAAGTCACCAGCAACAGGTAGTGTACTGAAATAAAGAGGAAGACCCACTGAGGGGTCTCCCTTATGCTGCTGGTGTGTGTCCCTCACTAAGTCAGTGGAACCACAGTCTGATCCAGCAGGAGTGCTCAGTGAAGGATCCTCCTAACATCACTCTGACAGACTGGTCAGGCACAAGGATCTCAACTTCCCTGGCGGGATTGACAGACAAATCAAACACTTAAGAGTCAAGTAAATCTCCCCACACTAAGGATTGAGGAAATCTCCCCTTTTCAAATGACACCACCTGCTTCTTCTGGAGTCTGAATTTTGGACCTTTGTTTATGCCATCACAGTGGAGCTGTGTGGTTTTGTGTCTTTCTAGGTTGCTTACTGGCACTGTTGGGCCAACAAAGGCTGTAGCTCAAGGAACCTTGTACTTGCCACTGAGAGAAGCTGATACAAGTTAACCTTGCCAGAAAAAATGATTAATTTGGTCCTACAATGCCATTTACCTTGTATCCATGTCAGACACATGGTTTAACACAGCAGTGTTTGGGAATGGAGAGGCATGTTTGGTAATGAATGGCTGAGATGTGATCAGTTATTTCATCATTCTTGGCTTATGTTGGCTTTTGTAAATGGAAATATGGCCTAACAGGATCTGGTGTCAAGATACAGAAGTACTGTCAGAATGGAGGTGCAGTCAATGTGTATTTATTTGAGCAGCAGTAGTTGGAAGCAAGGTAATCTCTGTAGTTTCTGATCTCATATTTGGTCCAGTGCTGCTTCAGCTTTCATGTCTGTCCTCCATGGACATTCATTGTCACCCATGCCTGTTGCCACTCATGTTGGTGAATGGGGAGCAGTGCAGCAGAAACGTTAGGTCTCAGGTTCAGTCAGTTTCTGATGGTGCATCTGAATAGGCCCCCATGCCCCGTGCTCAGGGGTCCTTGGTGCATTCATTCCTAACGCCTCCATCTCAAACTCCAATACATCGGGAGTTTGGCCTCACATAATGAGGCTCCTATGAGCCAACTGATGACTTGTCTCCCGCTCTCTACAGTAAAAACCAGTCCCATGGTTGTAAACTATGATCAGGATCTCTGCCTTTCTTTGACACCCATGTTGGGTGATATTGGACTAGAGAGTTCATTTTGTTTGTGCCTTGCTTTCTTAGTCCATAAAATGAGAAGTGAGACCATTACTCTCCCTGCCCCCTCCCCATCCAGGATGAAGTGAAAGGCTGCATCTGTGCAGTATAAACAAAGCCCTAATTTGCATGTAAATGCGTGTGATATCGCTGTAGCAGCAGAGCTGTAGCAGTGAAGCCCTCCTTGTGTGCAGGCAGATTATGTCAGCAGAATGAGGCTCTTTTTTGAGCAGAACTTTACCGAGCACCATCAGCTGTATCAGCAAAAACACTGAATACCAATATAACTACATCCTCATTAGGACCTGGAGGCCCATAGTATTTTAATTTCTAACTTCTTTCTAGGTGCTTAAATACTTTTGAGGATCTGGAACTACCTGTTGGCACTATGGAAGTTACCCTCTTCCCATCAGAACCCTGCAAACAGGTTCAGAGCAGATATGGTCTCACTTTATCAGTGGCTGTGGAGCCCTCTGAGAAACTCTGGTAAAGGACCCAGAGCCCCGCAGAGCATGATCAAGCTGCTATGGCTGACTTCAAGGGCAACATAACTGCTGCTGCTGCTTCTGACAGTGCTGTTAGTACTGCAAGAGACTGGACAGGTTCCTCTTTATTCACCTCTTCCTGTGAGAAGAACAGAACTAAAAATGGTGTTCCCTTGAAAATGTCTTTGTTGAAAGTTTTCCTTTCATCCTGTACTGATGCTATTACAAAGATGGCACATGAGAAGAGAGACAGTGAAGACAGTGCTCTAGCACATGAGCAGTGACCAAACCTTAGCTTGGAGAGGAAGGAAGGAGCAATTTGTTACCTTTCAAATACTAAGCACCGTTTTTCAGGTTCTTATTTTCCTACATCTCTTTAGAAAAAAACAAATGAAGGAAGAAGACAGACAAGTTGGCAAAAGACATGGCTAAAGGAGCTTTTTTTCTTTTTTAAGTTCTCAATTTTCTACTTCCAGAGTGAGTCCGTTCAATTCATCCAACAGAAAATTATCCCATGGAAAATTTTCTTCAGGTTTGTGAACTGAAGTAGTTTGGTGGCTGGAGGAGGGTGGCCAAGGATTAGACATAAGGGGAAACTACCCCATCTGTGCAGCAAACTGCTTTTGAATTACAAAATCTGGTATAAGGGGTGATGGGAGCTCAAAAAGAACTTGAAGTTCAGTCTAGAGAAAAAGGTCAGTACAGGAAAACAGAAGGCTGTTTTATCTTCTTTTTGCAAGGATATTATTATAGATAGAAGAGAGAGAGACTTCTCCATACAGTGAAATGGGGCAAGGGAGAAATTGAACAGTCTTTAACTGCCCATAAATAGGTAGTTAAAAACTTCCCTCCAAAGTCAAAGGAAGTAAAACTTAACTTGAGGAGATGAAAAATAGAGGCTGTGCACTACCAAAGGGGGAAATCTATCCCAGGACCAGGGATTGATACTTGCGCTTCCCTCAGAGAGACAGTGTGATGCTGCAGGCAGGACTGAGCACTCGTGTCTTTCCCACTCACGCTGCTCACAGTGTGTTGATCAGCAGCAGCCAGACAGGGATGCAAAACTCATGCTGTGCTTGAGCCTCGAGTGCAGGGGAGACATGTCTGTGTCCAACAAGTGTAAGAGGAAACTACAGGAAATGTTTCATAGGTATAAATTCATAGGAAATTCATAAATATTCATAGGAAAATCACATCTCCAGTGAAGATGCTGCAGGCCTGCGTGGTTGCTGTATCTGGCATGGCCATAAGAGGGAAGTGTGTGCTCAGGCATTAGGGGCTTTCTCTGGGCCGGAGCAGCCCCAGCTGTGCTAGCCGTGGGCTCTGCAAGCACTCTGGATCTGCCTGGGTCCCACCTCCTCTGCAGGGCCAAATGCAGGGCCAGCACCTTCAGAGGCGTGGGAGCTCAGCCACAGCCAAGTGTGCAGGTAGCAGTGATGGGGATGGGCTGAGAGGAGCAAGGGTGGGAAAGTGACTTGTCACTTCCTGGAGATAGGGGAGGTTGAGATGTGCAACCCTGACCAGTCCTGAGAGAACTGGAGATGTCTTGTCCAGAAATGATGGGCAGTCACGTGGGGAAATCTCATTTCAGTTTTCTCACACATACACAGATGTCTGGTTGTGTTAGCTGGCTCATACTCAGATTAGGGCATTCAGGCTTGAGGATGGTGACACTGAGGTGCTTTTAGGAAGGGCAGGGGACCTCGGGAGAAAGAAAGCTGAAGTCAGCAAGCTTGAGAGATTTATGAAGAGGAATGAAGGTACAAAAGCAAATGGGAAGGCAACCCTGCTAGCTCTCTAAAGGATGTGTTTTGCCTGAAGCACTTCAAATAGCATTTTGTTGGCCATGTGCATAGAGCACATAAGCTGTGTAGCAGCAACAAGTGGGTCTTTGTTGTTAGCAACCCTGTCAGACTCAGGTGACTGTTACCATCAGTGATGGGCCACCCCTGGCTGCGTGCCTTTGCTACATGCTTGTTGAAACTCACCACTGCACAAGGTAGAAAAAGACACACCATGCAATATGGGAACTTGAGGCTTCACCAAGTCTGTGCCTGTTGACTCCCACAGACCCTGTTATCTGGAGCTGTCATGTATGTATGGCTGAGGAGTTTCTGCTTGCCTCCTGGAGATCCTACAGTGACCCACAGGGTGCTTTGAGGAGAAACAGTACTGAGATGATTTCCTGTAGTGACTTGCCAAGAAATATGAGCAGCAGGGTCCAGTCAGGAGCACCAAGTGACCTGATCGCCAGCTTCCAATGAGTTGGCTCTGCAGAGAGGCACCCAGGCTTCTCCTTATTGATCTGCTTTCTTTTTTTTTTTTTTTTTTTTTTTTCTTTTTTTTTTTTTTTTGGTCAGAGACAGAAACAGAGGAAAATTAATAGGACAGAGCTGAATTTATTCCTTGTTCATGTCACAGCATGAAAACTAAATGCATCTAAGAATAAATTGCACAAGAGCTGTAGGCAGGTGTGGTGGCAAGGCTGGGGGAGACAGGGTGGGTGCATCTTTTGGTGCCTGGCTGAGCACGTGTTGATCTTGTGCTCCCAAAGCATCTCATGCCTGTGCAGTAGAGGGACCTGTAACTGTAGGAGCAGGAAGTGGGTGGTTATCCAGAGGCATAGGTGATGTGAGGGGGAGAGAGCTGAAGGAGTGTGAATTGCTCAGCACATGCATGTTGTGTATCATCCACGGCAGCGGTGTAGCCCAGCAGGGGATGTGTAGTGTAGCTGCGGGCCGCAGGCAGGGGGTTGCTGTGCTGGGAGTGGCTACAAAGAACCGCACGGGGTCACTTTGCAGTTAAATGAGGCGAAGAATTACCATGGTGACCGCACTCCTCTCCCTGAGAGATGCCAGACTTCTAGGCAATAATGTTTGTGCTTTGCTCTAAAACCCCCAAACTCTCCCTCACTTTTCAGAAAGGGTGAGGACCATGCTGCCCCGTCTCCAGACTGAGAGAGTGGTAAACACTGGGATATGGGGTGGTTTCTGCACACTCCATCTTTCAGTAGAAGGGGGCCACTGTCTGGGTACCTCCTGCACTGGTCACTACTGCAGTGCAAAGACAGAAGGGCTGTGGTTCGAACAACTGTGACACAGTATGGTTCTTGCACTGTGTGTCCACTTAGTGTCCTCAGGAGCAGCGAGGTCTGAGCCAGCTGCCAGCCCTTAGGCACAAAGTGCTCGTGTGCAGAGACGTGTGTGTTGGAGGACATCACACCATGCTGCAAGAGGGGCTCCAGGGAGCATCACAGTGAACAGCTCCAGTCCTGGTGCCACCAGGAGCTTGGAGCTCACCAGCAATAGGTACTGCAAGACTCCAAGGACAGACAGAAGACAAATGTGCACCAGAACATAAAGCCTTTTTGCACCTAGTGTATTCACACTTGTTTTTAGTGCCCACATGTTCTGTTCTTGCTCAGTTGGGTCAAATCATGTCCTATGCTGTTTTCCTCACAAAGAAAGTACAGCTGCATCTTTCAGGTACCACATGTGCTAAGGTGTGTTCCTCAGAGACTTCTATATTTCATCTTCAGAGACCTTAACTCCTTTCATCTTCAGAAGCCTTATTTCTTTCATCAGTTCTCTAGTTCTCAATGGTCTGTGAGGCTATTATAAACCATATCTCTCCTGTGTTCTCAGAGGTTTGGGGAGATGGTTACTTTGTGCTCTGTGGGGAAAACTTGAAGGAGGAAAGGCTTTGTGGACTAAAAATGTTTGAAGATGCTTGGTTTGGGGAGGAACGCTGATGCATCCTGCACAGACTCATATGCAAAAGCTGGAAAGAGGAAACCAAGTGGATGGTCATGCTGGTCCTGTAGGCTGAAGTACCACAGGAAACCAGGGAGGTGCTGTAGACCAGCAAGTAGGTCACCGTGTCACTTCTGCTGCACTGATAATTTGTAGACATGCAGAACACAGCTCAAGGCAAAAATCCAGTGCTTCTCCTCACTGATATGCCCATTGCAGCATCTTCCCTTGAGTACTCATCTTTTCCCTGTAAGGGTTTTTGTTTAAATCACAGAAAAGTATTCTAGACACTAACAAACAGGTATTGTCATCTTGCAGAGGGCTGGCAAAAGAACAAATAGCTGCACTTCAGTGGAGGTGCAGCAATCTTTTCACAGAGCACAGACTTGCTAATTTGCATGGTCATGAGGTCTCATTGGAATGATATTTTTAAATGAAAAAGCAAGGAGATGATGCAAAATAGATTTGAGCATATTCCCAGAGATAGCTGAATTTCTCATAGTGAAACCCAGTAATAGATCAGTCTGTGTGCTATGAACCTCTCATCAGAAAAATACATCACAGGAGGCTTCTACTATCTATTCTGGGCTTAGCGCTGACCTTGGCTATTAGATCTCAATTAAGCATGTATGTGACTAATGCTTCTTTCTCTTAGACTTTTCTGCTGCAGAAAACAATATTTATGGAATCAAACACAGAGTAGTTGCACAGTGAGTCTCCAGAAAGGACCCATGGGTTCTTGGTTTCATGCCACATGAAAAAAAAAACACATTTCTAGTGTGAAATTCAGGGAAAAGAAGTATTAAAAATCTGTGGAGCTAAGGATTGCAGCCTTCAGCACTGAGCCCCTCTGCTGTTCCAGAATGGTGTGCAGTGATGCTTGCAGCTGCAGGCAGGGTTGAGTAGGCCACAGGGACAAAAAGACCATACCGTATCTTCACTTCTTTCTGCTTGCTCATCTGGTATCCGCCATTCCTTTAATTTCTTCTTTATCATTTTGATCCAGGAGAGGGGAAGAAGGGCTAGAGAATTTGACAGTTGTAGTAATAAGACTCTGCAAGACTTGATTTGATGCTTAAGACTCCTATGCAAGCCAAGACCTGTCTGCAAACTTGTTCCACTTTCAGCTTAGGTAAATGCTGAACCATCAAAACAGCATGCCAAACTCAGATCTCTCCTGGAGTATAATTACAGTGTTGGGCCAGAAGGACTTGGAGGCAGTCATATCCCTACACTCATATTTGACAGGTCAGGACTGGGGACTAGAAAACTGGTGAGCCTCACCTTTATGCCTGGGAAGATCGTGGAGCAGATCCTCCTAGAAGATATGCTAAGGTACATGCTATGCCAAAAGCAAAAAGAGATACCAATTGCTCACCACCCTTGTGATGAGGATTTGATGGAGCAGTGTCATTGTGAAGAATAGTTCTCCTACAAGATGGAAAAAAGGCTTGCTTTAAAAGGGCCTGAGGTGTGTTTTGTGGACTGAAAAGAGGCTCATTTGTGTGAAGCAGGGTTTAGAATGGCTGCAGATTATTTGCAGTAGTGTGGCTAAAATCTTCCTGACCTGACAGGTTTCATAGGCACCTGACAATCAGCAATTCTGCCAAGTCAGGTTTCATCACAGCAATGAGAACAAGCTGACAAAATCAAACCAGTCATCACAAGACTGGTGCAGTTCTCTGCCAGCCTTTCCAGGTGCTGGTTATATTTGACAAAAGGTCAGGCTAACATCTGACTCTAACCTTAGAGGAATGTTGTCTGAAAAACCAAGGAGGAAAGGCCAGTGAAAATGAAAATGTGCTGACTGGAGTGGAAGAAAGCTGTACCTAAGCTTGGTCCCAGCCACTGGGACCAGATAAGACGATGCCAAATCAATTCTCTCTGTTCTAAAAAAGATGGGACATGCTACTCAACACCTGGTAGTGAGATTGTGTTAGATTTTGGTTCTTGTCTCATATTCAGTGTATGGTTTTTTCCATTTCTCTGTCTGCCCAGGCTGTGGTGAGCAGTGATGCTTTGTCCTTGGAAGAAACTATTTCCAAACATTTTTTTGTTAACACTGCTGCTAAAAATGTCTTGATGCTCCACTCAGGTTTACTTTTTTTTTTTGCTCCATTCTATGGTTCCGAGCTCCATAATATCAAAATTTGTCTAAGAAGTTAACCCAATTATGAACTAGCAAGTCTTTCCAAAATTTAAATTCTGCCTGGAAACAAATCTAACTCCAAAGGTTTAGTATCAACGAACACCTCTGCCTGGACTGATTGTTTTAAACAAAACAGTGGTTTGAAAGATGAGTCTCCTTTCCAGGCTGTGTGCTCTCTTTTGACTACTCCATCATTTCCAAATCAATAGCTGTCTCTGATTGCCCCCCTCCCCTCCACATCCTGCTCTTTGCTACCTCATTTTGCATTTAATTTGCCACAGCAAAATTGCAGTCATTTTCCCCTACCCTAATTAAGAAACCTATCAGTTAAAGAGAAAGAAAACAAAACCAAAACCTTCTTCTCTAAGCCCTTAGCACAGAACAGAGGAGGAATGATTGGTGAGATGATCACCTCTAGAAAGCCAAGGCCTTTATTGATTCTTCTGGCCTTCCTCAGTAAATACAGAATGAGTATTTTAAATTCACCTAGAAGGAAGCTAAAAGTTAATGTAAAATACTGACTTCTTAACATCAGAGGAGGAAGAGACTGTATGTCTTCTAGGCTGGTTCCCTTTTGTTCTCTATACATAGTTCTACGAGAATATTGGGAGAGTGTTTCATTGTGCCTCATAGATTCATAAAATCATTTAGTGTGGAAAATACCTCTAAGATCATCAAGTCCAAGCATAAACCTAACAGCTAAACCTAAGCCTTGGCTGTGGTGGACAGCCAAGTCCACCACTAAACCATGTCCCTAAGCACCACTTCTACACATAATTGTGAGTGCCAGCTCACATTACTGCTACTTCAGTTTCCCCACAGTTTGTTATAAACTGGCCTAGCTTCTGAACTTCCAGGGGCTAATGATCCTGACCTATGCTTTGGAAGAGCTTTGAGATCATGAAACAGTTTACATAAGCTTTATTGTGGGCAGGTGGCAGCAGCACTGACCTCTTGAATTAAGGAAATAAGCATTGAGTGATGGTGAAGGAGGGCACAACCCCACTGCTGAAATGGGTGATTACATGGACAAAAAAGGATGGGCTACACAGAAAAGCTCAGGGGAGAGTCCCATTACACATGGGGATTTTGTGGAAGAGGACATTTAACAGCCCTATAGGAAAAGGTCAGAGACAGAATAATCTCCACTGACTTGGGAAAAAACAAGATGGGAAGTGTCTCCACAAAGTTAAGGATTTTGCTTCCTCATCCAGAGGAATAAACATCTCTATTCTGAAAAGAGGGAAAGCTACTACAGGCTTTTCCAGTTTTTATCCCCTCTCTCCTTCATCCCTGATCTAGTGGAAGTGGTACTTTCCACGATGCCTATCTGAATACAAACCCCAGCTTCAAATAAGAATCAGGTCTGACTCCCTGCTGTACTCCAGAGATGTATTTACCACCCTGGAGAGTTAAGCATTTAGCTGATTGAGTTCAGTCTATGTGCACAGTCAGCTCCTTCTAAGAGGGGTGATATAACAGCAGGAACCAGATGGGGATTGTGCCCGCTGGACTAAAATTACTCTGATAGTCCAGATTGTTTCTCTCCTCTCTGGGACATCAAGAGCAGAACCCTTCAGAGCAGAACCTGCAATAGAAGTCCAGACCAGCTTGCATTAAGAGCATGAATGCAGCCTTTTGAGACTGGTTTCCTAAGGGAGTAAAGCATATGTTCTTATGGGCTGTGCATGTGTTAAACTTAGTGTGTCCTCGTGTTCCTGTCCAGTAACTCTGAAACCTGTCAGTCTATTTCAATTAGATTTGATAAATTTCACAGCAAATTAAGTTCCTGCAAGTAGTAGGTAGCCAGTTAGAAGAGAGGGACTCTATAAAATCCTGATTCTGGAAAAGGGTGCACTGTGCATGAATTAAACTCTGGGGAGATCACATGGGAAAAAATTACATGTAAGTACTCATCTGGATGAAAAGCTTCAGTGAGAACTCAATTTTTCAGGAACAGAAATCCATAGGGGACCATGGTTCATTCATTCTGCACCTCACAAAACTACTACTTTTATTTTGCTATGGTATAGATGGGAGGAATAAATTATTTAATGTAGGAAACACTGTAAAAAAGTGGATCTAGTGGAACTAGCAGGTTTATGAACTAGGGTTCGGAAGTCAATTTGTTGTTTTCATCCCGATTGTAACAGAAACCAGCCCTAGCAGAGAGAGTGGTGCAGCACCAGAAATCAGACAAGGTTCTGAACAGGGCTGAAGTGAAGAAGGGTGGGGGTCCAAGGCACATTACCCATGGGGAAATGTGGTTCCATGTGTCTCAGAGTAGACTAAGGGGAGATGGTCTAACTGTAGATTTCAATTGTTTGTAGGAGAGTTACAAAGAGAGTGGAAGTAAGCTCTTGGTAGTAATAGGTGGTAAGAAAAAAGGAGGGAGAATGATAGAGATTGCATTCTGGGAAACTCAGGTGAAATTTTTTCATAAGGTGAATATAACAGCACTGGGCACAAGTTACTCAAAGAAATGGTAGAGTCTCCATTATGGAAGGTTTCTAAGTCTCATGTAAGCAACAGCATTAATTCCTAGTGGGAGGCTGGACTAGACACCTCCAGAGGGTCCCTTCAACCACCATTTCTGTGGTCCTTTACCTTTTGCCCAGATGATGATGTAAGAAAACAGTTTGTATGAGCAAAGATGTCACTTAGAGAGTGGCAGTTTTTATCTCACCTCAACTTTACCACAGGACATATGAACATATTCTTTGTCATTGTTCAATTCCTTGTATAGAAAAATGATTTGTGATTATTTGCTGAGTATAAATAATGAAACTTATTTTGTACTGTGCTAAACTTGTGTCAGACACATCTTGTGCCTCCTTGTACCAGACCTATAGCATTATGCTACAGGCTATTTTCAACCAGTTTTGGTTGGTAGGATTTACAGAGGCATCCGTAAATGGCCATGGATGACTGTCACTGGTTTTCTCTACGTCTCTTCTTGCATAAAGACTATTTTTTAAAAAGTGCCATTTATATATGGGTCATTTAAGGCCTTTATCAGCATATTTTTCTGGATCACTGATGTCTGCAGGCCATGTACTTTGTTAACTTTTTGAGGTAACGTGTTCAGACTCAGGCAAATTTTATGATTTCATCAGAACAAAAGTATGCCTAGAGCACACTGAATTATAGCTCAATTAATTTTGCATCCTAATTAAGTGGAAGACAATCTTATCACTGACAAGTCTCCTTTCTGTGTTAAATCTATCCTGTTGCAGGTATGATGCAGAGAATAACTTACATGAATAGAAGACAGATCTGAGCTGCTGTTTGCACTATATAAGATATGGGCCAGCTTCAGCCTGGACCTGTAGCCATGCCACTGAGATGCTGCTGCTGTCTTGGCAGTCCCTACCCAGCTTCCTTCCCCAGCCACTTGCTTCTCTCTACCTATTACACCTCAGCAGAGCACAGAGCATCATAGAGGAGCTTAGGTGCACCTTACTACAATCTGTAGAAATATCCACTGTGAAACAGTGAGGAAAAACTGTCAACAAAGCTCTCAAAGAAAGGAAAAATACCTAAGATCAGAATCATTCCAGCAGCAGGCACAGCTCTAAGGACTACCTTGCCCATAAGTTACTGCCTGGCAGCATGGAGAGGCCATGCAGTAAATCTGCCTTGGCCACTAGCCAGAAGGCCAGTTTGTAACACTAAACTTTTCTAGCACAGTACTCTGAAAAGGACTGAAAAATTTTAGTTTGTGCAGGCAGCTTCCTCTTCTGCTTCCAGTATTCATTGCATTGCACTTTCTCATTTAACTGGAGATTTATTTTCCCTTTATTCTTGATTTAAAAAAAAAAAGCAGTAATTGTTGGACAGCTAGCTTTATCTCTAGATCACATAATGAACAGCATACATGTGGTAAACCATGTGCTTCATTTCCAGGTGGTTTTGAAATAAACACATGATTATCTTCCTGTAATCAACTCATTACATAAATTTTCTTGCAGAATTGGTCCAGATGTCCTCTTCTTTGCCTCTTCTCAGATGAATTAAAAACTACAGAGATTATCACAGCATGCACCTATATGAACACAAGCAATTATTTGTGGTACCTACAGATACAAAAATTTGATCAGTGCTATGAAAAAATCTTGTTAGGTTAAGCAAATGCAGTGAAGGCTGTGTGGAGTAGGTCAGTGGTTCCTTAGTGTATTACTGGATGCAGCCCTATTCCCTGCCTTCTTGCCAGGATTTACTGCCTCTTTGAAGGCAGTATATTCTGGAAGCACAGTTTGCAAAGCCTGCAGAAGTCCTATGGTTTGCTCACTTGTACTCCACTCTGCTGTGGCTGCAGAACCAATGATCTTGCTAGGCTGGCAGTTCAGGAAATTCTCTCTCCTTATTGTTGTTTCTCTTGGTACATAGATGCTTTTTTTTTTTTCTGGGTCATGGACTGTTCATTTTCTGGGTGCCTTATACAGAATAAGATCAGGGGTGTCTCACTCACAATGGCATTAGGTAAAAAGCTTGACCACTGCAAGTCAGTAACTCAGAAAATTCTCAGTCACATCTAAACATAAAGCTTCAATGGACTGGATACTTCTCATGACTAATTGCTGTCAGTAGTTTGCAGCATTTACTACAACTTTCAGCTGCAGGGAGCAAACAGTATGGTTTCTTGTCCTTGAATCATAGGAACAATTGAATCCTGAAATAAACAATTGTTTGTCATGTATATTTATAGGGAACAGAAGACATGGAAACCATGGACTTAAAATTCACCCTGTGACATGAAGAGACCACCTCCAGTTCACCACCTTCTAGTTCCATGACTCTGTCTTGTCTCATCATCAGAGATGAGTGAGTTGGACAATCTTTGTGTCCCTCTCCAGAGTGAAGAACAGTCAGTCTGCCTTCTCAGTTGGGAAAACAGATATTCCTCTCTGTCCTTCTCCACCTTCAGGTGCAACTAAGGGAGCTTTGCTGTTTTTTGAGCCTGACTCAATCAGCTTTCCTTTCTGGTCATGTTGTAACCTTTCTGCATAATATATTCACTCTCCTTGGGCTCAGCTGTAAATATACCAGGCCTAGGCTACAGAAAGGACACATATCTAGCATAGAGTAAGATATTAAAACTCTTATCTGATTATTTCAAACCTTAAGTTACTGGAGCTCTCTGCAGTATTGTATATAGAATTAATTGCACACAAACACACTTTCACCTGCTATGAAATAAGCAGACCAGACACTTTACCCATGAGGAAAAGCTGCCACATACGTATTAAATTGGACTTTGATGCTGCAGGCAACACCCCTCTGCAACTGCCCAACAAACCCTGAACTGCCCATAAGCAAAGCAGCCCTGCAGACATAAGGAGGGCTCCTCCACCAGAGCTGGCAGATTCCAAAGGCAGTAGATCCAAAAGAAGCCTAGAGGGAACTGCACAAGGAATATAGCAGCACTAACAATACACTGAAACAACTAACAGGGAGAAAAAGAAAAGAAGAAAATAGCCAGCCCAAAACTGATAGACATCTTTAATTTAAAAACTGTATACGTTTATTCATTGGGAAAGTGAAAAAAAATACCCCGGGGATAATGCATTCCACTTCAACAATTAAAACTGCATTAAAAAGCAGATAGGAAGGTCTGAATCTTAAAAAGAACTAGCACAAAAGCTAGTGCTTTTCTTTGTTTCAATATATTTATCTTTGGGCAATAGAGATAGTCACTGATTAATTTTTTAGGTACTTAATTTACAACTTCATTGCTTCTATTTGCAAGTCATTCTGTTCCTTATAGATGCTAGCTTGGGACTGGAGAACCATAACACACAGGCACTTAAGAGAGGGCAGTTTTGAAAGAATGGGGATGTTGGGCTCAGTCACATACTGCTGGGAGGAGACCCAGTTGGAGCTACTAAATATTTTAAGTAGATACCACCCCCAATTGTTTCTCTCTAAAATCTGAGATAAGATGTTCCATACCACTCATAAAAGCAGATTCTGCTGCAGCTGAGAGGATGCAAGCTGGCAAAAGGAGAGCACAGGACTACAGCAAGCTTACGGCAGTTGTTGCTTGAGGGAGCTGCCAGTTTCTGACCACTGAACCCACTTTTGCTGTAAAAGTAATTACCTTGAAAATGTTGCAGGTAGGTCTTATACCCATACCAGCCTATTCTCATTCATACTTGTTACTTCGCTTCAGCTGGGCTTTACAAGCCCAACAGGATTCTCTATCACATGGCAATTATGTATGTTTTGGTAACACTTTGGCCCAGTGATTTCAAAATCCTTTATAAGCATCACTCCTAAAGCTTAAACCAAGCTCCACCAGAAGGTTAAACCATTGAAGCTTAACCAAGCTTAAAATTCTCTGACATACAGGTATTTCAAAATACCTGTAAACATCTGCAACAAAATGCCAATAGAGTTCATCTCCTGAGTCCCAGTCCTGAACTCATCCTTCTTTTCAATTCTTTTTTCCTCACACCTATTTATTATAGCAAGGACTACATTTATTCTGCACAAGTTTATTAACTGCACTACAGACAGGTGACTTCCAGTATCACACTAATTCCTAATTCCATATAGAGATTGCCTGT
This sequence comes from Lanius collurio, assembly GCA_020086605.1. Lineage (NCBI taxonomy): Eukaryota > Metazoa > Chordata > Aves > Passeriformes > Laniidae > Lanius > Lanius collurio. The sequence continues at coordinate 16,841,569 of JACBWW010000004.1, read as the reverse complement.
CCAGTCCATGTCAGTATGATCTCCTGGTCTCAGCTGACTGTGTTTGGTTTATGTCTTTTGGCTTTGCTGTTCTCATGATGACTGTCTTCAGAGGGTGCTTGGCCCCTTCCGTTTGTCCCAGATTCCTCTGGAAATTTCTGACCCTCAGCCAACACCTGTCGAATAGTCATGTTGATGCGGGAGGACTGCAGGTACTTGGCACACACCTGCCAATCCTCATCAGAGCTGTGCTCAATGACTGAGCCAACAGGAAGGTCTGAAGAAAGAGCTTGGTCAAGGCACGAAGGCAGAGCTGTGCCCTCAGGGTTGGGGAGGACGCGGGGGACAGCGTGGTACAGCAGGCGGCTGAAGCCAGACATCACCATGATATCTCCACTGTGCATGAACATTGCTGTTGGGGCCTCCTCCCGCTTCAGACCTCCAAGCAAAAATATCGAGGATTGCCCAAAACTAGAGATGGGACAAGGATGGAGAGAGAAGAGAAAACAAATTCAGGTAGAGAACAATTTTCTGTACAAAAGATCAGTAGTTAAATTCCTTTATGAAAAACACCCCAAGGAATCACAAAAACCAGATGGACTCCTAAGAACAAGTTTTCAGTGGGAACATGGCAAACAGACTAAGAGATCTGGTTCAAGATAGGCACAGTGTGAGCAATTGCCTGCCAGGTTTGAAGCTCTGCTGAGATAGTTCTTTAGTACCCATCTGACACTGGTGCTTTAGAACAGAACTCTGCTCCGTGCAAAAGAACTCTTCACTCCAGGCACTACATCCATGCTATTCAAGCAGTCCCCAAAGAAAAACCTATGTCCCTGACCTACAGCCTTCTGCTAATCAGATCTTCTGACAATGAAGATTATATACCCAAACTACATCATACTGCCTTCCTATAACCATATGCAACCCTAGAAAAAAGCCAATCTTTCCATAACTCAAGTGTACTTTCCTTGACTCACCTGAATGATAACAGGGGCCGAGAATGGTCTAGTTCAGACTCATCCACATGAATTCCCAGCGAAGAGTCAAAATGATAGTAGTTCAAGATCCCTGCTTGGGCTTGGAAACCCTGGAACCCACAGGCTGCAGCCACTTGTTCTGATAGGAATGCAAGGTCTGAGGGGAAAGGAGTGTGGTGATTTGCTGAGTACTTCTGGAAGGAGGAGAGGGGGGGGGAGAAAAAAAAAGAAAGCCATACCCAACACATCAGAGTAGCAAATACAACTGGAAACAAACATTGAAATAGAACTCAAAAGTCTGGCTGATAGTCATGGAGAAGGACATCATGTATGCCTAGAAAATGACTACAACACAAGCAGAACCTATAACCTATAACACAGCAAGTTTACCTATAACCATTAAATTTGTGGCCTAGGCTGAGAGTGCCAGAGGTTCAATAAACTGTGAAGTTAATCATTATATCCAGATGCTATACTTGAAATCAGCAAGATTAGTACCAACATCCTGAGGATCTTCTCAGTCACAACCTGAAGCAGCCAATGGAAAGACAGTCCTGTAGCTCATCAACAGAGCTCCAAAACAAGCATCTTTAATCTTTATTCCAAAACAACAATCTTTATTCTCAAGCATTTTATTCTTTCATGAATAAGAAAGAGGAATCAGTTGCAAACCTACTTTTTCCCATGAGTGATTCTGAGAGGACTGGAAGAGAATAACCAAACTTTTATTAAGGCCATCCAATAACAGGTTGATCTGGTAAATAAAAATCTGCAAGCAGATTTGGTTATCTGCAGTATACAGATAAGATGCACATTCACTCTGCCCATGTTTATCAGCCTCCATCTATCTCAGTCTTACGAAAAAAGTTTATTTTGATCAGGATCCTCAACACAGCCGTTGATTGGTAAGAATGCACTATACTGGTTCAGACTTGTTTAAGCTCAAAATCACACAAGCAGCTTCTTGCTCCTGCTCGCCCCCCCCCCAAGAGAGTAGTTTCCCAGAAGTCAAGTTCAGCTTCAGCTAGCAATGCTTTTGTAATCATCCCTTTTGGTAAGTAAAAATGCCACTTACCCTGAAATAGCCGCAGGTTTAGAGCTGAGTGCATGCTCTCATGTTAACTTTCAAAGGAAAGAATGCAGCAATGGACTTTTGCTGTTAAACCCTTCATAGCAAACTAATACAGATTAAAATGTTCTTAAAAGCGCAGTTTGTTAGTGTCTTTCCTCAAGAGTGTCTTGAAGGATCATAAACATTTTATTCCATGATGTTCTTCTCTGTTTGCCATTCTGAGTGCTTATGGCTAAGAAAAATGGAGAAGAATTTAATCTCAATACCTTAGTATTCCAGTTATAATGGTAACCAAGGGTCACCCAGCGCAGCTTCTCCAATAGGCTCCTGGGCTCCCATTTACTGGAACCTTTCCTTCTACAGAGACAAAATATAAAGAAATAGGATATGTGTTAATTTCTGAGGGTTCTTCTGGTAGTGCAGCATACAGTAATGAGATTCACTCATCCATTTCACAGTCTTAAAACCAATAAATACTAAACTTTTATTTTCAGTGCCAATACTTTCTTCCTCCAAAGACCTTCAAAATTTAGTTCATGTAATGTGTGGAAGCTATGGGGCCTACTGCCTACTGTTGTCAGTTTGAAAGATTGTATTTTCAACGTGGTACCTAAGGGGTTATCAGATGGAAACAACACAATGAGCTGCACAGATTTAGAAATCAGAATTAATGATGTCCTATTTGAGCACCTGAAAGACTAGAATCTGAAGATCTAAAGGTGCAAATGCAAGGAAAAAAATATTCTAGGTACCTAATGGAAAATTACAAGAAAGAAAAATGAGTTGCCTGACAGTGAAACATAGCATGCTGCCTAATGTTGCAAAGGATGGTCAGTTCTACTACTTGGTACTTTGATAAAATGTCTTTAGGACAGAGTCACAGAAAAAAGCAAGACTCCTCTAGCTATGACCACAGGGTCAAGAAGTCTAGACTGCAGGTGTCCCCTTATCCAGACTGCTATACAGAACAAAGAATTGTTCTTCTCACGTGACAGCCCTAAAGTAAAGGGACTGAGTGGTCTGAAGCCATGTGCCAATTTACCATTCTCACTTGAAGGTGATGAAAGCAAGAGGCTTCAAGGAGGGGCTTTTAGTAGGACTATGGAAAAGCTCTTGAAACAGAGTATAAGAAACTAAATAAGACAGAAATATGTTAGCGACAAATACAAAAAGGAAGGTACACATCTATCTTCTAGTCTACTCATTCCAGCAATTTCAGCTTATTTTTCTCAAGCCAAGTCATGTGGTATGGTAAGAAAAGAGAAATATACTGAGAAGATAAACAGTAGCACCAGACGGTTGGCTCTCATTTATAGCCTCATTAGTTCAGCACGACATGCTCTCTTTTACAAAAAAAGATTTGTATTTGTGCTAAAATGGTCAAGTCTCAGCCAAACATCTGCGTTTAATGTGCATTTCTACCTGGATATGCAGCTTGTTCCTGCCCTTCAACTATGCCATACTCATAGCTCCTAAGATAAACCAGGAACAGGAGTAAAAGGCCAGTTTCTCTACCTTTAGGAATTCTTCTTAGCTCACTGATTACTGAAAGTAGTCTCACCAACTTCCATCTGTCATACAGTAACAGCAACTGCAATTACCATAAACACCAACACAACTGTCAAATACATTCTGCTTAGAACAATTTGTGCAGCCCACAAGCAGGTAACACAGCACTGAGAAAACGGAGAGCCCTCAACTTGTTCCTGTATTACCTTCAATTAACAATGTTCATAATGAAACATTTTTAGCGTGTGTCTTTCAAAAGTGCCCTTCTTTCGTGACAGTGCTAGAGTGTTTGCACAACAGCAAGAGCCCAAATGTGTGTGAGAAGTCCTCATCCCCAGGTATTCTGCATGTGCTCTCACGTGCAATTGCTAAGAAGGGGAAAGTATGAGTGTTGTGTATCTTGAAACAATGAGGTCCTGCAGGAAAACACAGAAAAGGTCTGGTATAACTATGTTAGAACAAGCATGGGAGCTTTGGTCTTAAGATCCCTTGTGTCTTTGTTGGTCATGACTGCATCTATAAAACCGCTCCAGCCTTTTGCTTATACACAAAGATGGACATATCTATGTATCTGTATCTTCCTTGTGGGAATGCTCTATCCCCTTTTATGCTTTTAATTGTCCCCAGCACCAGAGACAATACCCAGGCTCCACTTTGTGAGGAAAGCATAGCATATACATCTAGGAACTGCATGGATTCACCCTACCTTGTGATTCCTGCATCCTGGAAAGAGCAGGTAAGCCATGCCCCATGGACATGCATGCATCATCCTGATGGCTTTAAAAAGCATTAAAGTTGTGACCAATCTTGGAAGTAGACCTCTTTTTAGTTAAGCACTGATTCTTGCTTCCCAGAAAGGCTTTCACTCCAGATACTGAGAGGCTGGCTAGTTTGGATCTGCTACCAATAGGTATAAGCACAATACAGCAGTTTGCTCACTTGAAGACTTGAGGCAAGTACTTCATAAAACTGCCAGTGTTGCTGCTAGCCATTACTCTTCCAAACACTGTTTTCAACTGAACTGGATTCAGCTGAAAATTAACTTCTGTTCTGATCATTCTCTGCACGCAGGAGATCCTGCTGGGAGAGGCCTGTCAAGCGAACAGTCACCACTTTTTTCAGCCACTGGGCACAATGCACAATCAAAGAACAATTTTTCCTCCTTGATGGACCACAAAAATGGTGTCTACATTTCTGTAGCTAATTCTGACCAAGCCTGGAAAACACAAGTGAGGGCATAACTTCTCTCCTAGATGCAAACAGTTAGAAGACTAAATCTTGCTTTTGCCATTCTGTATCTTGTAGATGTCAAGAGTTTTTTGGAAGAAAAATCTCAGCATGTCAATCTCACTAAGACACTGAGGTGGAAGATAAGCATTGTAGGGAACTCTGCACCATCACATGAAACAATCATTATGAAAAATGAGCAGTGAAATCAATAAAGTAAAGAAAAATATCCAAGTAGCTAAAAGGTTGTGTACTGTAAACTGCTGTAGTCCTCCACAGTAAACAGTCTGTCTTATATGTATTTTTACAGGTGACTTTAATAAAGGTCAAGCTTTAGAAGACTTTTTATATTTTTGAACTTTCTACTTGACATCAAAACAGGGACAAATTCTCCATTAAATTCCAAATCAGGTAGAGGAAAGGCAACTGCATCAGCCACAGAATTCTGAACCCGAAGGAATCTTTCAGATTACACAGGATTGCCATTAAAATGGTACATTTAATACATTTAATTCAATGTCATGCTGAATTAAGAAGAACCACAAACCAAACTAAAAGAAATACTTTAGAAAATAAGAACACACAAACTGGTAGCTTTGAGAAGAGAGAACAGCTAACAGTGCAATTACAGTGTACTGGGTCTAAGAGCTGACTGGAAAGAAGTGCTACCATTAGGGGGGAGTTTTGGAAAGGATCCCTTTTGCCTCAGGATAACTGATGCCTAGAAGGACTTCATAGTTCTGCTTGTAGCTGAGTTTAGCAAGCTTCCAAGCACCACATCAGCCAGGGTCACTATTTAACATTTCACTGAGGCCTTTAGAACAATATGCTACTAGAAAATCCCACTGAGCATGAAAGCAGAGAATTAACAAGGAGTCACACGAAGTCATGAAATACCCATCTTTAACTTGGTGTGTCTGACACCAAATGTATACTGCCAGCATGTACACAATCTCCTTCAACATCCCTTTCCTGCTCCATTTTCTTAGACCTTATCAGAGGTGAGATCTGGCTCCATTACTTTTGACCACCAAACGTTATAGTGGACTTACCTCAGCTGCTCCTTGCTCTGTCCCCACAGGTCCATGGTCTTCTCAGGAGCCATGTGCAGGTCCAGGTTGCAGACATTGGGTTTCTCAGGGTATAGCTTGAGACACTGCTTCACCCAGTGACGCTGGCAGCCCGGAAGGAACGGGTTTGGTATGAAAATAAACCCTGAGCACAAATAAAAAAGGAGAGGATGCAGAGAAAGAATGATTAGGAGTTTCCCTATTTTTTTCTGAATCTAGAGCAAAGGACAGGAGTCAAAGGTAATGAAAAAAATTGACTGTAAATATAAGTGGATGAAATCTATTACAGTTAAAACTTACTGGGTTTTTTTTTTTTTGGAAAAAACAAATGGTGGCACAAGGGAGAAGGCAGAGAGGGCAGCCAACATTGATCCAAACAAAAAATGGCAATAAATGATGTATCTATGTAAGGCATATTGATTGCAGGAGACAAAGGAGTAAGAACATGGAAATCAAATTGCTTTGCAGTAAATTTTATTTTTTAAATTATTCAGCATGAGTTTTCTCTTAAGCCCTGCAAAATTAAGGTAATTCTGGCCTAGTTTTTCTACACTTCAGACTAACTTTATCCTGTCTCTGGAACTCATATTGTCTTCCTATTGCTGCTTCAGAAAGAAGTTTCTGGACTGAGCAAGTGTCTAGTAATGTAGTGCCCTCTCCTTTGCTTCATGCTTATTTCCAGGTAAGTCTGGTTATATACGTATTTGCATTTTGATACAGTAACACTCAGAAAGGGCATGAAAGTCAAATTATATCCCAAACCACTTGTTGACTACAAATACTTTACAGGCATCGTTAATTAACAAAATAAAATAAACATGCAGCTATTCTGCACATTCATTTAGCCAGGCACCTCAGGCAGGGTTCAAGCAGTAGCCCACATGAAAGATGCTATTCCTCTGTACTGTACCTACTCTGAGAATCAAGGCACTCTCTGAGAGACTGTCAATTCAGTAAGGCTCACCAACACAAAATCCTCATGCAAAGAGAGATAAGGATAAAAGAGGAACAAAGGAAAAGGAGGTTTTAAGGTTTTGGCCTACTGTATCTTTTTGAACTTCTCAGTCATAACAAGTTACCAGAGACAAAAATAGATGAAAAAAGAAGCAGAAAGCTAGGAGTCTCAGCAGGATACAAACTTGCCTTGTGGCCTTATGAAAGTGGTAACAAAAACACAAAAAGAGCTACCTGCTGGCATACCTGAGAGACTCAAGAATAAAGTAACTGTTTAGAAAAAAAGCCTTCAGTGCATTACTAACACATGGTCACTCACTTCACTCTGTTTCCTGAACTTTCAGACTATGGTGGACTTCTGATAGGTTTGGCTACAAGAAGCTTCTTTGCCAGAAGCATTACATTTACTTTCTGTTGCCCTCTGCATAGAACAGAATAATAATATTGCCCATCCTCTCTACAGTTTTTGATGTGGGGTTCTTGAAGCACTTTACTACATTCATGAAATTACACTCTACTAGGTATGTATTATTCCTAGCTATTAATGAAGGCACTGAAGCCTGGAGGGTTAGTTACAAGCAGAGATGAGAACAGGGATGCAGATTTTATGGCTTTTATATCACAAGCTTAGAACATGCTCATGTCTCTCCAAACCTTTCCTTGACCTAGGTTTCTCCTAAAAAACTAGACTGGTCTAGATTTACAAAAGCAGTAACAACTAAAAAGTGGGTTACTGTTACGCTTATTGTCTCAAGAAAGACAGAAACTGAATTTCTAACAGTTGCAGAATTTTACTATAAAATTCTACGCAAACATAGAACAAAGATTAATAGTGCTAGAAATCAGTGACTTGCACACATAGGAGGGAGAAGAGCAAGGAATGTATTTCTGTAGCAATCTTTCTGAACTGACTGAAGTTCAGAAACACCACAAACTTTGAAGACAACATAATTGAACCTCTTTGCCTTGAAAGATGTGGGGGGAAAGGGCAAAAGAATTAGGCTTTGTGAATCTGTATATTAAAGGAAGCTGCCCTGAGGAAGCAGATGCAATTCTCTTACTGCAGCACTATCTTGCTACAAACTAGGAATTAATTCGCACCTAATGAAAGTGGTCTCCAACCTCAGTAAAAGGAAAGATAAGACATGCAGATGTCTAACAGCAAGAAAAACCTCTCATAAAAAAAAAAAAGTGTGTCAGTTACAAAGACCCAAAGACAGCATCACATGCTTCTCACAGAACTCATGACACCACAACAGAAATGCACCCAGATCCCTTAGTCTTCTGTTTCATTGCTTACTGTGGGGACAAAACCAAATTACTTCCTTTCCATTTGCTCATAGACAAACTAAAGAAATTCTTACTTCACTTAGAAGGCTATTGGGACAGTTGGTTACACATCTCCTACTGTTTCAGGATGTCCAGATAAAGGTAGCTGAAAAATGATAAAATATTATTCTTTTCAAGTCCACACACGACTTGATTCGAAACAGGACAGAAAATTTGTCAATGTATTTGCATTTCATTTTAGCAAAAGGTCTCCTTTGCCAAGCAGAAGAAAAATGCAGTTAAGTGGAAAACCTGTGATTCCCCACAGCCCCTATGTAATTACTAGGAAAGACGTTCAGACAGACAGTAAATGACAGGCAGACCAAGTGAGGGCAGCTATAATATGACAGGTAAGTGGAACAAAACATTTATAGAGGAAAGAAGAGGCAGAAGCCTTTCTCCTGAAGTTATTCAATTCCCTGTGTATTAAACATGCCAGATGGGAGGCATGGCTGCTTCAGTTTCAGAAATGGTAGGCTGGCTTCATAGCAACCACTCACAGAAACTGAGGTCCCAATGAACCAAAAGAAACATGAGAAAAAACAAAATTAATCAAACAAAAATCCCTGAAATAAGGAGGATCTGGGGAACTACAAAGTCATCAGCCTTGCCAAAACCCCTGATAAAATTATGAAGCAAACTTTCATGGCAGCCACTTCCAGACACACAGTGGTTGAGGACACCATGAAAAGCAAATTTTGTGTAACCAGCCTTATTGCCTGCTGGCAATAGTGAGATGTCCAGACAAGGGAAAAACAGGGGATGTTGTTTACCTTGGCTTAAGAAAAGTTTTCCACTTGGTCTCCTGCAGCATAATTGCAGCAAAACTGGGGGCCCATAAGTTTTTTGGGGAAATTGAAAGGGCAAGCCAAAGGTGGTTGGATCACCAGGCTTAAAGAATAGAGATCTGATGATTCAAAGTCTAACCAGCAGCTGTTATGAGCTGCATTCTCTGATCCTGGGGCAAAGACTGACAGCTACATCTACATCAACAACGTGGATGATGGGATGTTCATCCCCATTTCACTTACAGACTACACTAAATTGAGGCAGCAGTGGATATGCTGGAGGCTACTACTGCCCCTGAAAGGGACTTTGATAAATAAAGAGAACCTCAGGAAGTTCAACAGTGGTAATTCTGCATCAGGGGCAGAATAACCCCCTGCAACAAGGGCCCAAGGGCTAAGAGCAGCTCCAAACCAAGGCCAGGCTGCCTTGAGGACAAACTGCGTGAGCAGCAGTGAGGGTTGGTGACACATCCTGGTACTGAGCATTACCTACAGGCATGAGAAAGGAGGGGAGCCAGATTCTTCTCAGATGTGCACAGCAAGATTAGGAGAGACACCAGGCACAAATAACAGCAAGACAAATTTTTATTAGATATTAGGTTTAGGAAAAAACCATGGCCAAACATTGGTATGGGTACCCAGACAGGGTGTGTAATCTCTATCCTTAGAGATTTCCAGAATTTACCCATACAAAGCTCTCAGCATCCTGATCTAACTTGCAACTTCAGCCTGCTTTAAGCAGGGTGTTGGCCTAGACCTCTGGAGATGCCTTCCAACTTAATGCCTCTCTGTGACTCTACCAGGTAAACTGCAAACTAAAGCTTATTTCCATTTCTGAAATAATTTGCCTAATGAAATTACTCTGTATATTGAATAGCCCAAAAAGCTCTTATTCACTGACTGTACTCAGTGTCCTACACTGACAAGTAGATGCCACACTTCAACTGTGAAACTACTGTATTTCAGCCATGTACCCAATATGCATGATATATCTTGAGGAAAAACAGATTCTACAGAAAAAAAGTCTCAGCCAAAAGCAACAGGAACCCATTCTCATGAGCTATTGTCTAGTTGATCTCACTGTGAAACAACTGGCTCTTCTCATCTTTATAAATATTGCTGCATCCCACCCTTTAGCTGATTTGTTCGTCCTCCTCACTTATGAGAACATAAAATCACACTTAGGCAAACCAAAATACCTTTTTTAGGCAGGGCAAGAAAGGTAAGATTTAAATTGCATAAATTCAAAGCAACGAGGGTGTGTTTAATTTTTCTTGAAATCAAAGGCACCTACCTGGATACCCACTGAGGCCATAGGCTTTCCACTGGTTAACTGGCCGTAATCCTGCTCTGTAGGCATCTTGATCACTGACTGAAGCAATACTGAGCTGTGATCTGAACACCTGGAAAAAGAAAACAGTTCTGGTTTAAAAAAAAGCAAGAAACATAAAACTCCTCCAAAACCAGCATCTATAAGGAAGAGTGCTACCACACTTGAAGGCAACTCTTGTGAAAATGCCAAATGTACCACAGAACTACTGTCTAAACAGCTATGACCAGGACAGGGTGAACAGAGTCAGTATACATTCAACCCAAGAATCAAAAGGTATCTACAGGTTTTACTTAGGGATGAGGAGAGATGTCCCCCATTCGTAAAAAACCCCAAACAATATATACTAATGAGAAAAAAATAAATCATGATTTTTCCACAGTACAGCCTCATCATTATAAAACATTCTGGTAATTATCAACCTCCATTAGAGAGCAATACACTCATAACACTTTATACTTTCAAAGAACATTCTGAATACAAGGTGCTCATGATCCTATAGGCAGATGACTGTTCTCATCTCTAATTTACAGAAGGATAAGCAGTACAGTGATAAAGCAGCCAAAGCTGTCGGATGCAAAGGACTACAGAAACCCCGTCAATTCTGAATGCCACCCTGCCACTTCTGTTCCCAACAGCAGGATTACCAGCTCAAGGCTTGGCAAGATGTACTTACTGATGTACTCTCTTGGGTTGCAATAACACATGTATTTAAGACAACATTTGCTGAAAAAAACCCCACCAAACTCATTCTACTGTGTTCTCATGCCCTTCTTCCCTTAGGACAGGGAATTGTCTTGAGGAGGGCAGGGTAGAGGCAGGTTGGTTTTGTTCTGCCTTAGCTCCCCAGTCCAGCTCTCCATGCAGCAGTGGAAAAGTACAGGCTCATATAAGGAAAGAGACAGCTGGGCACAGTAGGAATAAACAGGCAGAAATTGCAAGACTTTGTCTGTAACAACTTAAAAGTGTATATCAAATTAAGGCCTTTGCACACAGCCTCTAGTTGTGCATGTGTAAATCAGTCTCTTTGCAACTGACAGCTCTGGTTAACATTTTCTTAGCAACAGAACTAAATTACATACATTGAATTTTTAAGAAATTCTGAATTACTGCTGGACAGCACCTCCTGGCAATGTAGTTAGTTTTAGCCATTTTTCAGCTCTCTGTCAAAAGCAGCTTTGTGAGTGCCAGCCTTGAGAAGCTTACTTCACAGTCCTATCCACAAAGTGTCCCCAGGAAGGCTCATCCTCTGACCAAAACCCTGCCACATCACTGCCTGCTCTAAGTGCATCCCCACCAGCTGTTGCCTGGGTTCTGGAGAATGGGAGATGTTTCTATGCTGAAGAATTACATGTGCTGAATCAGATAAATAAGTCTGGTAACAGGGCAGATGGAGGATGTCACACTTCACTGAAGAGCTCAATTGCTTGAAGCAGTTTTCTGAGAAAAAAGAAGCAATATTATTTGGGCCAATCTGCTGGCCTGTAGCTCTTAAAGATAAAAGCCAGATGTTTTTAACCTGGAGGAAAGAGGAATAAAATATGTTTTCACTAGTAAACTGTCACTTGATCTTAGAAGGTAACAGGCACAAAAAGAATCATACTGAGAGAAGACAGATACTTGTGACATTTTCAAATACTCTGAATTTCCCAGAAGAGCCATATTGCTATAATCCTTTACCAAATACAGGACTGATGCAAGCTCAAGAAAGGCTGGAATGTTAGCAACTTCATTGGTTAATTCTAATGTGTCTAACAATTTCATATGGGTCAAGTTTTCTGTTCCACTAGCAACAGTAAAATTTAGTCCAAAAAGACAGAAAAATGAATACCTTAAAAGAACACTAAAAAAACTAAGCATTGAAACAAAGAAAAATTTGGCAAAGTTTCATTTTAACTATATTCCCCACTCTTTTTTTTTTTTTTTTGACATAGGCTCCTAAGTAGAAAATCCCTGGTTAACACCACTCTAACAGCTATGTGTCTGTCCTTTTGTGAGGTGACAAAATAGAAGACAAGTTTTAAAGATCATTTCTTCATCACTAAAGGCATGGTAAATTACTGTGATAGCTACTGCTTTCAACTGTGCTGCTGACTGTGCTCCCCAACCCACTGCAACAGCTGAACTCGCCCGTATGACTAAGCCGAGAATTTATTATACAGGAGCGAGAAAGCAGAAGAAACTTGACTAGGGAGAAGACAGCACAGCAAGCGGCACCTGATCCCAGCTCACCCAAGTACTACAGGGCTAAGACAAGGGCCAGCAGGCCCAGGAAACAGTGTCAGCTCCGAGAGTGAAACTTGGAGGTTTTTATGTCAATACGTTCCGCTGCTTAAGTATCACGTGGCTCTGAAGATCCCCTACTGCAGAGTACGGAGTTAATTAAACATTATGAAAGTAAATATAAGCAAAGGTAGTAAATCTGTGCCTCCCGCTGGCCAGGGGCGTCTGCTCGGCACCCTGTTTCTTCGGGCAGCGTCCGAGGGGCTCCTGGACGCGCCCGGCTTCGGGACCCGCGGGCAGAGGGGCCTCGGGCCCTTCCAAGCCGCCCCTCTCAGGTCACGCCGTCATTTTTAAAACATCACCGCGATCCCTAAAGGCTCAGCGCTCGAGGGCAGCGTCCTCTAGCTAGAAATGGGGCGGTACTAAGGATTCGGCGTCGGGCACGAAGGAGAACAGCAGGGGGAGAGAACGGGCTGCAGCGACACCGCCGCAGCCCCGCACTGAGACACCGCACAGCCAGCGGGACGCCCTCTGAGCCGCTCGCCGCGGGGTACGAGCAGAAGCAGCCTGGTATTACCTGGCCCCCCGGCGCGGAGAAGTCCACCACGCCCCGCAGGTCGGACGCGTCGCGCTGCCGGTAGAATCGAAAGAGCCGGCGAAACGCGTCCTCCCCACCCTCACGGGTCAGGGCCGCCGCCGCCATTTCGGGCCGGCCGGGGCGGGGCCGCCCCTCCCTCTCTCCGTCCTCCCCTCTCGCCGCAGTCCCGACATGGCGGCGGCCAGTGCAGTGCGGGCGGCAGGGCGCCGCTCCCGGCGGCTCTTCGACATCTTCGTGGCTGAGGTTCCCTGGACAGTATCGAGCAGTGAGTCTGCACCCCCGCTCCTATCCCGCACCGCTGCTGGGGCTGGCGGGGTTGGGCGGCCTCGCCGCGTGTGCCGGCACAGGCCGGGGGTCGGGCCAGGGCGGTGCGGCTGCGCGGAGGCGTCGGGCACGGATAACCAGGTGCGTTTCCCCACAGAGGAGCTGAAGGAGTACTTCTCCCAGTTCGGGTCGGTGCAGAGGTGCCAGCTGCCCTTCGTGAGTACCCGCGCGTCCTCCCGGCCGCAGTTCGTGTCTTTTCGGCGAAGCAGGGAAGAGCCGCCGGCTGGTCCTGCGGCTGAGGCCGTGCTCCGAAGCAGCTCCCCCGCTTCCTAGGAGCCGCAGTCTGGACAGCTCATGTACTCTCGTGAGGTTTTCAGTGCTTTCTACCCTTAGCTCCTTCTCGCAGGAGCATCACCACTTGCCTGCAAGCGCTAGGCCTTATTGAAGCTTAGTGTTTTCCATTGGCTTTCAAATAGCTTCATAGCACATCCTTCACATCTTGTTGATGTTGCTGTTTCTAAATAATTAATCTAAAAATGCTTTGAGCTTTTCTATCATCGTGTTACTATTTTTTTGACAGAGAATAAAGTTTTTGTGTGCCATATTTTCCTGCTGTGATTTCAGGCCCATCCAGAGTGCAAGGCTAACACAAACCCCATAACCCCTGCAGGGTGCTGCCAAGTTGCCAATGCCTCTGTCGTTTAGAGTGTTTATCTTCTGAGGTCGGGCATCATAGTATCTAGTGCAGTTTCTTAGAGATAAACAGTCAGAAGTGTTCCTTTGTGGGTAAGTTGCAGGCCATTGCTGAAAGTATCGAGGTTCTGTCTGCATGTGTTTCTCCATGTGAAGTAATGGTCTGTTAGATTAAGCTCAGTGTGTAGTGAACTTCAGTTAGTGAGCTGATGGGTTCACCTCAGTTGAGGATTAGTGTGGAAATGGAGAAAGTTTAAAACAGGCTGGTTGTTTTGAACAGTTGAAGCTTAGGCACCTGCCTGTCACATTGTTTTTCCTCAGGCCCAGGACACACTGCATCATTTTGTTGAAAAGTCTGGTAGCTTCCCACAAACCCATCCATGTGTACCCTTAGATTCAGTGATTACTTAAGGAGTTTCATTCATGATTAAAACTAGTAGAGTTACAAAAATCCCCAGTGTAGGACAGCCTAATTGAGACATCACTGTGATACTGAAACCATGCAGTGCCTTATAGGTGAAAACTTCCCTGGTAGTTTGGAAGTGTTGCCTCATGATCAGAGGGGCTGAGCTGTTGTGAGCTCTCAGAGGGATCTGAGTAGAGATAGAAGGCACTTGGATACACCTGGCTTTTCCTCATTATCACCTCTTTATTGACAACTGTCTTTTCTGACTGGTAAATTATTTCTAAAAATAACTTTTTTATTTTCAGTGCAGTTAGTGCTTGTCATTCTGAATTGCGGAATGCTTTCTTAGTCTCTTAAGCCGCTGCTTTGTATCTTGATGAATGCTTTTTAAGTACTGTGGCCATTTAAATGTCAGTTCTCTTGTGACTGGCTATTATTAGTAGATAAATACTGCAGTTTGAAACTACTGCCTCTGCATTATTCCAGGCTTCAACCATATCTTAAGATTGTGATTTTTAAAAAATTATTATTGCTAGATTCAAATTGAAAGGTATGTAGAACAGCCTTTGCTAGACCCCACATGCGGCCACTGACAGCAAACATCTTAGTGTGAAGAAACAGCAAGTGTGCCAGTTCCTCTGATAAGTTCTGAATAATCCTTAAATTCAGTATCTGTAGAAAGTTTTTAACAGCCTCTGTGAATATTTCTTATAGTAATTGCATTTTGGTTTTTTTTTTAACTGGTAATTAGGACAGAGATACAGGCTTTCACAGACGTTATTGCTGGATTAAATTCTCAACTCCAGAAGAGGTTCAGAATGTGTTACAGAAGGACTCCCACATTCTTGAAGGTTCCAAGGTAATGTGCTAATTCCTTTAATGAAGTAATGTGATGAGTTGACACTAATTCTGCCTTCAGTTGGATACAGTAACATGAAAATATTACCATATTCTTTCAAAGTGTGGTTAAGAATTTTGTCACTCTGTGTGCTTTCAATGTTTTTTAAATCATTACCACTGCTGTTTATTCCCTCCTCTCAGCTTGAGTTGTTAAGGGTCAAGATCACAGAGATACCAGAAAGATCACATACTCAAGAGACTAAAAACTCCTGCTATGCTAAAGTAATGTGAATTCAGTAAAACTGTTTGGGACTTACTATACAACGAGTTTGCAGTTTGAAACAGAGGTTTCTGCAGGTGGATTCCAACATCTGATCTGGATGTTGAGGGGCTGGGGGAACATGATGCTAAGATTTGAACTTCAGTGAAATTTATTTTTCTTCAGCTGTCATTTCATACAGGAGAAATCAGCTGCTTGCTTTCATGTGTTCAAGACAACTTTAAATTTGCTTTAGTGTAGGGTTTTATTCTTTCCATCTTTAACATTTTAAATGTTAGTGCATTTGTGTGTGGGATTAAGACAGTGTAATAGTGTGGTACACATACAGAAGTGTCTGTCATTGACTGGTCCACTAGAGCCAGACAACTGTGTATCCTCCAGCTTCACTCCAACATAGAAACTGAGCAAAGCCCTCTCACCACTTTCCCAACATTTAGTGTACAGTGGTGTTGATAGATAAGGATGAAGGACAGGGAGTCAATGGCTGCCCAAAGCCATTGATTTATTAACAGTTCTCATGTCAAAAGCATTACAAACTTGCATCTGGTATGTTGCCTAAATAGGGGATTTTCTTACAGACCTACATATGCTTCAGCTGACACAGCTACTCAGAGGGTGTAGTACAGAGTGAAGCCATGAGCAACAAGCGGGCTGGTGTATCCGACACAATCAGTTCAAGCCTTTAATTAATTAATACAAATTCTTCAATATCCTTTTAACAACTAGTTTCTTATTTTGAGACTTTGAATGCTAGGAGATAGTAAAAGTAAAATGAATTGGCAGGATACTTCAGTGATGCAGTATTTTGATTGTGATAAAGTATTTTCCTTGACATATTACTGCAAAGTCATTGTTGGTTGGGGTTAACTTCAGTTCCCATTCCCAAGAAGAATGAACCTGCAAGTTCCAACCGTGGTACAAAAATCGAAGCAGAAATTAAACTGTGACTAGATAGGCAGTAGGCAGCTCCTTCAGAAATTGTGCTGAACTAGGATGTTATCTGTATGCAATTACCAAATTAAGTACTAGAAATAGCATTGTGTAAATTTCCTGGAAATCTGTGCTGTTTTTTTTTTCTTGAAGCTTTAAGGATAGCCACATGCACGTACCTGCCTAGGCTTCAAAGACTACTCTCACAAAAGGTGCAAGCTAAGAGGCTTTTTTATAATGATATAAAAAGCAGAAGGCATGCAGTAGTTATTTAAATTTCTTAAAAAATGCAGGCTGTTCTAAAGTACATGAGCATTTCTCCCACTTGGTTCTAGGCTAGGTTTAGACATTTACTTTCCATGAAGATGCATTTTGCCGGTACAACGAGCAATTGCTGTGTATAGATATTCAACTTTCCTGTGAGGAAAGCTCTGGCTTGGGGCTCATGAAACTATATTGGTTATAAATGTATCTTCTGCTTTCCATATCAATGTTCTGGGTGATCAGAAATCAAAACTAAACCTTCCTGCCTAGCTAATTCAATAATTTCCATTGTTTTCAGCTCACTCTCAGACAGCAGATCCGTAGAAGACGCAGTCAAAGAAAGAATCAAAGTGAGTGAATGGTGGAAGGAGGCTTTATTTCACTAAGTGTGAAGAAACTAAAATAAACATTGTGGAGAAACTATGAATGAGTACTTGTTTTAAAACAGAATCCAGCTGTTTCCCCTCCCTTGTTCAAATAAACGGTATAGCCACACTAAAACACTGAATCATAAACACCCCAGCATCTGTTACAGCATAAAACGGTCATTATATACAGCAGGAAAGCTTTTAACAGATCAACTCAAAGCTTTAGCTACCTACAAAAACTAAAGCTGTAGGAAGGGGGCTACATTGTTACCCTGAGATGCTGGGCAATAGGGAAATCAGCAAAGTCAGAGAACTTGCTAAAGAGTAATTAATTCCCTTATGAAATGTTTTAGAGTGGTCTCCATGTCTCCTTTCTCCTTGGGTAGCAGTCCTGTGTAGAAGAATTAGTGTGTGTATATATCCACACGGCCAGAGTTGTGAACTGCTGTGTTACAATGCCATCCTCCTGTACACCCAATATTAAAAGTCCTTTTGCATGAAGTCCAAGCTTGCAGTCCATTTCCCTACCTCTCAAGGAGAAGAGGCATTCAGTCCTTCCTCCTCTTCTTGCTCTCATGCTCATGTTCTTTAGGGCGGCTGCTGTCTGATGGCCGTTTAGAACCACCATGTTGCTTAGCTTCTTCCAGAAACTTGTCCAAACCAAATGGATCCTCCTCAAATTGAACTGGTCCATCTCTGCCCCTGCCTCTGGTGTTACGATCCGAGTTAGAAAACTCTTTGTCAGGAACAAACCTGCAGGAGAAGATGATTCTCAGTTGACTAACTGCAGAGTACTAATTAAGAGTATTTCTTAAATTTATTTCCTTACCTGTTGGTCTTTATTCGAGCCTCTAGATCATCACCATACATGTCCTTATCCACATTTTTACTTGGCCTGTAAATGTTTTGGGCCATATCCTTGCCACTTCTCCAAGGCTGGTCATAAACATTATAAATTTCATCCTCTCCTCCAGCAAAGCCACTGTCCATACCCTGTGAAGAACAGCACAAATCAATCTGTAAAACATCAGCTAACTTACTTTAACAACAAAATACACTGATGATCTTACACAGTTACACAAAGATAGTATTGTGTGATTTATGACTGATTTCAAATTCCTGCAGGCAGTTAATGAGGGTATGAGTGGGTTTGGGTCTGGGATTAAATCCAGAGAACATGACATTACAAGCCCCAGTCCAACTCTTGCAGAAGGCAACAGGAAGGATTACAGGCCCTCCGCATTTCAGAATAATGGATTATTTGAGCCTGTCCTGCAAGTACAGCTGTCTGCAATAGCTAAGTACAACCATACAGAAATGTGTATTACTCAGAATTTCTGGAAAACATTATTTAGGCTGACTGATCCAAATCACACAGAGGCTTATATAAACTGTGAAAGGAGAAGTGTCTGCTTGTTCATTTTTGGTTCATCAGCTTTCCGTTCTTGCCTGCAAGTCTTTCATTGGAGACATGAAAAAGAATGATTGACAAACTGCAGGTCTATTGAGGGATTTGCTGAAGCCTAATCTATTTTGTCATCTCTGAATAGTATAAAATTCAGGGAAAATAAATGTTGCTGTCAACTGTTTATATCTTCAGAAGTATTATTAACACAAGCAGTAATGGGAATAGAAAGTATTTACTTAGTTCTCTCTGAAAGCAGATTTCCCTATTCAGTCAGTACATTTGTACAAGAGAAGAAAATGAGGTCACTGCAGCTTGAAGGCAAAGTAGTTTTTCTCCCCACTCCCCAGTGAGAAAAATCACAACAAAAACACTTTAATTCAGCTATACACTTAGAATATTCAATTTGGGTTTTTTTGCATAGGCTCTGGATAAAGGAAATCGATAGTTTCCTAATCAGTTATGTAAAGACTTCTTTCTGAGTGCACACACACCACCCATGAGAACAGGCACCCTTTAGTATTCTAGCCATAACCACTAAGGAAGGATGAGCATGTTCTCATAGAAAGCTACAAAGCTGTGAAAAGGTATTTTACCTTGCTCTGGTTGAACAGCCTCTGGTCATATTGGATTTCATTAGACGGCCTGGGGTTGGGTACCCCGAGGGCAATAACTTCACTGATATCTCTGTTCTCATTTCTTTGCAGCTTTGACCTGAATTAAAAATTTAAAAGTTTTATGAGGTCAGTAAACCATACTTGTTGACATGCTCAATTGCAACTGGATCCTGTATTAGTTGCTAACGATTTGCCTCAGGAGCCAGATTTTGACTTTTGTTCTTCCTTACTAGGTAACATTTAAAATTTGTCTCCTGGCAAAGGAAACATTTGGAAAAGTTATGTTCAGCTGGGCATGACATTTAAATTTGCTTTCCACTATCTGCAATTCACATCAAACTGACTTGGTCTAAAATGTCATATTTATTTTTTGCAAGAAACAGTGTAGTTATATTCTGGGAAGGCCAAGTGATCCATTTTTAACATATTAGAGATTTTAAGCCTCCAGAAACCATTTGCACTCAAATCTCAGTGTCTTCAGCTAATAAGATACTTCAGCCTACCTTCACAAATCTAACCTTACTTTAAACAAATAGCTTCAAGAAGCAAAGTCATTATTTTTATCTCTGGTCTCACCAAAATTAGAGGAGTCATGTTTCAATCTTTGCTGTCAACATGTTAATTAAACCTCAATATACTGAAGTTCTGCTAAAGAAAAACCCACCCAAAACCAACACAACACACCTCTCTCTCCCATTCATGTGGAAAATTCTACATTTTGAAGAGAGTATTGCAATGTTTTCACACAGTAATACCTTTTCATATAACGAATGAACTGTGCTTCATACCACTATCTCCACAAGATAAAATTCAGGCACTCACATCAACAAAAGTAAAGCCCAGTCATAGGTTCCCTGGTGGGAAAGCCAGTGCCAACACAGGAATAAACCAGCTTTTTTTTGTGACTCACCTTTTATCAGGGGCTGCCCGGGAAAGATTTCTGTCATGCTGTCTCTCTTTGCGCCGGTCATGTCTGATTTCATCTCTTTCTCTAGCTTCTCCATCCTCTGAACAAGTACAAGATTGCTCATTGTAGACAAATATTTGATGTTTGAATTAATTATGCCACAGACATTGGCACAGTAATTCAATTCAGTATTCTTTCACAGAAGAGTAGTGACCCTTAGTGCCATTTAAAATGTTACACTTTATTTAAAGTGAACACACAGAACACCACAGCTTTCTTACGCCCCAAGCAATTGACTGTCCTTGATAAGAGTCAAAGCAGACATATCCTAACAACTATGTTCTTCCAAGAGCTTAGAATACTTGTCTGTCTAGGAATTGATATCCTAAAACATTTACAGATCATTATATCATAATTTTAAGTGTAAAAATATCATTGAAATGTGCAGGGATTTAAGTGTTTTGAATAACATTCTGTGATGCAATATCAGAAAATCACTCAGGTTGAAAGGGAGTCTAATTCACAACCTCCTGCTATCAATGCTGACTTCATCCAGGTTGGTCAGGGCTTTTCCCACTTAGGTGAGGAAAACCTGTAAGGACGGAGACTGCCAGACTTCCTAGGCAATCTGTTCCACTGCTGTTTGACCTCATGGTGAAAATTTTTCTCCTAACATAATAGTTGAAACTTACTACTTCAGCTCTTGACCACTGTCTCATTTTTCCACCATGCAACTTGAAGAGCTCTGACAAGCATTTAGGGATCATTGTGGGATGATCTTGTGGGTAAGTTCTCATTATTTGGCCCCAACAGCACATCATCTCCTAGCAGAACAAGTCTTATTCTCTCAGCATCACCTGAACAGGCAGTTACTTGAGCCTGTGACCATTCTGATGGCCTTCCATTGAACTGACTCCTATTTATCAATGTCTGTCTTGTACCTGCTAACTATGCACAAAGCATCCCAGATGCAGTCTAACAGGTCACCCAATAAAAGGAAATAATTACTTCCCTTGACCTACTGGTTACACTCCTGCAGATGCAGCTTTGTATGCCCTTAGCATTACTGTTGCCAGGGCACACTGCTGGCTCATATTCAGAATATTGTCCACCACAACTCCTGGGTCCTTACCAACAGAGTGGCTCTCCAGCTGGCCAGCCCCCAGCCTGTTGGTAAGAGGTTAGTACATCCCAGCTGCAGGATCTGGCTTTGTATGACCACATCCCTCTGCCTTCTAGACAGATCGGAACTGCTCTCTAAGTTCATCATCTTGATCTTTGAAGAGTAATTTCAATCAGAACATGAGACTTATCACAATGGTGACAATTTAGTTGGGTTGGCAGCAGGGATTTTAAGGCCTGCTGGCCAACAAAACTACAGCTCTGCAAAACCAGTTAGTTACAACAGTGCAAGAGACAGAATATTGCATTTTACCACCTTTGAAAACTTAAAAGGTGGTTTCATTCTTCTTAAGTTGCCCTTCATCTGCAACGTGCTTCTAAAAAAATTAGTTTAAAACTGTCCATGAAAGCCATCACTCGCACTGATGCATTATTAACTCCAAAATTCTCAGTGTCCTAAACCTGTATACACCAACATAGAGACGTGAGGTTCAAACCTGCATCCCCATCAAACCAGCCAGTGAATTAACCAATAGAGTGAAGAGATTAACTGATGTAATGCTTAGAAATTTCAGCTGGTATTTAGATATTGTAAGTTCTCCGGTTATTGCTCCACATTTCAGAGTGTTAAAAAAAGCCACAGCACCTTAATAACAAAAACACGTACCTTTTTCAACATGCGTTTTGATCCCTGCTCTTCTCTCCCGGGCTTTCTGAGCCATTTCTCGGAGCTTTTCCTCATGTTTCTCCTTTTCTTTCTGAGCCATCTTCCTCTCTACCTGGGCACGCATCTCTACTGCCTCACGAGCCTGCACAAGTAAGACACAGGTAAAAATACAGAAAGCCTATCACCTGGGATACAAGCTGATCTGTCATGGAGTTACCTAGCAAACAGGACAGAAATGAAGCCAAAATTAGGCAGCTTTAAAGCCAATCAACCACAGCAGTTAGCGCTGAGACAAGACCCATGACTTCCAGTAACTTAACCCATGCTGAGCCAATAATTCAAAGATAGTGGAGATAAGGCCTTAAGTCTTACATTAGCAAAGAAGCAAAACAAATCAAAAAGTTATAGCCTATTCACAGCTGATTTTCTGAAGGAAATTAACATACAAAGATAGTAAAACTATATGGAACAAAACAGTTTAAAGAACTACCTGACCTTTCTGTCAGCAATATAGAGCGCCTCAGCAAGTTTGGCAAAGTTTTCATTAATATGAACAGTCTGCAATCCTCTGCCATCTGCAGCCAGACGCTTATCTAATGGAATGGTGTAACCCTACAGTGGAAACAGAGAGGCAGTTAATCATAGAAACAGTACTTGTAATAACAAGCATTATTATATTTATTAAGTAAGAAAACAAAAACACATACAAAACTCATAGCCCATCATTATTATGCCTCAATGGATCTCCTTTTCATATGCACTTCAAATTCCTACCAGGTAATACTAAGCTTCACGTCAATTCCACCCTCCCACCAAATCCAAATCACAGCTTCTCTTCAAGTTTCATCTTAGGACAAAAGAAAGTTTGCTTTGTGTTAAAAAAACTACAGATAATACCTTCTCCAGTATCTCAGCTGTTTTACCTGAATGGTTTCCATACCTGTTAAGAGGTTAGCTGATTTAAAACGAGAAAGTAAGGGGTAAGGCAGCCAGCAAAAGTAAGACACACTAAATGCCAATTTTGTTTTCCAAAGCTGAAACTCGAAATTATTAATAGATGATATTTTAAGATTTTTTTAGTGAGCTCTACAAAATTTTTGCTTTGGTTTTAGCATCTGCAACCTAAAATTTGATCTCCTAATTAGCATCAGTCCCAGTTAGACAGCTGTGTTGGGGTAGGCAAGGAAAAAGTAACATCCAAATATGCAGCTTTTCCTTCTTCCATTTGAAGAGGCTGTCTCAGGACAACAGCTTAGTAAGTTTCAGAATGATTAGACCAGTTACTGCAGCAAATAAATTCTCCCCCTCTTGGAACATAAACTTAATGGCTGATAAAAACCAAAGGGATAGGACCTACTCAAACAAGGAACAAAAATAGCTAGCTGACCAGTGATAAAAATTAATTAATGAAAGAATGCAACGAGGAAAACTTTCCAGAAATATGGATTGCAGTATTAAAAAGAAACATGCTTGGGTCTCTGATATGCTGCTCTTTTTCAGTTTAGATGGCTTTACTTTGTGACCTTGAGAGGTTTTAAGTTTCGACTGCACTATTATGGGGATTTTAATTAATATAATTTTTTCCTCTCAAAATTTATAATCTCTGCCATGAAGTAACATTTTCCCTCTGTTCTATACTCTCAATTGGACAACCCTTATATGGCAAACTGAAGAAAAATGAGCTGTATGATCATGTGCTCTCCATGCTGGAAGCAGCCAGTTTACCAAACTCTAGAGGTTTAAAATCAGTATTATTCAAGCTTAAATCATTCACAGAAGTTTCCCATCAGGGTGCAAGATTAGAAAAATAAATTTATGAAAAGTTAATTACCTTTGCATTTTTCCAGTTTGAAATGCATGGAGGAATTTTCCACTCTTGCTGCTCTTTCACTGTCATCTGATTTAAGAGAAGAAGTAAAGTTATCTTGAGATTCATAGTAAAAGGAAATACTGTTTTCTTTCTCAAAGGCAGTTATGAAACTACTGAAATAAGTTAGAGTAGGAAGTTCAGGACTCCACTACAAAACCCCAACTCTTCTTAGCAGCAATAAGATTACACAATCAAGGAGTGGTTTGATTGGAAGGGACCTTAAAGATCAGCTGGTTCCAAACTCTCTGCCATGGGATTTATTTTTGCACTGTATCTTTGCCAACACTGAATGAAGTCCCGACAGCCCTTCAGCCATCCTCTTAAGGTTTTGTCACACAGGCTGTAACTCTCAGCCAGCTCATTAACATCTGCACACTTAGCAGCTGCTCAAGTTGAACCAAACTGATGAACCACCACTACACTTACTTCTCAGAAGGAGTTAATCCTTAATGACACAACTTAGTGTTATGAAGGCTCATCTTAACAGTGTTGTCTAAAAGCAACATGAGGGTACCCAGGCTAAAGCCTTGGTCAACTCATTCATGCCTTGAACAAATTTAGCAATGCAGCCCTGCATAAAATACATAAGACATCTACTCAACCTTTGACAAGATACATGAAAAGACAGCTACTTACAGAACTGCCCAAATGAAAAAAAGAAAAAAACAGACTGCACCAGGCACCAAGTTTATCACTTAACACCACATCAAAAGATCAGTATGGAGAAGGTACATAAAAATGAACCAGATCAAAGAAGAATTTGTGGACCCACCTAAGCATTCAAAACTGAGAACAGCTATGGAATTTCATACCTTTCTACTGGGAGAGTGCATTACAGGTGCTGGAGGAGATGGTGGTCCTCGTGGAATCTTCTTGTTAATTCTGAGCAATTACAAAAACAATTACTATCAGCATGTTGCACAGAAATATACTTCAGAATCTTCTATTTGCCACAAACAAGCTGTGAACACTTACTTGAATCTTGGAGGCTCCATAGGGTCCTTCTGCATTTCCACCATCCGAATAACTCTCTGTTTTGCTCCAGAGTTGAATGCAACTCCTTGCTGAGATGGTGTGTACCTGAATAAAACAGAGTGTTCAGTTCTCAGCACACAGCTAGATTCCTTTCCCACCTCCCTTTTTATTCAGTTCACTGCTCTAGCTGTGGTTTAATTTTATCCACAACAGTTTAAGACTATTCCACTATGAATGTCAGCAGCAGGTAACTGCACAGGTGATACTGCACTGAGTGCAGACTCAGTTACACCAGACAGAATGTAACTTCTCTTCAGGGCTATATTCTCCTGTTTCAACATGGATTCTGAAATAGAATTAGAACAAGTACAATACACAAAGCTTGTCACAATACTCTTCACCTATGTCTGTGAAGTCCTGATGACTTCTTACTGTTCAATACCAACCTCTTCACATACTTTTTTTTCAGAATTAACCTCAAACCAAGTGTAACCTGCTATGAAATTTTTCTGTGTTTGAAGCAGAAAATCATAATAAATGAGAATCAACCTCATCATCATTCCAATTCTTTCCAATTCCTCATTTTCTATGAAGGAAGAACTTTGTTACATGTCTTGTTGTGGCTTGAAACTTGCAGTAAATACTTTCCTTTCAGGGCAATATCATTAATAGTGTTCCCTAGCAAATCTGTGTTTTGTTGCTAAAACAAACCCTCCAAAGTGCCACAACTCATGACATGTTAATGACATATTTCTACACACTTCAAACTAGGTGATCATTAGTGGTTTAATTCAAAATACATAAGCCAGTTTCATATTCCTCACAGAAGAACAGAATTCAAGAGGAATTTCTGTTCTCAGAAATAAACAAATATGCCAATTCTAATACATTTTGTCTATCACACAACCTTACACAAACACCAGCACTACATACCGAATGTACTGTGCAGGAGCTAGCTTGTCAGCAGCTCGAACTGGCATGGCTGCTGCAACTTTCTGGGAGACTGATTTCTCCAAGGCTGCTCTTGTCTTCTCTGTTATCTGAAGAAAAAATAACCAGAGCGTGCATCTCATCCCATATGCAAGACACAAAACTTACCACTGCTAACTAGGCACATCAGTGCATACAATACCTCTCTAATTGCCTCCTCATCTGGTCTTTGCAGTTCAGGATCATCCACATTCATGACCTCTTTTGGCACAAGATCTGTGTACTTGCTGTAAATAACCTGGAAGACATTAGATTTTACGAGTACTGATGAACAGGAATAAATGTACAGATATCAAAGGAAATCCTTCAGGCTTAGACTATACTTTGGGTACTAATTAAAATTAATATTCAACTATAAATGCACTACAATTATATATCATTCAATTACTCCCATAGAAGACCTGGTTACATACATACTCTGGACCCCATTTTATAGATGGAGTAATCAGAGAAACAAAGCAATTTGATTAAATATAATTGTAGAAATTGCTCTCAGAACTGGCATTAGACAACAGTTTTCTGTTTCCCATTCCTAGTATTTTCCTTTTTTAGGGACCCCAAGACAGACAAAACCCCACACATTTTTACTTTTGTTTTCAAGGGTTACTCAAGAATTTGATACAAGTATTTTCCAGCATCTGGATTTTTTTCCCATCATTATGTTTACTNCCACTGCAATCAGAAAGACAATAATATTACCTAACTGGCTAAGATACTGTACCATGGCAGGATTTAGACATCAATCACATTCACAGTCTCACAAGGCACTTGACAGATACAAATATCTTCATAAAAATTTCTTAATTTGCTACACAGAAATCCTGTCCTCAACGTATTTTTGTTCTACATATCCCAACCTGCCCTGTACAGTGCTCATCAATCCTACATGTACATCAAGAATTTACTTTCAAGCAATGCAGAATGAATTCCTTCCTTGTCAAAGAATGATTTCTCCATATGAAGCATATAACATTTTAGAAATCATTAAAATTACCTAGTTGTAAGCCTGGTACACACATCAGTTAAAAAAATGGTAACAAACTGTCAAACCAAGCTCCGACACAAAGGCAAATAGGTTGCAAGTAAGTAACACTTTTGATTATTTGAGTTATATTCATGTTCTCTTGACCAGTTCCACAGCTGTGACAGGACTTCAACAATGGAACTACTCTCTTGTAAATGTTTCAACTGAATTGACAATCTTGGGGAAAAAAAACTGTAATGAGCTTTGTGATTTTTTTCTCCTTTAACAATTAAGCCACAGCCTTGGGCAATGAAGAAGAAATTCAACTCCAACATAAAAAGTTATTCTTGATGGAAAAAAAAGTAAGGTACCTAACAGTTCCATTCCTTGATTTCACTCTTTCTTCTGTCTTCACGAAAACACAGGATGCAATTACATGCTTTTAGGGGACATCATCAGTCTCACCAAAATATATCGCTATTGATGCATTATTTTAGCCTGGCTTTTAGTAATATAAGTAGAAAAAGTACTGAAAGAATTTACAGCAGTGCAAGAGCTAACCAGACAGCTAGGTTAGAAATCCTTCATCCTGCAGAAGGAACTCCATCCTCAGACCCATAAGGTCATGCTTCCAGGTCTGTCAATGTTATCCAGCATTTCATGTCTAGCAGATTTTCTCCCAAACCCAAACAGGAGGCTTGTCAGACTATCACATTTGTGTCAGTATTTTTCAGGGAAAATTCTCTGAAGCAACTATTTTTTAAATATGTAAGGGAACAGATGCAAGAGATATGAACCACTGCAATAGTGTAGAAACTGCTGACAAGTCATCTAGATACAGGGGCTGGGTGATGGAACTGCTGCCTCTACAAGAAGGCAGAATACTAAATTCAACTTCAAAAAATCCATAAACTGTAGCAAAAGTAAAATTTGCTTCCCAACTCAGACCAAACAAGTAGCTCCTAGAATAGGTTCATAAACTCCATCTCATTTCTGACAGGCTGCTAAATATCTGTTTCTTTTAGCTTTAAGTATTAAGATAGAAGAAATGTTGAATTATGGCTGCAGCTGTCTGGAAAATGAAACTTATGTATCTAATCCTACTGGCACTGTACTATCAGAAGTTCTTAAGAGAAAATATTCCACATTATTCAATTCATGCAGATCACTGAATAACTGCTCCCTATGACATCTCTGCCAATACTTTCTCCTGCAAAGCACATAAAATCAAGCAATAGTAGCCCTGCTGCTTCCAGTGAAATAGTTTCACGTATCTGTTGCAGCACAGAGAGACAATTGTATCCTGAACTACATCAAAGGCAGCATGGCCAGCAGATGGAGGGAGCTGATTCTGCCCCTCTACTTTGCTCTGGTGAGACCTTAGCTGGCATGGCTACATCCAGCTCTGAGGCCCCGAACACAATGTTGACCTGTTGAAATAAGTCCAGATGAGGCCACCAAGTTGACCACAGGGCTACAGCACATCTTCTATGAAGACAGGCTGAGAGAGTTGGTGGTGTTCAGCCCAAAGAGATGGCTCCAGGGAGACCTTACTGCAGCTTTCCAGCACCTAAAGGGAGCCTACAAACTGGAGAGGGACTTTTTACAAGGGCATGTAGTGATAGGACAAGGGGGAAGGGCTTTAAGCTGAAGGAAAGTAGGTTTAGATCAGGATTAGGAAGAAATTCTTTACTGTGAGGGTGGGGAGGTACTGGAACAGGCTGGCCAGTGAAGTTGTGGACAGCACATCCCTGGAAGTGTTCAAGGCCAGAATGGATGAGGCTTTGAGCAACCTGGTCTGGCAGAGGGTGTCTCAACCCAAACCATTCTAAGAATCTGTGATCTAATTTTCCTCTTGGTTTTACTCCCCTTTGAATCACAGTACTTAATCTTTACTCTCAGTGTTTACATCCAGCTGGATGCAACCAGGATCAAGCTGACACAGAAAGCAGAGCTCAGGGTTAGGAAACCCTAACTCTGCAGTTCTACAGAGCCTAGTTCTGGAAAAGCCTCACATTTCTTCCATCTTAGTGAATGAGAACAAGAATATTACTGCCTTCATTATAGATGCCATATGGAAAGTTAATCAAAGTACAGCTTTTCATGAATCAAATATGGCAAATATTAACAGCTTAAATTAACTCTAATTAAACCTGTTAAGAAGTATTTTCCTAACTAAACCAAATAAGAGTCAGTGAAAGATTATAGTCAGTTTTGCCTCAAGCCTACTATCATATCTAGTTATTTTTCAAACACACTAAGATTCCAATCTGAACAGTTCGATTACATGCAAATTAAAAATAATCCTACAAGTAAAGATGTACTTGACAAGTTGTAAAAATGAGGGTTTAACTACACTAATGTTTTTCTTATTATGTGGCCTGCAGCTTCTCCAAAACTGGCATGATTATTCCTTCTTGTCTAATTATCTGCTTGAAATTATTTTATATGCTTTCAACAAAGCAACATTTCTATTTAGTATGAAGTATGTAATATTTAGTAAAAAAATTCTTCAAACAGAACTAATATTTTAACACCTTCCTCTTGAAAAATAATTCCAGACATTTGATGAAGTCTGATGGAACTCCAAGGCAAGTCTCTTCAATAAAAATATTGCCACTGCTCTTTTTTTCTGTTTAATCTATTTTCTTCCACATGACAGCATGGAGACCAATTTGCACTCATCTTTTTCAAAGGTGCTTCAGTAACATATGAGACATAGGATGAGGATATGAAAGATGTGACACTTTTTTGACACTCAGAGTATTAATTAAATATAAAATACTACTGGCTGTAGAATCTATTTAAAACAATAAATTTATCTGTTAAAAGTATTTTCCCTGGTATTCTTAGAATGCCCATCCCAGACTTTTGTTGGAGAGGTAAAGTTTATATTTTGGCTTCCTCCCTTCCTCAAATGCAGTAAAATATGGGGTATATTACATAACCATAACCTTTTGAAGGCATCCTAAATTAACACCGAAGAAGTCAAATTATTTTGAAAACAACTATTCATATCTTCTAGTTAAAACACTCTGTGTAGTTATCTCTTTGTTTAGGTTTTCTGTGTGTTACCCTATTCTCTACAGAGGATGCTTGATAAGAAGGAGCTGGCCATACACTCGATGCTGCCTGCAGAGTTTTCCAGCCCCCAACACCTGCTTAAGAGAATTAAAGTCCATGTAGCCCACTTGGTTACACTTAAAAAGGCAGATGTAAATACTCCTTAAAGTGGACTTAGCAGACCCAAGTATCTGACCTCAAACTAGTTAGGATCTCAAGTGTCATCTCTTGGTATAGAAAGGCTACTGGATACAGGAAGTTGAAGTTTCCCCTTAAAAAACTCCATGAGAATCTTGCCATCTCTGCACTCAGCACAAAACTTTTGGAGTATAACCAATGGCAATACTTTCTGCTGCAATTGAACAACAACAGCAAACACAGAGCACCCAACAACAACAGAAGTTGAAAACAACCAGAAGTTTCAAATATTAAATCAGTAAGACACAAAGTGCGGTATTCTGAAGGCTGACCTGTGTTTTCTGTCCGGTTTTTTGTCCCCTCTCTCTACACACTGAAATGAGGCCACAGAACTGTTTTCAGTTTCTTGCCTTCATTGGAAAATGAAAACTGCTAAGCCATCAAGTAAGTTTTGTGTAGAGATTCTCACCATTTTTGCCTTACCTTGTAATTACATTACAGAGAAGATCACAATTTCTGTCTGACATTATTTTAGTTCTTAGAAAAGAGGACACAATCCATGTGGCTAGTGGCAGACCAATGAGTTCAGTTGTATGTAATGTATATGTACAACTCTTCCAAGTATACATGCCAACTGACATACTGGAAGAAGTATTACCTTGTCTTTTGACTGTCCTTGTCGAGCAATTGCATCGTATTTTATTTTTCCTTCTGCATCCACCTGAACAGCCAAAGCATTGGACATTTTCTTCTTTCGGCCCATATCCAACGGATATTGGGCCACATGAATTTCTGGGAAAGCACCCCCATCTCCAAAATCCTACAGAAAAGAAAAAAACAATGAATGTCCAAATGACAAAAAAATGTAAAATGGAATGAAAGAGCAGATTGATTCAACAAAAACTAACTTGGCAAGAATGCTCCAGTAACTTTACTATTTTCACTGGAAAGAGAGCAATTGATAGAACTTGTAGTTATTAAAAGACACTGAAATGGAGAGACATCTTGCAGTAATTATTCCCTGCACAAAGTAGGAACAGATATTACTGACTAGATTGTGCAGGCAATATTGTGTTACAGACAATACAAAATTAAGTATTTAATTCTCACATGAGTTATTAATTAGAACTTCAAAAATTTACCTTCTGCAATAAAGCAACTGTGGATGCTAAAATTACAAGAGCAGCATTTTTATGAAGACTTCTACTGGTTATCTGTTGCTTTTCACACCATAATGAAGTGAAAAAAATAAAAAAAGTGTTCCATTCCTTTTAAAGCCTGTAGCTCACAGCTTTACAATTCTATGTGTCAAGCATTTCCTTACTTTGACATGTAAATACACTGAAAATTGGCCCAGCATGCAACAGCCCAATATTCTAACAGTTTATTTTCTCTCTCCTACAATGTATTGGTATAAAAGCATTTAATAAACAGATAACAAAAAGACTTCTTAAAGCAGATAATCCTGGCTCAGTAACACAGAGGACCCAGTGGTACCACTCATAAAACAGCTTCAGGCTACAGTTTCAAATGCAATGCTTTGGAGGAAGCATTTGCTTAAAGCAGCAACAGCATCTATCCCTTTCTCTGTTGCAATGGCATGGCTTGTATGGAGTCTGGTAACAAAATAGATCAAAAAACAAGAATAGGTGTCTTGAGCAGATCTATCTCCCTCCATGCTCACCATGTGACCAAGTAGTTACCACTACTGGGACAGAGTGGACTGAGACTGGAAATGACCAAGCAGAACACTTCCAAACAGGGATGGTGAGCTTATACCATCTGCAAATGCTCCTTGAAATATAGTTTCAGTTATTTGAAGTTTTCCACTAGATGTCCCACATTCAACAATTAGTTGTTTAAGTATTAGTCAGAACTAAATTCAGTCATTCTTCCTTTTTTTTTTTTTTAATAACTCTTAATGTATTAAGAACAGGTTTTGCTTTTTCCAACAATCGTATTCCAGGATCACTGGACAAAGATTATGCTTTGGAAGCATTTACTGCTTTTGAATTTGCACTTGTTTATGAATCAGAAAGAAGCCCTTAACAGGCTTTTTTGGATGTGTATTGATTTGTAGCCAAGTGGTGCAGGAAACTCTTTGCAAACCTGCAGCACCTGACTTGTTAAAAAATTTCTTTATTAACATTTAGAAAGAATAAGCACTAAAACATTAACTTTAGTCCTCAACAGTGTAGGAAGGAAAACCTACACTGGGTATAATGAAAGTATAATTTTTTAACATCACCCACATAAGCATGTTTTCTTTCAGTGAACCACTGGAACTACTATTTGAAGTACATGGATCACCACAGAACAGTACTGGATTTACAAAAATGGCACTCAACATAAATGAGGGCAATGTTGTTACAAGATGATGAAATTATGGTATTTGGAAACAACGTAGGATCATACATGAAGTACTGTACTAAAACCTCAACAGCATATTTGGTCCCAAGAGCACTGGCTTGTGACGCACCAGAAAAGGTCTCAAAAGTTATTGTCAAGGACCATTTCAAACTGCAAGGTTTTCCAGCTCCCAGTGAGACTGCTCCAAATCAGTTTTGTAATCAGAGCTATGTATTTTCTTTCTACTTTCAGCAGTTCCAGTTCAAATTACATTGAACTGGCAAGGGTTACAACTAACAACACAAAACATTGTCCAAAACCCTTTTGCTAGTAACATACTTAACAAATATCTGACTAATTTCTAAGTTTTCTTCCAACTGTAATTTTGTCCCCCAATAGCAGCTGTCTTTTTCAACAGAACACATGAGTGTTTCCTTCTCTCATACACATGTTCACTTATTTCAGCTATAATCTGGAACATGTATTTAACAGTGACAGAGGAACAATATGGATGTCTTTCTTAGGGCACCCTTGTGTTCACAGACTGTAAACCCAAAGGACCATAGATGTATTTCCATATTACAACACAACAATCTCTGAAGAGAAATAGACTTAGACCATCCTGATCCAATGTTTTAAGAAATCTGGTGGATTAGAACCTCTTCCAACACAAGAATATATCAAGCAGTCTGAATGATGCATCTTGTAAGGCCTTGCACAATTCTCAGCTACATTCAAAGTGCCCAGAGTTCATTTCTACTCCAGAATTTTTTTTTTCATACTTTAGCAGCCACACTCCTACCTGTATGAATTTAAATATTTACCTCTAGTGCTCGTGGTATCCATCCTTTCCGGTAACCATATGGCGGAGGTTCCCGTCGTGATGAGACCAGAGCAGTCTGCCTGGATCTCTGAGCTCTTGCTCTTTCTTCTAGTTCTAGCTGATCTTGGGATAGCTGGGTTGGAGCTGGCAAAAAACTGGACATCCATGGACAGCCACCAAAAGGGAATGACATAAAAAGTTCATTCTGGTAACTTTATTCACTGATACTCAACTATGCTTGATTCAACTTCATTTTAAGTTATTACTTTCTCTACAATTGCTCTCTACTGATTAAGAAACAATTTATGAAATGTGAGCATTGCACTCATAAATGTGAAAACAACATCTGAGATTCTGTAACTTCTGATCTTAGAATGGCAAAGGCAATGTGTGCTTTCTCAGCATTCTCCAAGATTCAAAAAAACTAATACTAAACTCACCCACATTCACATAGTGTTTGAACAGAAGTGTGATAATGCCCGTTTTCCAACAGGAACGTCACGTACCTACTGGGTATTCTTTCCACTACCATGGATAAGAAAGAAATATGTTCCTATGTCTTTAGTCCCAATGAGCCGCTCTTCCTTTCTCTCAAGGTAAACACCCACAAACAGATCTGTCAACAAGCTCCCCTCTTCAACGCCTGACAACTCCATGCCACGGGCAAGTCGAACCCAAATTTCTTCACTTCCTCTTTTTCAGCTCTTCTTATCTACAGAACTCTTTTGTTTTTACTAAGAAAATACCCAGAGAAACTCGGGATTCCGGGGCAGCCACCGAAACTGCACTCCCAAGTCCTCCGAGAGACACTACAACTCGTAACAAAGACCGCTCGCTCTCTCTGACGGTGAGGGAACCTCGACAGAACCCCACGGTTCCCAACCGAGGCAAAGGAGCTCCTTCCTCACGCAGGGAACAGGCAAAGGAAGCAGAGCCCTGAACCACGGGCCAAACACCCGCTCCCGCCAGGGCTCCCCCAGGCCCGACCCACCCTCGCCGCGCTCCCTAGGGCCGCGGCCCGGTCGGTGGGCCCATTGCCTAGGAGAGGCCGCGGCCCCTCGACGCGCTCCCCAACCGCGGCCGCTCCCGTCGGCGCAAGCCCGCGGGGAAGTCGCGGGCCGGCCGGGGCTGCAGCGCCATCACGGCCTGGCCGGGCCCGCCGGACCCACCTGGTGAGCGCCATCTTGACCGCCTCCGCCGTCCGCTCGGCAGCCGGGCCGCCGAGGAGGGGGAGAGTGGCGACACTTGCGCATGCGCCTGGCCCGCAGCGTGGCCTGGGAGTTGTAGTCTGGGTAACGTCACTCGCAGCGCGGTGGCGCACGTGAGTTGGTCGCAAGGCATCCTGGGAGGTGTAGTTTTACTGTATCCCCGTTTCCTTCTTCAGCCCTTCTATTCCGCTCCTCTGTACTATTCACACGGTCTCCAACGAGTTCAATAACGTCACAGTTCATCCAGCTGAAATTGTCCAAGTAAAAAGCAGAAAATATAGAGCAAATGGATTGGAATAACATATATTCTGATACCTGCTACTTAGAAATTGTTGAACTGGGACATGGGAGTGAAGGGAAGAAGAGAGACTGAAAGTGGAATCAAAATATTGATTTAAAATAAAAAAACTTCTGCATTAAAAACAAGCAGTTGTGCTGTCTATGTTAAATGGGCATCCATATGTTACACAGGAGTTCTTTATATCAAATCAAGAGATGCACTCCTTTGGATAAAAATAAAATTTGGAATATGGAACTCTCAGAGAGCTGTAATACTTGGGAACTAGGGGGAGTTTTACATAGATAAGTCACTATTTGTGTTAAAGTGGCAATATATAGCACCATATATTACCAAAGATATTTATTAATTAGAAGTTACTATTGTTACATAGCATCTAATGAATCAAAGGGAAAAGAGTCCCAGTGGGCCAGGCACGGCTCATCTAGAACAGAAATAGAAGCCAGACAGAGAAGAAAAGGGTAGAATGACTAAAGAAACAAACAAGGTCTACCAGAAATTTAAAAAAATCATACCATGAGAGTCAGGAATACAATATGGCAGAGTAACTTGCAATTTTCTAGTCATTTTGTCTGTCTTATCATCTCCTAATCTGCAGGGCAAACTACTCCTGCAGGCTAAATTAATCTCCTACAACTTCTAGGACAGGAGAGATTTGGATGAAGGTAAGGGCAATCCTGTGCAGTCCATCTATGCCCAAACTCATCATCTCCAGTGGGAGTGTGCTTTTGCTTTAGCATTGTGGTGACAGCAGCTCTGTCACCACCTCTATGAATGACAGATACTTCCTCTTCTCTCTGAGATAGCTGGTGTCAGACAAAGCTAAAGATACAAGACTCTGTCACATGCCATTTATCAATAATTTTCCTAAGCAAAACTCATCTGTCATCCCTTCTACCCATTTCTGTCACTAATTTAGTAACAGTATTGCTGTTGTCATACCTGGCAATATTGTCACCTGATTCAGGAGCCTCCTTTCCCCCTTAGAAGTTGCCAAGGATTCTGTGCCCAGCTATTATACTAGTCTCAGTGAAAAAATTATATTTTATCCCTTCTACTTTGACATTTCTCCTTCTTCCTTTGCTGTGGAGTATTATTCAATGCTGTATGGCAAATACACACCTTTGTGAGCTATTTCTCAACACAGTTTATATGACAGCCACTTCTGGTTTTTATGTAGCTTCGTACACTGCTTCATTTCTGTGGTAAGCTTGCCTTGGAATATCTCAACCATCTACAAACAGCTTAGAAATCCCTCGGCTGTGCACCTCCACGTAAGCCAGTGCCAGCTGTCAGCTACTCACCAGAAGCAGAGGCAAAGAGATAAAACATAGCTCAGACCCTGGCTCTATTTTTAGAATCATTTATTTCCCTGTCCCGGGGTGCATCCGATCAAGAGGGCAGCCAGGAAGAGAGGCAGAGCCTCTGTGTGAGGTTACTTTTTTCACAGCGGGCGAGGGCCGGGGGGGAGGAAGGGGAGGAAGGGAGGAAAAGGGATACCAGGGGTGGAGCTGGGATAAACAACCAACCAGATCAGTCCGAGCTACTTGAACTTTAAATAAAGGAATATCAGAGTGACGTGACAAGGGCTTGTGTCTGAACCCAGGGATACACTGCAACAAGCCACAATACAAGTTTTCTGTTTAGAAGGTAAAACTGTAGGTGAGCAATCTGCTTCAGCTCCTGCACTAAGATGGTTCTTTCATTTCCTCAGTCTCACAGGTTGTTCTGAGAACTATGCGGGTCATTTCTCATTGCAAAGAGTGAGCTCTCAGTGCTTGCAGGTGTTTATAGTTGTCTGGCTATAAGCAACACTGGTGCTTTTGAATATTTTCTTTCCCTTGAACTTCTCTTTTTTTGTGGTTTACTTTTAATGTCTAATTTTGAGTTTGCCAATATGGAAGGTCCTTAGCCCAGGATAGAGAGGACCACATGGTACAAAGGGGCTGTACAAGCTTATTCAAAACCATATGGCTCAGTAAACTCATCACAGTCTTTAGTTTATGCAACCGCTGCAAATCAAATAATTTCTTGTCCCTGCTCTGCATTACCTGTCATGTTTCAAATAGAAATGCTCATATATATATATGGTTTAACTGGTCAAAAATGTACACCAGGAAAAAAATTCTGAGAAGTTATGAACTTAAAAACTGTGTGAAGTTTGGAAACTTCACTTCCTGGGAGCAGACAGTGTTTCTGATAAGCTCAAGAGGAGCTGGACCCAGGTGCTGTTGGTCAAGGCTGAGGCCTAAGGAGCATTTCTCAGACCCCAGTGTGGCCTGAAAAGGTGGGGGGGAATGCACTACCACACCATTACTTCTATCTTCTGCTTCTGATGACTTTTTGATTAAAGAATTAGCACTGTGCAACACCTGAAGAGGTGTGCCACTGGGGTTGGGAAGTGGCTTGCAGTTTGAAACACAGCAGTGGATCAATGCTGCATAAGGTATTTCTGAGGAAGTTACAGAGGGAGACTGACTTATACTAGTCACCGTTTTCATCAGCTTGCAGTCAATATGAAATTGCTATTCATAAAGTCTGTTTGTTTCAAAATGAGTGGCAAAATGTTCAGGGATACTGGGAGGAGAGTCATACAGTGTGAGCTAGATGACTTGGTAAGTAGAATCCATTTAAATGAGCTGTGTTTCAACATCACATTGTGAAAATTTATATATCTGTAAGTAAGAAATGTGGGGTTAAGTACAGGCTGTGCTGCGAACCAGCGACTCTGAAGAGGATCCATGAGGGCGATAAGAGACAAGCAGCTTAGCAGAAATTTTATGTGCTATGAAGGAACAAAAAGTCTCATGAAGGCCATGGATGTAGAAGTAGGGACATGTTGAACTCTAGAGGGACTCGTCCTGGACTTCAAGTTTCTAAAACAATGCTGGAAGGTAGGAGAGTGTTAAAAGACTACAAAGGTATTATAAGGCAAGCATTAATTGGAAGTGTAGGGCAAATACAGTAAGTAAATTTTTGTGGTGAAGTTTAAGAGGTAAACGTTAATATTGTCAGATTAGAATGAGGTTAACTCAATTTATCTGTCCTTTGACAATAACATCACATGGAAAAATTACCTGACTGAGCAAAATAAAACATTTAGTATATTTTGTTCATTACAAAAAATTGAGAGGAGATTTGACCATCTTGTGTATGTACCCATACAAATTCAAAGTGCATGATATTAAGCCACTCCTTAATCACCCAGAGGAAGGCAAAACAATAACCAGTGACTGGAAGTGGAAATTAGGGAAATTCAAATGAGATATTAGGTTGAAATACTTAACAATGAGAGTGATTAACCTTTGAAAAACTGTGGGAGGTGCTCACTTTTCTATCCCTTGTTATCTTCGAATCAAAACTGAAATCTCCTGGGAAGAGACAGTTTCATTATTACCAGATCTGCTTTGGGCAAGCCTAAGCAACCAGGGCCCATACAGGAACAGTCAGGTGAAACCTAATGTCCCACAATCACAGCATTGGACAAGAAAACTTAATATTCCCTTCTGGATTGATGATCTCTCTGCATATTCATGTTTCTCCTTGGTCTGGACTTTCTCTGAACCAGATCTGGTGCTGCCTCACCTCAAGTCCTATGTGGTATTTTTGTCACCACAACATAAGAAAGACATAAAGCTATTAAAGAACATACAAAGGAGGGATAAAAAGATGGCAAAGGGCCTTGAGGGGAAGCTATATGAGGAGCAACTGAGGTGCCTCAGTCTGTTCAACCTGGAGGAGAATGAGGGGAGACCTCATTGCACTTACAACTTCCTTAGAAGGGGAAGCAGAGGGGCAGGCACTAATTTCTTCAGCCTGGTGACCAGTGACAGGACCTGAGGGAATGGCATGAAGCTGAGTCAGGGGAGGTTTAGGTTGGATATTAGAAAAAGATTCTTCACCCAGAGGGTGATTGGGCACTGGAACAGGCTCCCCAGCTAAGTGCTCACAGCACCAAGCCTGACAGAGTTCAAGAAACATCAGGACGATCTTCTCAGGCATATGGTGTGATTCTTGGGGTGTGCTGTGCAGGGCCAGGAGTTGGACTTGATGATCCTTGTGTGTCCCTTCCAACTTAGCTTATTGTGTGTTTCTCTGAAGAGAAACATTAGGCAAGGAATGGTTCTGAGAATCTGAAATGTATTTTCCCCAGATATAAATCTCTCTCTAAGACAAAAAGGATTAATTCCTTTCTAGTGTTATAATTTTTTTTTAACAATATCTTTCTGGACAATAATGATATCAGGTTTCCATATGCATCTCTATTCCCAAAATGATCCTTGGTATGGTGAGTAAGGAGTTCAGGCTCTGAGGAGGTCTTGGCATGGCTGGGAGCAGGGACATTTTTAGTTCGATGAGAATATCACAGCTGGTTTTAAGAACATATTTCTGAAGCATTCTGAGGAGTCTTTTCGGGTAGATTTATGCTGTTTAATCCTCTGCACCTTTTTTATCTACTTCAGTACTTTTTACATTTGCAAATCCAGAATTAAATGGTTCATGAAATATCTTGTAACAAATGAAGATGATGATATAAAGTAAGAGAATAAGCTATTGTCAATATCAGATATCTCTATGTCTACAAGTTGCTGCACACAGTGAGATAAAAATGATCAAAATAAACGACTCTTCTTAACTCAGGGGATAAATTACACCACAGGTAAGATGCTAAACAATGAAAAAGAAGAGATTTACCTAGATGGAAAGGTTCAACCACATCTGCAACCCTTGTACTTCACATTCCCTAAGGGGTTACAGGCAGCACTTAGGAAGAATAATTATAGCTGGGGGAAAAAGATCACAAGGTTTATGAGTGCTTTTGTAAAAAAATATTTAAATTCTTCAAGCCATGTCTGTGTTCTCTGGAATGACTGAAATGAAGACTGGTTTAATTTCTGTTATTTGTTGCATATTGCAGAAAATTAAACTTTCTCAGACAAAAATGTTCTCAAGTACTTCTGTAAAAACCACTGACTCCGAGGGTGTTTTGTGAAGGTGATACACACTTCCAAGTGATAAGATCATTTCACACAGGACATGTTGGCTCACTGACACTTCCCAACAACCTGCAAGAAGTGGAATGTGCTTTAGGCACCAACAGCTTTACCAAATAGAGTAAGGGGAATTCTTTTTGCCAACAGAAATTATGAGAGAGAAGTATGGAGGTGGCATGCAGTTGTCTAAACTGATACCACAACATCAACAAGGTTGAGCAAAGGCCTTGAAGGAGTAAAATAGTGGTAGAAGTGGATTTTGCTGCTCATCTAAAGCCCTGCTCTCCAAGAAGCATATAATTTTCTATTGTCACATTCAGACTTTGATGATGACTGAGTCACAGGGACTGAATGACCTTGGGCAATGGGAATGTTTCTGTTGAGAGATGTTATATCCAAATATTGGCTCTGTAGAGTATGATTGGTAAGAAGATGCTATTCTAAAATTTTATGGTTTACAGAGTCAGCTCTGAACTTTCTATTGCTGATATAAAGGCAAAACCTGCCAACCTCTATTTAAGCTGGACCAAGAATGGGTGGGTTTGGCCTATCAGAAGACCTGTGTGAGTATGTTATCTTCTAGAATTACCTCCAGGTAGGAGGTTGCTTTATTTCCCATCTTCCATGTTGATTTGCACATCTGGCAACCATTATACAGATATATTTGTAATATTTCATCTGGTGACCTGAACTAATTAGAAAAGAACCAGAAAATATTTGAGAAGTACACAACTCTAGCAGCAGAGATCCCACTGACCACATCTTTAACTTGTATGAACTGGCATCGCTACAGTGATTTCTAGAGTTGAACTTGTTTATAGCGGCAGAAGATAAATCTGCCTCAATATATATGTGCTGCTGACCATCCACAGGAAGGAGATCAGAAGAGTGAAGGGTCAAGGTGTTCTGGTAGCAATTTCTCACCACACCTTTCCATATCTCCTCTAAGCTACTCCTCTGGGTTCATAAAATCATAGGATCACCTGCTTTCTGGGACTGTTTAGTTCCCTTTTCCCATGCCTCCTCTCCATATACAAGGACTGTCTAGTATAAGTGAGCCTTTGCGGATATCTTGTCATGTTCGTCATCGAAGTGAATCTAAACAAGGCATTGATTCTCAATAGGGAGGGCTGATGCTGACCTGTCCTCTCTTTGGGCAGTCTGGCTGCTCTTGCTGCTCCGGTGCTTGAGACAGAGAGGCCAAGTCTTTGGATTTGCATTTCATGAGATTCACACCTGGGATGCAAATGTCTTCAACAGCAATGAAAAGAAAACGCTTTTCAGTTTGTCTTTCACAGCAATTTGGGGTAATCTGAGATTTAATTTATTCACCAGTTGAAAAGGAAAGGGAAATCAAGCCAGCATCTTTCTTTCAAGCCAAGGTTTTTCTTGCATAGCCCCGTGCAGGCGCACACAAAAGAGCTCTGATCACTCTAACTAGGTGCTTATTCTAATTATAGAAAGATTTAGCGTTGGTTACATAATTGCCCACTGCACATCAGCACACGGCATTGTTATGCTACAAAAGCCTCTTTTTTATTCCCCGCTCTGCAGCAGACTCAGTGTCAGCCTGTTTAACTGAAAGCTGCAAGGAATAAAATAATTCTGAAGAAACCTCCCTAGCTTTTCCCGAAGAGGCCAGCAAAAATCAGATGC
>JACBWW010000004.1:16620387-16790460 GCA_020086605.1 Lanius collurio | reverse complement strand
CTCTACAGCTCCCTGAAAGGAGGGTGTAGCCAGGTGAGGGTTGGCACCTTCTCCCAGGCTACCAGCAGTAGGACAAGAGGACACAGGCTGTGCAAGGGGAGGTTTAGGCTGGACATTAGGAAGAAGTTCTTCACTGAAAGAGTGATTAAACACTGGAATGCGCTGCCCAGGGAGGCAGTGGAGTCACTATCCCGAGAAGTTAAAGAAAAGACTGGATGTGGCACTTAGTGCCATGGCCTAACTGACAAGGTGATGTTAGGTCATAGGTTGGACTTGATGATCTTAAAGGTCTTTTCCAACCTAGCCGATTCTCTAAAATATCCTTAAGTGTGAATTTTTTTTTAAGAGTGAAGAAGATGGGTTTTTGAGAGCCCCACTGATAACATAGGATTGCGTTACCCTGCAATTACCCAACGAGAGGAGGTTAATAATCCTGCAATCCGAGGTGTAAACTGCACACTTGCCCGCAGCAAGGGCGGAGGCGTCAGTATATCCCGGGCACCGTCGAAGCCCCGCGGCTCCCTCCACTCTCCCCCCCGCTGGTCCCCCGTGAGCTCGCCCAAGGACCGCCCCTTGCAGTCCCGCCGCGCCCCCACCCCTCCGACCGGCCGCAGCCGGAGACTACATTTCCCGGCG
This sequence comes from Lanius collurio, assembly GCA_020086605.1. Lineage (NCBI taxonomy): Eukaryota > Metazoa > Chordata > Aves > Passeriformes > Laniidae > Lanius > Lanius collurio. Next base: position 16,789,824 of record JACBWW010000004.1, on the reverse strand, counting down.
TGCCGCGCGGGACCGGGCCGTACCGTGTGCGAGGTGGAGGGGGGAGCGGCGTGGGGAGCGCGCGGGTTGAAGTGCCGGCGAGGCGGTCGGTAAGTGCCGCTCTGAGCGCCGGCGGAGCTCTCGGGCCTTGCCCCCCTCGTGGTGGCCTCGGCCGCCTCGGCCCATGCCGGGGACTCGGGGCCAAGGCGGCGAATGCCGCCCGCAGCTGCGGCCCCGGCGACGGGGACCCGGTTGCCGCAGGGCTTGGCGAGGCCGGGGTCGCTCGTGGAGGCGGGAGCGGCGCGAGGCGCGGGCGCTGCTCCGGGAAACCCGGCTCTGCCTGAAGGAGAACCGAGAGCAGGCAGCGCCAGCCCCTTGTGTCCTTCTCGGCCAGTCCTTGGGCGCGGCGGCGGACGCGAGCTCGGGGGCCGGAGCGGCCTGGCCGCGGCTTTGTGCGGCCCTGGGTCCCCACTGCCCTCGGGGCGGTCAGCGATCGCCGCCGCTCCCCGGGCCTGGGCAAGTGGCGATGGGGTCACCTTCGGGCTCCGACAGGGAACCGGCACTGTCCTGGCTGCCCCTGGTAGGAACAGGAGAAGCCCAGCTGTAACGCGAGGGACCCTTACGTGAGCGAAGTTGTGTGAAAGTCAAAGAAACCACCTCACCTAGGTGAAAAAAGAGCTGGAGGTGATCCATCAACGCAGGGCTTAATAACGAGAGGCAGTGACATCCCAAGGCTTGTTTCACAGCTGACAGCGCCTTTAAGATATCCCTAGGGGTGTCGTAATGGCTCATTTACATGGAAAAGGCTCCTTATGCCTTATGCAAAACTTTGAAATACAATTCATTTCAGAAAATTCTATTTCTGTACCTTATATTGGCGGGATTTTAATTATTTCCTTTTTATTGCTACAACATGTTAAGCATGAAAGCAGGGACTTTCTTGCTGAAGAACTCAGCCTCTCTGCCTATTTATTTGCTACCTAAACTTCCCATCTTCTGTTCGTGACGTGGAGCTGGCGGGTATGGCAATGGATGTGATGTAGCAAACTGCAGATTATAGCTTCAGGTAGGAATACGATGCAAGAACAGATGGACCCGCATCCTGCTTTCAATAAAATGTTCTGTTAGTAATTGAGAAAGTAAAGGAAAAAATAATGAAAAAGAGAGGCATATTTTCTGTTAAGAAAATGTCACTGCACCTTTCACTTTTCAATAAATGAAATGTCCAAGGACCACAAATGGTTTAATTAAAACACTTTGCAAAAAATGACTTTTGAAGGTGACAGACGATACAAGAGAGCTCTGTACAAAAACGGTTGGTCCTACTGGAAGCAACCCCAAAATTTCTAGAATTCTAGTAAGGCAGGGGAAGGAGGGCAACTTTTTTTTTTTTTGTAAAGTGCGTGTTCATTTAGCTGCAGTCAAGAGCCCAGGTTTGTTTTTTGTTGAGTTTGATCAGATTCAAAGGAGCACTGGCCAGCCAGCTACCCATGCTGACAGGAGAAAGAGCTGGGGTGCTGCAGGCAATTCTGACAGGCACTGACAGAATGTGTCTCAGCTTTTCTGCTTCACAATTACCTAGGGCTTGTAAGGAAATAAAAGGAAATAATAAAGTTTAGCTAAGGTTCACGTACAAAGGTCTCTTGTGTTATAGTAGCTTATTTTGCTGACTGTGTTCTTGTGAATTGTTTTTGAAAGACTTGACCTGTGTCACTGCATGTGTTTTTTGGTTACAAGGCTTCCAAGAGAAAAGGCACAAGCCAGAGTGACCCTGCTAAAGCTTCAAAATGAGAAGTAGGAAAGTTTCTCAGTCAAGCCTAGGAGTGGGAGGATTAGTAGACTCTATCTTGATGGGGTAAGACCCTGCACTGTGTCAAGCGTCCTCTTGAGAGCTTGCAGAGTAGGTGACCATACCTTTTGATTTTTGATGGAAGCAGAAGGAATGGTCAATCATATTTTCAGCCCAATACTAGCCATAGGGAAGGGAAAGAAAAATGTACCTAATTAGTTATTTTTTTTCAGGTCTGAGTCCTCTAAGATGACATAAGGAAATGGAAAATATATATATTAACATGTAACTCGTTGCATGTTTATGTTACTTTATATACTGCAAACAATGGATGTAGTGATCCAAAGTGCTTAGTGTGGGAAATGTGTTCATTCCCCACCCTTGTCTCACAGAAAAAATGAGGTTGAGAAGTGTCTCACCCCAGGCCTGTATTGGGCCTGTGACAGAGCTAGGAGTAGGCTGTAGATTCCTGCAGGTGAGTGTTCTGCCAGTAGAGTTCCTGTCTGGCACTAGAAGGGGATGGTGATAATGAGAAAACAAATCTCACTTGGTCACTCTGATCAGGTCCCCCATCCCCTGCATTCTCTCTGGTTGTCTGGCACCGACTGCTGGAGTGGCATACAACATCCTGGGAAGCATTGCCTCTTCCTAGACCACTCATCATCATCAGGAACTAGCCTGGTAGAGTTTCTAAAAAGCTTTGGGTGCTCTTGAAGTTGCAAGACCTCTTTTTATACCGTGGTTTTTTATATCTTCTGTTGTCCCCTTACAATCTGCCTATGCTATCATATCTTCAAAAATTTGTGTTGAAGAAGTGCCTGTTGCTAGGATCGAAATTGACTTGGTGATCTCGTGCTTCGTGTCCACCTGTTGTGTCTCTTTGAAAAGCCTTTAGGATCCTGAACAAATGTTTTGTTGCACACATGCAAGGTCTAGCAGTGAGTTACTTCTGAATTTGTGGCCCATAGACACGGTTGAGTTAGGAATAGCAATGAGCAACTTACCCTCAGTTGCTGGGTGATTGCATGAGCTCTCGGCTGGGGGCAGTGCTAGCAATGTGTCATTAGGAAAGGAGCAATTAAAACTTGGATTGTCAGGTCCTCTGGGGCTGTAGGCATCAGATCACTATGTCCTTATCAGATGTTACAGTTGCTGTTTTTTGTCTTGGCAGAGTTCATCAGTCATGGCACTAAGGGCCTTGAAATTTGCCTCATTGACAGCAGCTGCTTCTGGCATCTATCTGTATGGAAACAAGTTCCTGGATCCTAATGATTTTGGAGTTGTTCGTGTGGGCCGAGCCATTGCCACAGTAAGTTCTACCATAGTAATGTACAGGAAGATTCCTAGATGGGTAAGGGAATTGAAGTTCACAGGGACTTGTGATTTTCTGCGTTCCCTGTCTGCATTTTCAGTTGGCAGCTGGCTCAGGAAATCAGAAGGTCTGTGGGGAGCTCTTCAAATTCTTGACACAATGGGGAGAAAGGAAGTGAAAGGCTATAAGAAATACAGCTGTGGTTTGCACATTTTGGAAGGAGAAAAATGGAGATACTCAGCTGCAGAGAGCTTTCTCTGCTTCCCTGGATAGGGTGAGACTTTCAGAGCAAGGGCTCACTTTGGGCCCACATTTTCATCAGCCACTCTTCAAGGTTAGTCACCCAGGTGTGGTGTCCTGCTGCCTTTTTAGAATGACTTAGTTCAAACCCTCTGCATATGCTATTTTTATATTTTGTTGTAAGGATCCTGGTTGCATTGATAAACTAGGGTAGCCATTGCCCTATGACCCTTGGTATGAGATTTAGGGAGAGAAGGAGTGGTGTTTTGAGGATCATTCTCAAAGCAAAAGTAAAGTGAGGATGGGCAATTACATACTTCTGAGATTGGAGTGGTTTCCAGATTTGTAATATAAATGCTATATCTGCCTAGTATCATTGAGATTTCTCAGAAAATGGAATGGAGACTGCTGCCTTCTCCTTGAGGATGCTCCCTGATGAATCCATGGGCAGCCAGGAACATGGAGGGCGTATCAGTCTCCCTGTACCTCACTTGTATTATACATCTGTCACTTCAGGCCACAATCTCCATCATTTACAGACCCCCAGTGGTAAGCAGCTGTCTGTCTGCATTTTCTGTGACTTTTAAGCACTTCATTAATGAGTTTTACAGGGAGTCAGCTCCTGAGGGCAGATGCAATAAGAAACAAGCTCTGTGGGTTGGCTCAGGTGCCATGTGCATGCAGCATTATAAACTGTTGTGAAAAATGAATGTTTATTTTGAAAGGGTGAAGGTAGAAATACGGACTGTAATCTTTCCTTTTTTCTTTATAAGTGCTAAGCTTCATCCTCTGTCCCTGACCATAAGGTAGTGCTGCCTGGTGGCAGGCAGCAGCTCTTTCCATTTTAAAGCACAGGAAATTGAGGCATGGAGAGGGAATGCACCTTCTTGTGGCTGGAGGAGAATCTGTTATTCAGGGTGTTTGGGTTCTGCAATCTGCCCTTGAGTTCTGCCTACTTGACCAATATTTCTCAGTCTTTCTTAAACCACTGTTTTTCTGGTAATTTGCTGTTTAAGACAGAACTAAGCGAGAAGTTCCAGTGATGAGGCTGTGCAGTTGGTCCGTGCTTTGAGTGATGGTGAGAGATTACTCTCCTGAAGAATAGGAAGTAGGGGAAAGGAAATATTCTTTGCTTTAGATGTGGGCAAATCACAGACATGCTTGACTTTCATGTTCTTTGCCTTCAGGGAGGTCACAAGTCATTGGCTGTAAAGTGCTTCACTGGTCCTGCTCTTAAATGCATTAGAGGGTTCTGCACCCCATAGCTGCAAGCAGTGACCCCCAAAACCAAGTTACCAGTGCTCTTCTGTAGGTGATGGCAGCATGTGTTTAGATCTGTGTGTATGCTTTTATAAAAGATTGTTCTGTCTCTTTCTGAGTTCTGTTTCCTCTGGTATACATGACTGCATGTATTTGAGTTGCTTCTGAGAGATTCTTTAGTCTTGCTGCACCAATGACCTCTGCCTTCCCTACTCCTTGTTGGACAGTCAGAAGTCAGCTCTTATCTGAGCACAGGCAGCCTAAACTGCTGTCATTCCTTAGCCATGGACCAGGTGAAGCCAATAGAGCAGACGTTCACTTCTAAGAAGCTCAGCTTTGGGACTGTTCTTTTTGTAAATCAAAGATAAGTCTCTGGCAAACAAGTGATATTGGTGACATCTATATGGACCTAAAGTATCTATTTGTCCTTCAGTCTAGCCCTGGCCAGGCTTCTTACCTGGATGCTTGTTTCTGTCATTGAGCCATAGCCAGTGAAAAATCAGACTATAATGAAGAGACTGCAATTCTTAAGAGCTAATAAGTTTAGCAACAGCAGACACAAAAATTTAAGACAAGTTACGGTGGGGCAAACAAAACAAAAGGAAGAGAACACACAAGGATCAAGGAACCTAATGTACAACTCTGAGACTCTGGACAAATTTAGTCTGAGTTTTATTAGAGAGATTTGAATCTGATTGTATTTTAAGCATGTTGGTTCAGTAGTTCTTTGCAGAGTCTGTAAGAAACCTGATGAAGCTCACTAGCAGAAAATTTCTTTTTAAGTCTCTGTTTAGGGAATTGGCTCCTGCTTATATATGGGTAGACAGCTATTCAGGGGGAACATTGTGTCATGACTTGGTAAGATCTGAGGATAGGTTTAGGAGCAGTGGAAGAGTGTACAGTGTTGAGAATTCATTGATACCAAGTGGGGCATTTAACACTGGGCAGGATGCAAGCTTAGTGAAAGTAATCTGGCATTTGTAAAGAGAGGGACTGGTTGATTTTGTATATCTTTTTATAATTCCGAGCTTCAGTCTCACACTGTAACATGAATCACAGCACTAGTCTTGGATGAGAACGAAGTCAGTGGTGTGGGCAGCTTCACGCTGCAGAGAGTTTCTGTATTCTGGTAAAATTAGAAACCTGGCAGAGCTGTTGTGCATTTGCCATATTCCTTTGAGAGTATACCAGTTGTTTTGGTTATGTAGAAGGAACATTCTGTGCAGTAGCTAGACACTGGGAGGGATTTGGCAATGTCAGAGTTGCCTATCAGGATCATCATAATATTAATTTAGTGTTTAAGATTACAGTGTAATTAGCAAATGCTTAATTAATTCCCTCTTCCTCTGTAATACAGGCCAATCTGTTAGCTGCTTCTTTTTGAGTTGGAGGTGATAATTACCCTCGTGGACCCGAGATAAAATAAGAACCAACTCAAGCCTTCATGCAAGACTGATTTGAACCTCCCTTCACTTCAAAGTTGTTCTTTGAGGCTGTGAAGATGCTTTGAAAAATTTTTCTTCTGAATGGTCTCTGTAGCTGTGCAGCTCCTGAGTTCATCGGGGCAAGAAAACCTGAAAAGCCAGAAAAAAATTTTCTGTGCTCAGTTTACTATTTGAAAAACAGGGAACATGAGAAACCTAACCTCCACAAGGAGGGACTGTGTGTGTTTGTTACTGATTGCCAGCTTGGTCCACTCTTGGATGCATTTCTGAGCTTTTGAGTCTTTCCCTCTTGTCAGTTTGACTGCCTGTCTCAAACCAGGTTTGATTCCCTTGCCTCCCTGGTTTTCATGATAACATCAACTGTACTTTGTGCCCTTCCTGGGCATGTTTATGGTGAAAGGTGGGGCTAGTATCCTGTGCCAGATACTCCCTTCAGTAGGGAGATTTTAGGAAAACTGACTTTGATGGAAGTTACACTGATGGTTCATGGCAATGATCTTGAAGTTCAAATGGCACATTAGTGGACAGGCTCCTCTAGGTGTATATCCCCTTCTCTCCCTCCAAACATGACCTGTATGTTTCTCTTCCATTCTCTGATGTTCTGACTGTGGAAAGAGAGGAACTTTAGTGATAGGAATTGTGAAATACCCTAGATCTATTTTCAGAAATCATTAAGGCACTTAAGAATATAATTCCATTGTCCATGGTAATGTCTAACTAACTAACCAGCTTTGGCTGGATCCCATATCCTGGTTTTAAAATTGTGTATTTGACCCTTTGGCCCCATAGTCCTTTGCACAGTTGAATATCCCCAAAAGTACTGCTGCTTGTGCTAATCTATGAGTTTGTCTTCAGTCACTCTGTTCCCTGCTGAGCTTCTACCCAAAGCAAGCAAGTTAGGCAGTTTGGAGGTGTGAAGACAAAGTGTGGGATAACTGATGGGGTGCAAACAGAGTCTGGATGGCCTCTGTTACTCACACCAGACCCTAGACCCTATTGTGGAAGCCCCAGATGGCTGACTGAAGATGGGAGTCTGCTGTGCAAGGTGCTATACAGAGATTAGGAAAATGCTTTGAGCTTCTCTAATAGAAGATGGTATAGGAATGCCAAGTGTTGCTTATTTTTAATAGCCACATATCAATCAGGCCCCTGCACTTCTTTTTATAAGTGTTCATTGAAATTAAAATATTTTCATTTAATTTCCTAATGAGTCTGTAATTAATTAATAGGCTTCATTGGGAACCTAAACTTTGAGGGCTAAGGTACATACATTCTTTTTAACGGAAGCCTTATTGTTTTGATAACTGCAGAGCTTGCTCAGCATTTTTGGTTTCATTTGCAGACGGCAGTTATCACCTATGACTACCTCACCTCTCTTCGGAGTGTCCCATATGGATCAGAGGAGTATGAATTCCTCAAATCACAGGTAGGTAATAGCACTGAACTGCATTCCTTGGAAACTGCAGGGCGCAGGTGTGTTGCCAAAACCATTGCTGTAATGCTGTCAGCTTAATAATTCAATATGCTTTCTACCAGATTGTTAACAGCAATATTAGATAACAGCTCCATATTGGATAAGCATCTTGCAGGACTTGCACTTCCCAATGGAGGAGGTCCAGTCCTTTGTCAAAAGTAGCCATAGGCATCCAGTGCTTACTTAACTCTGGTAGAGACTCAAGTCCTTGGTGTATGTATTTGGTCCCTGCTACCAGATCCCTGCTGCCCAGACTGGTTGTGTGGAGGTCAGATGCTGAGAGTGGCCTGACAGTGCTTTCTTATTCTGCTTTTTGTTTAGTAATAGCCATAACATGAAGGCTGAGTGATTTAAGTAAATGGAGTGTGGTGAAAAGGAAATAATAGAGACGAATCAGACTTGTAGATCTCTGAGGAAATGAGAATTGTGCAAAGAATTGTATATAGTGTATGTCTCATTGCGGAACACACTTTTGTTTTGATATCAGTAATTAACAATAATTGCAAAAGCATTTCTAGTGAGAAGGAGGACAAGCACCCCCACTGCTCCTCTCAAGTCTTGTCCTGCACCTTTTGTTCCAGCCTATAGCCCTATAGTTCATTGAGCTGTGAATGACACCTGGTTTTAGTTGATTGCTTGTGAAGTATGTCAGCCGGGGTTTCTCTGCTATTCTAGTTCAAGGCCTCTTTGGAGTGGGAAGTACACTTTGTGCCAAATTAGGCCAGTCTGCATAGTATGTTTAAAGTAAGGTCTTTAGCCTCATTTTTCTTCCTGGTGCATGCAGGATTTAGGCTACTGATGGGCTTATGATGCATGGAGTGGTGCTCTCCAGGGATTCTTAGACTGGAGGGAATATAAGGCTAGAAACAGCCTTGAGTAAGGTAGAAATCAGTGACATTGAACTCCAGCATGCTTTGATATTCCTCTGGCAGAAAATCCACATCATTAGTATGGTCTTAGTGTATTTGGAATGGTTTGCAGAATGACTTCCTTAGGCTTGTTCTCATCCTCTCCTATTTAAAGATGCTAAGCTGTTCTGATGTAGCTCCCCATCCCAGGTGAGTAGCACTGATGGCCTGGCATAAACTGGAGATAGGTGTGTTGGAGTCTGGAGCTTCACTGTCCATCTGCCCATGTCTCTGCCCTGTACCGTTGAAATCTGGTTTGCAGAGGGGCTGCCTGTAGCTTCCTTGAGTGACACCCAAGTTGTTATGAGTGCTGTGGACAGCTTATTGCTTGGCAGAGTTTGCAGCAGCTGTTGCAAATTCCTCACCTTTTGCCATGTATCTTCGTGTTTTCATTAACCTCTGTCATGCAAGTTTTGATGATTTGTCAATCCATGCCCCAAGCAACCAGAAAGTGCCCTATTTACTAGCAGTGCACAGAGCTGTGGCCTCCCTGCTTGGCAGTCAAGACTAGCTGAGTCAGCCCCTGCATGGGGCAGAGCCAGCGGCAGGTACACCACTTAAGAGTTCCTCAGCAAGATCCCTTGTGCCAGTGAAACATCAATGTGGCATGGGAGATACTTTGGACCTAGGCAATTGCCCACCAAACTGTTAATCTCAGTGCAGTTTTAAGTGGATGGCAACCAAGTCTTTACCACCTTGCAGCTCTTTTAACTCTCCGTGGCAGCTGATTTTGTTGGTGTTGTACTAGCTCAGAATGACTAGTGAGAAGTTGCCCCATTGGAGTTGGTACTTTAGTCACTGGATGGGGCCATGAAGATGTGAATGCCCCTTCCAAATAAGTGTTGTGTTTTAACGATATTTAGCCAGATGTTGCTTCTACTAACTTCTGTCCTGGATAGATCTCTGGTACTCTCAGCCCTTCATTGTCCTCTGCTTCTGTCCTTGTAGTGAGGTCATCTTAACCTCCTTTTTATATACTGAGAGTTTGGAATTTTCTTTTAAGCATGTGTATAAATTGGCTGCTGATTTCCAGATGCAGTTTTGGTACTGTGCCTAGAAGAGAGATTCTGTGAGGCAGGGTGTATCGTTATGTGTGTGTGAGATTTGGGGGCCATGCTGATAGTGCCAAAAGGTCTGAATGCAGTTGTTGTGCCTCTTCCAGTGTGGGTGTGCAGCTGCATATATGTCTGTGAGGTGCTTACAGCTCGGAGTGGAAAAACACTTTTCTCTGTGAATCTCCTCCTGGATAAAGCATACTGGTGATGCTACTCCAGTGCAAATAATGCTTAGCTTGTTCTCCATGGATTCCCAGTGAAACATTAAACTGGAGTCTCTAAATTACCCATGGCCTTGCATGAGAGACGGGAAGCTTCAGTGGCAGCACTAGTCCCTGAGCCTACTGGGGCCAAACAGGGACAGAGTCATTAGGAAACAATTAAATGCAAAGCAGATTAAGAAGGAAATGGGTTCCCCAGGGACTTTTAGTCAGGTTCCTGCTTAGCTCCAAGGAATTATCTTCAATTTTACTATATATTTCTGTCCCTTGTGGACCACTTTTGATGCTAATAATCTAAGCCCCTCAGTTCTCAGCACATTTTTATGGCCAGCAGATTGGGGGTGTTTTACTACTTTCCATGAGGCAGCAAGCAGTAGATGGGAATTGACTGTGTATCCTGAGGTTAGTCTGCCTCTCCCTGGATCTCCTGTCGGCTAGGAGATACAAGAATCCACTTTGCAGATGGCACCCACAGCTGTTCCTCAGCAGCAGCCACTTTTGACTCCTGCCCCTGCCTGTAGCAGAGATGAACCTGCATATGTGCTCAGGCTTTATGTCCTTCCCAGTGGTTGTTTCATCTCACCACTGGTGGCTCAACCACATGGGAAACTCGATCTTTCTCCTGAGTTAGGGGTCCTTTCCTGGTGTGTGGGCCCTTTTCCTGCATGTGATACCGTTGTAATGCCAGTGTACTGATGTGAAGGCCAGTGGTAGCCATGGTTGGCTCCAAGACATCGTATGTCTGTAGGTCTACTGTCAGGAGCATTGGGGAGTTATGACCTTTCTTTCACTTCATGTCTGTTTCAGTAAATTATTCTGGACATCTCTGCACATATAAGTTTGGGCATTTCTTTTCATTTCTGCTCCTGCTTGCACTGGGCCAAGAGGAAGATGGAGGGCAGCCTGCTCAATGCCATTCCTTACCTTTTGTTTTCAAAACAATTTTATTCTGTAGGAGGGTACATTTCTCTGACATTCTTCTGCCTCCTTGAGTGTTGGCCCTTCACAGTGTTTGTCTCCTCAGTATCAAGTCGGCCTACCATGTGACATTTCCAGTGGTGTTCCTCTCAGTGTAGCCCCTGGATGTCCTGGCTGACACTTCCTACATTGCTGGCATCACTTTCTGTTGATCCTGCTGTCAGTCAGGAGGTGTGTCACAACATGAAATTTGTTTAAGGGCCAATATCAATGGAATTCTGAGTTGTCAGTGTAGTAAGAGGATTGCAATGGGTCAGTTGTCTTGCAGATTTTGGCACAAGTGGCCACAGTTGAAAATCTTGAGCAGGACATCTTTTTGTTGTTTTTCTCTGTAAGACAAAAGGTTACTGCTGTGAGTTTTGTTTCTTTTGTAATGAAGAGGAGACTGCAAGGAGAAAAAGGATCTGTGGTCAGGATATCTCAGAAGACAGTGGGAATCCATTCTTGAATTAACTTTGTTGGCTATAAAATTGCTTTGTCAGGGAAAAGCCATTTGGGGAGGTTAATTAAATCTCTTCCTTTTGAGAGCAGAATGAGGATGTTCTCCTCATTCAAACTTATGGTTATTGGGCTGTCAGTACCTGGGCAAATATTTGGAAACTGTAACCTTGTGCCATCATTATACAGAATACGATTTCTTGCTCCTCAGAGGCTCTTCCTGGCTTTGCTGTGTTTGCTTTTCACAGTGGAGTGGGTATTTTTAAAATGAGTTTTGTCTCACAGTGAAGTTGCCCAACTGAAGGATCTTGGAAAGAACAGGAATGAATGTACGTGTGTGTGTTTTCAAAAAATAATCTACAGTTTCTGGATAGTTCAGACCAATGGAATAGCCCGTGTCTTTGGACTTCCCTTGTGATTCAGCAACACCGTGTGCCTTAAATATTAAGTGATGTCCTAAAACTGCTTCTTCCTGATGGAGGTGGACTGCGTCTGCAGAGGGACGTTCTCAGGAACTCTCCACAGCATTCCTTCAAAAAGGCAGCTGTGAATGGAGACTGTGGGCTGTTCTACACCACAGACAGTGTGTGCATTGGTGGGTCTGCTTGTGCTTCAGCCTCTGGTGAACTGGGGTGAGAAGCAAATGAACTTCCCTGTGAGACACGAAATAACCATTAGGTGGCAGTGACTTTCTGTCACCAAACTAAATGGGAACCAGTAATGGAGAGGTGAAGAGCTTAAGAGCCCATCCACAGCCCCTGAGCTGATCGTGTTTGGTTGCCCTATTATGTGCTCCCCAGGATATCTCTTCATCTAAAAGGCATGGTCGACACTAATACAGTCTAAAAAAGCTACTGTCAGGGCCAGCTGGTGGCTTGATGACTCTACATTTGAGCAGTGCTGTCTAGCAAACTTCCTGCCAACACATAAAGCATGAAAGCTTTGCACTGAAATCACATAACAAGCTGTAAAAGAAATCTTGTAATTGTAAGACACTTCCTTCTTGTGCTTTCTGGAGTGGTGTCAGCTGAATGCTCTGGCCATAGCATCTCTAGGTTTTAATTTTGTAGCATTAGGAAGGTCCATTTTTGGGGGAATCTGTGCCTATGAAACTTGATGTTCTTCAGTCATCTGCGGTGATTTATTCAGAGAAATGGACCATCTACTGTGATATTTTTGAAGGAGAAAGAAGGAGATAAATGAGGGGAAGGAGGCAGCGCCTTGTGTGTTGCATCTTTTTTCCTGGTTGTGCACACTTGTCCCTGAAGTGCTTTGCTCCAGGAGCTTGAGTGTGAGCTGTCAGGCACGGCTTCCCTGAGCGTCTCTCTCAGCTTCCCAGCAGGAGTGACAGTGTGCCTGGGGAGCATTTAGCTGTGTCTCCTCCAGGTGGGGCTATCCCTTTTCATTTGAGTCCCTGAGGACCTCATCACATTGCTTCCTCAGAGCTGCTGGAGAGGTACATAGAAGCCTGAGTAGTATCTGAAGAATTACTCATTTGGTAGAGTGAGGAAACCATTAGGAAGCCCTGGGCTGCAAGGAGCTTGCATCTTAAGAAACATTATAAAAGGAACAAATGAGAAGTGGAGAAATTATCATGCTTTATTTAGTGTTTGGACTATGCCTTGAGTCCCAGTGTGAAATGAATGCTAATCAGTGCAAAGTCAAGAGGTATGGCAAGAAATGGTATCTTCTCTGAAGAGCTCGTAGGTGTGGTTGATTTGCCTAGATTTTGACCCTAGATGCGAGTGGTGAACATGGAATTTTTCAGAGGCTGAAGGTCTGTGTAAAGAGGGAAGCAGAAATTATGTAGGATGCCACTGTAAGTGACTTAACGCTGATCCCACTGACATTGGATCAGGCCCTGATTAGGGATGTTTTCTTAATGAAGGACTGTGTAGCCATGAACTGCTGATCAGTTTATATGGTTCACAGAATATTCAGAGTTGGAAGGGACCCACAAGGATCATTGAGTCCAGCTTTTAAGGGAATGGCCCATATGGTTGTTGGAGGCCACCTGTAAAATCAATAGAGCTGACCGGTAGCCAGTGCTTAACCTATTTTAAGAACAGGAAGACAGCTGTCTTGAGAGTGCAATAATCTTATCTGAGACTAAGAAAAATAGATAATCTAAAAGTTTTGTTTGAGGATAGAGACATATAATTGCAATGTCAAAGTAGACTTCTGAAGTGATGTTTTGTTTGCCCTGGGAATCCTTGGCAAGACCCATGTTGTGGATTCTATTCTTTTTTCTAAGGTTCTTGTAGTTAGCTTGCAGTGAAACACTATCTTGAAAGACTCCGAATTAGGAGTACAAATTAGATGTAAAACCAGGGGTGAAGAGAATTGGTGGCATGCAGAGGAGATTTCATGTATCAGGCCAGGTTGGAATTTCAGAGCAGGACTGAATATTGTAGATTTACTCTGCTAAACCAGTGACCTTCTCACATTCTCCCCAAAGTGGATCTGATAAAAGAATGTGCTGGAAGGCAGCTCACAATTACCTGACCTGTCAAGCAAGTGTCTTCATTTAGTCAATTAAGTCAGTGGTGAGGGAACTGCTGTGGTGGGTGGTGTTTTGCAAGCACTCCTATGGACTTGTTTGCAATGTGGGAGGCATCTTAGTGGGTTCCAGGCAAATCCTTTGAGTGTATGTGGGGCTACACTATTTGCATACTTGAGGGACAGGTGTCTCTGAATGGAACTGCTGTATTCTTCTATCTGGTGCCCCAGGACCACGCAGGACTCTGTCAGGCCTGAGGAAGCCCTGTGGACTAGGAAAAAAGGAAGCTAAGTTTCTCTTAAACTGGAGTAGTTGATTTAGTTCTAGGAATAAACCAAAAAGTATTGTTCAATGTCAGGTTTTAAAGCTATCCCTTGCTTTATTTACTAGAATGTTCAGGTGCCCTGCCTAGAAATGTGCATTTTTGTACATCTGGACGGACTCATCTGTTTGGCCTTAGACACACGTGCCAGTTTGTTCAGGTGGGAGTGCTTATAGTGAAGTAGCCACTTTTGAACAGAGTCAAAGGTTCAAAGATGGCTTTGGAAGAGTCAATCCAAGATGGTAATCCCATTCACTGCCACACTAGTTAAGTCTACTTTTGGTCCTATAGAACTGGCTTGGGGTGTCTTTATTTTTACTGAGTTTTTTGTTTACTTGTATCTTTTTTGGCTTGAGAGTTCTGTCTCAGTGGCTGCAAGTTCTGCTGATGGTGCACCATTCAGAGCAGCTTGCTACTCCTTCCTCTGCAGTAGCATCATTTTGGCAGATATGACACCAGTAACAACTTGTTCCTGTCAGTGTACTGAGCCAATGTGACATGGAAGAGGGCCACAGCCAGCAGATAAACAAGGGTCATCTTTATAAAGCCTCCACTCTGTTCTGAACTCCACGTTAAAAAGGAATTTTCATGTGAGCTTGCACATGTATGAACCTGTCCAGTATTTAATGAAATTACTTCTGCCAAGCCTGGATCCATTTACTATGTTGCTAGTTTTGCTGAATTTAGAGGTAAATTCACTGAAAAGGTCACTAGCAGAATTGCTTTTCAAAAGAACCCCATGTCTTTAAAATGTCTTTACTGCCTGTGCAGTCTTTGTTTGAAAATGTACTCATTTTGAGTTGCCTATGAACTCTGTAACCGTGCAGCCTGTTTGTTATAGTAGACCTTTTCTGAACACAAGTTGTTTTTTACAGAACTGTTGAAGGGGCAGCAGGCTTTGTTTGTCGTAGGACGGGTGTGTGAAGAGAAGTAGGGATGATATGCTTTTCTCCCTCAGGCCCTTTCCTTTGCATTCACAGTCAGGCAGCACAGCTGGGCATTTCTGGAGCCTGGTAGGAGCTGTTTTATCTCTGCAATGCCCTGGTATATCACCTGTTCTGTCTCTCTTCTTCCTCTCCAGCACAACTTCCCTGCTTCTATTTCTCGCAGTAAGCTGAGGTTTTGCTGTGTGAGTCTGAATTGGGAGTTATTCTGTGCCAATATACAGAGTGCTGATCCGTGACTGGGGAATGTTAAATTGGAATGATGGCTCCTGATGAGGAGATGAGATCATCTCTCTGATGGAGATTGAGGAACATCAAGGCTATTAGCTGGAACTGCACTTTCCTCATTCTGAGCTGGTGCTAGTTCAGCTCTGTGTGCTTGAAGACAAGAGGTGACTGCAATCCGATGCATGTGAGGGGCTCCCAAGAGCAAAACCAGCTCCTGCTGCCCTGACTGGCGGGGGATATCCTCTGCAACTTTTCTTGACTTCCACTCTTCCCACAGTGGACTCAATCTGTACCAGAAGTGGTGTTTGATTCTTTTAAACCTATGTTGTGATTTTAGGGTAGCAAGTGTTTGGTAATCTGATTAAGTACTGAGCAAAATGCATACAGAAGCAGCTTCACGCACACATCTCTCCTGGTGTATCCTCATCTGAACACATGCAGCTTCCCACACTGGCCCTTCACAGCTGAGTTCTCTGTTCACTTGTACTGCCATCCTGTACCAGGCTTGAATCAGCTTCCTGCCTACTCCATCTCTTCCCTTACCTCCCCTCTGCCCACTGATGTCTCAGCCTGGGCTGCCACCTCCCTGGCCCCCGTGCTGCTGGCAGATTGAATGCAGGCTTATCCCACCTGGCCTCACATTTCCTGATAACTCACGTGGGAAAGATTTGCCACAATCTTAATTTTCTGAGAACTGAGACCCAGGTGCTGGGAGGATACATTGCCAAACCTAGGCAGGACAGCTGCTGACTGCAGCTTTGCACATTTGTGTCAATGGCAGCCAGACCAGCAGCTTTCCCCTTCCCAGTCCCTCTCTGCAGTAGGATTCCCAGCTCTGGCACAGCTTTGTCCTCATCTGAGAAGACAAGCTCTACATTGTGTGTGCCTTAGTTTCATTCCTGTAAATCTCACTCCAGAAACTGTCAGATGTCAGGTTCCGCAACATGCTGAAATCCAATGAGCTTACTGCCCAAGGAGCTCTTCCATTTACAAAGAGCCTAGCAACCCACTATATTTCCTAATGGTATGGATAGGTGAAGCGACTAATGCAGACATGAATTTTATTTGAAGGATAGTGAACTTAAATAAAGTAACAATAAAGAGGTCAAGCTCTGTCCTTTTGCAAAATCTTTGAAATGGTGGGATGTATGTGTAGCTAATAAAGGAAAGCTCCTTTAAACAGTGATTGCTGCTTGTAATTGTTGGACATATGTGTAGTAAATTAAAGAAGAAGCAATGTATTGGTAAGACCGTTTACCCACATCGCATCCCAGTGACAGATGCCCCTCCTTCCATCTGCGTTGCTCAACAAATTTCTTCTCAAGAGGGGAAATGAATTCTCAATAGCAACATGCCTAGTAATTAGCCACACTGTAATTCTGATGTGCAGTGCTGTCACCCACCATCAGGTGGGAGTGGAAAAGGCACTGCATTTTGTTGATGGTTGAACATTTGTTTTCCTCATCATTTTGACACCAGAGGTAATTGCCATTCCTGAAATATTCTCTTGCTACTATTACAAAGCAACTGTTAGGGACAAACTAATTATGAAGAATCTCGTTATGACACATTAATAGGTGAACACAGGGGATTTATTTTTTTTTTCTTTCAGGCAACTGAATAGTAAAGTCTTACAGCTCCCATGTAAGTGCTAGAAACACATGCTTCTCTGTAAGCCAACAGATTTTTTTCTTAGAAATGGGGAATTTGAAAAACTAGGACTAGAGTATAGAATGGGTTTCCATGTTTGCTTTTATTGAGCTTTCGATTTCCCAACATGTGCCAAAATGAGCCAGAGTCTGGGCATTGCAATATGGAGGGGAGGTCTTCATGGTTGGTGTTAGACCAGCATTTTCTGTCTGGGTCATGGTTGAGCAGCATCCTGAAGGCATGAAGTGAGAAATGCTGGACTTGTGAATTTTCTGGATTTTGGAACAAGATACAAAGTCATTACCCAGGCTGCTTTATTGCCACTAAGGGTTTTCTGTGTCAAGAAGGCCAGAGTAATATGCTGGTTGAGTTCCAAGTGGCCAGTATGCTTGTGTCCCCCTGGAAGTTGCAGACTACCTGCTCCAGATAATTCTTATGGGGTGCTCTCTGGGACCCGTTGCGATGTGACTTACACATGTCTGCTTACCCATAGTAGAGGGGATTGAGGCACCTTGCCTCCCTGTGACTGAAACATTCTGTCAATGCTCAGATGAGGAGGACTTTGAAATACCCGTACTTCTCACTGCTGTGTTTAAAAGCTCACACAGTGTATGAGTAGTATGGACAGCAATCCATG
This sequence comes from Lanius collurio, assembly GCA_020086605.1. Classification (NCBI taxonomy): domain Eukaryota; kingdom Metazoa; phylum Chordata; class Aves; order Passeriformes; family Laniidae; genus Lanius; species Lanius collurio. Next base: position 16,772,444 of record JACBWW010000004.1, on the reverse strand, counting down.
TAGTCTTGGTAACTGTGCTTTCCAAGAGAGTAGGTATGTAACTTGTGGCTGACTGGCTACTGTGGGGTGCTAGTGAATGCCAGGCGCTGATGAGCAAACCATTAAGGGGGAGCCAATTGTAGGCTTCAAAATGGAAATAATGTAGATTTAAAGAAGCTCCTGAATGAGGTCTGTTCATGTTCTCAGCTTTGCCTTGATGTCCCTCAAGTTGTCAGGAAACTACAGGCAACTACAGATCAAAGAATCTCTGTAGTTGAGACTGAGTCCCCTCTTACAATCTCCAGTCAAGTGTTCATCCCTGAAGCACTCTATCCAGAAAAGGAGCAAATCTTCAGAGGTAATCAATGCACAGCCCTCATTCATGCTGTGATCTCCCTAATGAGAGAAAAGAGAAGCTCCATTCTTTTCCAGAGACTAAATCAAGACCATGTTTATGTCATTTTCTGTCTTCTCCTGCCTGTTGATATCAGCTCACTGTAACTTCATTCTTCTTTATGGGATCTCTGTGTGAAGTATGTAAATGCTTTAATATTAAATATTTGAGGCTAAAAGTCATAGATAGTATTAATTTTGGCTTACTAGAACGTGCTTTAATTTCTTCATGTCTGTCTGGAGTTGTGCAAATTCTTTATGGTCCTTTTATTTACCGTGCAAATGATTGTCTTTGGGAACATACACAGTGATTTTACTTGGCCAGCAAGATCTGATTCTTTGGAAGATCTTTGTTGGTATTATTGTTCTGTCAGGTTTTGCACCAATACCTATTGTCTTGAGTTCACTATTTGCCTTCTAGCCAAGGTTAGACATTAGCTATTTTTGACTAGCCTGTTGATAGAGAAATATTGAATATTTAATTGTATATAAAGGCAATTACATATTCAAGATGATCTCAGTTTTATTCCCTTCACAACCCTGGTGAGCCACAGCTAAGTGCAGGGGAGGCATGTACAATATTGTTCATTGTTATACCAGCTGCAGTAAAGACAATTGCCTCAGGTACTGCTGGAGGTAATTCCTTCTGCTTATTGTGGGAGCAAAAGTAGTCTACTCTGGATAACGTGTGGCCTCACCTGGGCTCTTCTTTTGTTCATCTCAGTTTAGTGCCATGTCAGATATTCATGTTTTACTTTATTAAATTGCTATCTCATGCTCTTTTAAAAAAGTGGCACTCTCATAGCCAGTATAGGTTCTTTCTCTTCCTAGTGTTCCTAGAAGCCATAAGCATTCAGTAGACCAAATACTACCTTTGCTGGCACACGCATAAGCCAGTTTTTTCCAAATTCTGCTTCCACTGACACCTGCAGAAACCTATTGTTTTCAGTGAGAAAGCATAAGAATAGCTGCAAGGAAGGGTTGGAGCTTCTAATTGCAGTTTAACAAGTCTATTGTGTATGAGTCAGAAGAGACACCTGCTCAGTCTCTCAGTCCAGCTGCCTTTCTTGGTGTGGAGCTGTGTGGTGTCAACTAGATGAAAAAAATGGAGTTGTTTATATATATATATTTTCACTGAAGTCAGCAACTCTGACGGATATCCAGAAGGGAGCAGACCTTCTGAGTAACAAAGGGACATTCCTTGTTTGTTTTTGGTTTTTTTTTTTGACACGGGCACTTTTTTAAACACAGAAATGCACTTTGCCATTGGTGATGACTTATTGGCACTGCAGCCACTCTCTCTGTTGGATGTGGTGCTGTGACAGTCACTGCAGTTTTTTGGAATTGACAGCGTAATCCCATGGTTGTTATCTTTCCTGACTTCCTCGTCAATCCAATTTAATCACTAGTAGGTATTTCATGTGTTACTGTCTCTTTCCTCTTCAGGCATCCTGTTCCTGTGGGAAGAGGTCTGTACTTTAAAGGTCAGAACTTCTCAGATTAAAGAAGGGGGAAGGAATCTGCCTCTGTCAGTTTGGTAATGGGCTGTACTCTCTTTAGAGACACTGCAATAGAAACCCTTCTTTCTGGAGTCTGTCACCCATTTGAATGCTGGTGTGTGTCTGTATGGCTGTAAGAGAGGGAGCTGGCTTGCTCTGCTCCCCTGGCTGTTGGAGTGACCTGCCAGGAGAGAAGTTACATATGTACAAGGAGGAGAAGCTGCTGTTGCACAATTTAATCGCCTGACATTGACTCAGATGGGTCCTGACTGGAGGTCAGCTGTGACGTGCAGCTGGTAGGGTGGGATTCGACTGTTGGGAAGAGAAAAATGCCAGCCCAGATTCTTCAGCGTTGATGAAGTGGATGTGACGATTTCTCCCCTCCAGCTGCAACGGCTGCCTCTGTGCTTCCTTGTTTTCTGCACATCCACAGTAGGAGAGCAGACTGTGAAGCTACCCTATCTGGACCCTCAGCTGCTGAACTAGATGAGACTTAGCTGAGCTTTCTCAATGGTGCTTGGGCCATCCATCCTCATAAAACTCACCTTTCAGTGTGCCTTTTAGTCTTTCTTCTGCATGTTGGGGCTTCCTGTGGAGTTCATGGCTTTTCCAGCTCCACTTTATTGCAGGATGGAGTGTCAGAACTAAGGGAAGAGGCTGTCAGATCTCCAGCTTCATTCCTGTTGCTAGGATTCTTCACTTAGCTTTGAAAAGATAGCCAAATCTGTATGAGCTTCTGTAACAGCTAATTCCTACTGTGGCCTTGTTTGAGTTCTTCCCCCCACCCTCCTCATGGCCCGAGACCAGCCCTCACTTCCCATGCCTACTGCCTTTCCTTGGTCTTCTTACATGGAAATAGCTCTCTGGGGAGTGCTCTTCTATAGGTCATTTTGACTGCGTGACATCATCATCTCTTGCTATTCTGTCAGTAGTATGTGGTTTCTACAGGGCGTGTCAGCAGCTCCTGTTTAGGGAACACTGCCGAGTGTAATACACATCTTGGTTGATACTGTTGCTTACAGCAACTGAAAATATCAAATGAAACAGGGCTTAGCAGGACTGATGAGAGGGTGTGAGAGCCTCCCACTACAGCTAAATACAATGCTAAGTAAGATGGTGTCTTTACAGTTCTCAGTTTGTTTTCACTGGCATCCCATGTGGTTTGATCCAAGCTGAACTGAATTAATTTTGTTAGCCAGATTTTGAGAGATGCTGTGTCAAATTTATTATCATTTCACCTGCCTCTGTAACTAGAGCTGCAGGCTCTGTGATCAATGGATCAAGACATTTCATTGTGCCTCATTTCATTGTGGCTTCTGTAAGTGTCTCCGTGCCTTCTGCACACATGCTGTTGAATTACTTTCTATCCTCCTTGGGTTCTCTGCAATGAAGCACAGGACAGATCTATTTGTATACCAACTATCAGGACAACAAGGCACTGAATGTGCTTTTATGAACCTGCTGCCTTTGCAAGTACTAAATGTCTCTGTAAACATGGATCTGATCCTACTGTCTCGGGCAAATCTGATCTGATCTTATCTTCATGTGTAAGTAACCATTCACGATAATGTACGTGCCCCACAAGAGAACCTGTCTGAAGGACCTCTTGAACAGTCACAGGGTAAAACATCCTCAAGAGCAGAACCTTGTTCACCAGAGGTAGTCTTGAGTGTAGGGAACTCAGCTTGACTCTCAGGTTCCTGCTATAGGCACAAGAGTTCTGTGGCCCAGATGTTTTAGCATGTTATTTTCTCTTTGTCTCTGACCAACCCTTCCCTGTGCTCCTTGTTTTCCTGGCTCAGGAGAGTTACACAGAACAGTGCATTGTATCACAGAGGTGTCTAGAGGGGAAACAGCTGCTCTCCTCTGATTTTTATCCCGAACTGCCCAACAGATAACTAATTGCAGCTCAGTTGCTTCTATTAGCTATTTACCTAGAATTGAGCTGGCTAATGAAAATGTTTCTAATTAATACGAGGCAGATTAAAACTCATTACAGCAAGGTCGTCAGTAATGAGAGATAATCAGAGCACAAATGACCGAGCTTGGAGAAAAATGAAGATGGAACACAAGCAGGCAATCAGTGCTGGTTGTGCATGCACCGGCCAGCAAGGGCAGGGTTCAGCAAGGTGACTGCTGGTGCTCTACCCTGCAGTTGAGAAACACTGTATCCTCCTCTCCAGAGCATCTTGGGGAGTGACTAGCCAAAGAGGTGGACCTCAGCCTAGTGTGAAAATGTTTCCTGAACCAAGTGGCATCTCACACTAGTGATTTGTTGCCTGGCCAGCCTTTAGTCGCCTATATGAACCAAGTTTTGAATAGGGGTTTTAGCTGGGAGACTTGGGAGTATTTGTGGCACAGGTGGGATGTCAGCATCTGTGTGTGCTTGTATGTGGAAATTCAGAGTCCTGATGAGTTGAGTGTGTGAGCTTGCTTATCTGTTTGTTCAGTGTAAAATATGTTGGCCTAGGTTTGGAAAACTCTGTTGTGATCTCCAGGGAAATTTTGCACAAATCATAAAATGTGTTTGACATAACTTACACAAATAACAAATTATTAGGTAGTGAGGTACATTGCACCAGGAGTTATTCCAATTCCAGAGGCGTGGATCTATCCATCATTGGCAGTATGATCAGTTAGTATTGGTATAAGAAAGCATTTGAATGGGAAATATCTAATGTGGCTAGGAATGAGCTTTTGTAAAAGGTAAATAGGAAAGATAATAGAAAAAGCAGGCAATAACTATTCCATTTAGAGTTGTGTGTCTTCCTGCAACATCCTTGCTGCCAGTCAGTTTGATTACCAGGCTGCTAGTGTTAGTGAAGGCTATAGTAGTTTATATTTACTGTATGCTTATTCTGATTAGTTGAAAGAGGAGATAACAGCCCCTTAGACAGAACTACGCTGTCACTGAAATGGGTTCTACGTTTTGTACTGCTGTTTTTAAAGCACCCAAGTACCCTATTCACATCACCAGTAGCTGTATCCTTCCTAAACATCTTTTGGCATGGCCACTGATTTCAGTTTCTCACTGTGTTGAATTGAGGTGGACAGCTTTTCATTTCTCTCTGGTTTATGCTCTCCTGGCTCATCTAAAGCTCTTTCTGCAGTTTTACTAGTCCTGTGCATATGGCTCTGTCATCATCAGGAGTGGAAGAGAAAAGGATTATGACCAGATTCCTTTCCTATATTCTCTGACATGTCTTTTCTTCCTACCCAACTTACTGTGTTTTGGGGATACTCACCACAAAGGTGATGATATCCTCTTTTGCCTCTGTAGGGAATCCAAAGGACAGCCTGGCTTGTCCAGTCTCCTGCTGCAGGCATTTCTGGAAGAGTGTTCCTGTCCAGGATGGCTGACAGCATATATGCTTGGGATGCTCCCACCTACTGTGTGCCACACAGAAGTTTCTTCCCAGCCTCCCAAAGGCTTAATATGAAAGACCATAAGCAACAGTTTTGTTGTTCTGTGAAAAGAAAGCAAGAGTTCATCACCAATGTCACAACTCCTTCGAATGGCAGGTAATTTAGTGAATATGGAAGGCGCTTGGAAGCAGGTTGACCTCTGCAGAAGATTTAACTGGAATTTGGGAGCTGGATACACCAAATAGGTTCTTTGAAGATTTCAATAATGCACTCTGTTTGCATTTTCTCATTGTGGCCAGACAATAGGGTAATTTTTGTCTCAATGCCTTGAGCAATAGTGTTTAAAGCCCTTTAGACATTTTATTACCTGTAATGTTCTTATGAGTCTGTAAAATGGGGAATAGCGATCTTGAGTTTTGTAAAGAGGTTTGTAAAAGCACTTTTAGAGATGAAAAGCTCCATATAAAATCAGGTATGGTTGTTTTATCATAAATATCTAAAGCCTTTCTGAGTTCCATTAAGCTCTTGGTTTCTCTATCCTCTGACAGTGAGTGCCACTGGTTAATGTTGTATTGTGTGAATGGGGATGTAAAAAGGAAACAACTTAAAAACGGTTGTTGTTTTGTGGAATCCCCCATTATTTGTGGGTTTATAAGAGTTGGAAATAGAAATGGGAGATTTTTTTTCTTTCGTTATTTTATCCAACTTTTCTCTCTTATGCATTAACTCTCTATAATCTAAAGAGTCTCCAAACATTTCAAATATCTTTTTTAATATACCCTTTTATATTACATGGTCATATTTCCCCTGTCTGTCCTTTTTTATTTATCTACCTCTTTTTTTGTAATAGGATGTCTGGAATCCAGGGTGGGGTTGTGCATTCAATTTAGTGTTTTGATATTTTAAACATTTTAATATTTTTTATCACAGTCAAACAGCTTTTTTGGGGGGGTTTTCCTGACTCATGCTGTGCATTGGGCAGGCTGAACAGTCCACAAAAATATGATGCAAGTGTTGGATGGTTCCAGTTAATTGAGCAGTGTGTGCAGGGAGGACAAACTGCACCTCCCAGTATGTGTAACCTTGCAGCCATCTATGCTGAGGGTGAGATCTCCTGCTGTATTGATTTTCGACCTATCTTTGGTAGGGACTTGGCAGGGCTTATTTTTCCACACTGGTGAATAATATCTGTTGCATCTCATGGAATTGTTGTCACTGCACTGTTCTCTCCTTTGCCAGATCAGTAGCAGGAAAACTAAAACTTGGTGTAATAACAAGTGTAATGGGACACTCTGCTGTTTGTTTTTGACGGTGATGCAGGTCAAGCCTTTTGTAGTAGAGAGCTCCTTCTGCCTTCTGTACTGTACCTTGACCTCTTCCCCTTCTCACCATGTTTCTCAGTGTTTCCAGTGCTAGTTAATCTTCCCTGGAAGTAATAATGAATGCAGGTCCTAAGATAGACAAGGCTTCTGCAGGATCATCTGGTCTAAAAATGCTCAGAGGAGGTTGCAATGAAACTTTGGTGAAAACAGCACTAAATGTTGCAGCCTTGTCCTAATTGGAGAATCTCCCATTGCTGCTGTCTGTAGTGCTGGGTTTCTGAGCTGGGAATGGAATAAAATGAGTAAGTGATGTTCTTGTATCTCCAATAATTGCTGAGTTTTCCTTTCACTCTTTGTGAGGATATTTATTGAAAGCCACTTGAGAGGCCCAGTAAATACCTCTTTTCTAATGCCTTTTTTTCTATTGGCCAGTGTATTAACATGCTCACAGTATTTTAGTGCACTGGTGAAGAATAGTTTTTTCCCCCTCAAAATCCCTGTTGGCTTTTTATCAGTCGTATCACATTTAGCTAGATGGTTTTTAGTACTCTCTGTAATTATTGTCTCAGCTAATTTAGTTGATACAGCATGAAAGCTTGCAGGACTATGGTTTCTCAGATTAGAATGGATTTTTCTTAAAAAAGGGCAACATTTATTCCCTTTTAGTCCTCTGGAAGTTAACAGTTTTAATATGAGATTTCCTTTTTTTATGATTATTAACATCTCAGCTACTTCTTGAATTAATCTCTAATTTTTATGTGATTGAAATTTTCCAGCTGTTTTCTGGAGACACCTTTCTTGAAATACTGTCTTGGAGAGTGTATCTCCATTGTAAGCAGTGATGGGCAGGCTGTTCTCTTTTCATTCCTAATCCTCATTTCACATTTTGCCAGCTAAGAGTATGCCCTGCAGAGTTGGAATGAGTTTGCTGAGGGATTTCTGAGGAGTTGCTTCCACCACTTACTTTACTACCTTCAGTGGCCTTTCTGAGCACTTTTGCCACCAGGTCTGTCACCAGATATCAAATACTGAAGTTCTTACTGGTATATTTTAGCTTGAGTATTTATTTTCTTCTAAATCAATTCCTTTATTTTAAAGACCAGGTTAGCACCTACCAGTTTATGACATCTGCACATTTGATGTTCTGACAAGCAGTTCTTTACCAATAATCTGTGTGAGTAAAGGCTCCTTCAAAAGCACCCAAATTACTTGAGAAGCCAGGTTTTGCTTGTACACCAGGCATAAATTAAGAAAAAGTCCCTTTGCGGCTCTGCTTGATAAGCATGTGCTTCATCCCAGAGTTGCTTCCTCTCCATACGTGAGAGTTGTTACTTTCACAGTTTTAATAATCAGTGTTAATCCCAGGCTAACCAGGGTTTAGGTAAAGCAGAGGAGTCTGGTAGCCATGTGGGCCAATATAGAATTTGTCCTGCTGAAGGGATTTGAGACAGAAAAAGATGCCCATGTGGACTGAGGAAAGAGCCATGTACAGAGTCAGATAGGATTTGTGATCTGAAGGGTTTTCTGATGGAAGCTTATTCTTGATATTCCTTGGTACATGAAATGCTTCCTTTCTTTGTAGTGTGCTCCTAGGGGTGATGCATACAAGGATGTCTATGTAAAACTAGCTGTTGTTGCCATCTCTTTCCTCTGATAAAAACAGTCTTGAGGAATTGCTTGTACAATAAAGAGCGGTATCTTGAAGAAAAATTCTGAGCCATTCTGGTGATTTCTGTTTACCTTTTATTTTCTTCAAGGTAGAACAGAAACATGGGCCACCACTACTGGACACTGTGGTAGGAATGTGATGCTCTTACTTTGTCTATGATTAGGGGAATGTAGTCCGTCAGAGAAGCAAGTGCTGCATCTGGACTGTGACCTATCTTGGAGAGATCCAAGAAAATAATAGAGATCATTAGGAAAGTTTTCCACTAAAAAACCTGATCTGATTGATAAGAAAAAGTCCTTGGAAGCTGCATTCACAGTCCTGCTTCATGCTCGCTGTACTTCTGCCTCTAATGCAGACTGGAATTTTGTAAGATGCAGGGTTACAGATTTACTTCTTCTGAGACAAGTTTCTTGGGGATGTTGTCTCTCTAGAGGTGCAGGAGCTGGAATTCCCTGCTCCAGCTAGCCAGCCAGGCCACCTATCTCTTAGGAGTTTAAGCCAAGCCAGTTGTGGAGAATGCTGTGCATGGGGGTTTTGTTCTGTTTTGTTCCTGGAGCCCTCTGTAACCATCCTCTTGTCTCTCTTGGCCAGGACTCCTGCATCCAGCTTCTCAACAGTATGGATGAATTTGTTAGGGCCAAAATTTCCTCTCAGCCTTGTGCTAGAGGAAAGAGGGGCTATTTCCATCTATTTCTCAGCAGTAACCAATATGAAGATAAAGTGTGTCTACAGTCAGTTGCATGTTTAGCTACGTGAGTTTTCCATCCTGTTTTTCCCATCTCCCTTGGCAATCCGTGTGGTGGCATTAATGCACTGGAGCCGGCACCTCTACCCTGTGCTGGCTGCTTGGCCCAACACCCAGCACTGCATTACAGCCCCAGGTTGCTGCTGCTCTGTCCCGAGTCGTGCTGCAGCCTGGAGTCATTTGATGGGCTCCTGCTGTGCATGGGAGATCACAGGGCCCTGAACTGTCCTGAGCTCAGTGCTGGGTTTTCTGGGACATATCTGTCAAGAGCCTTGCCCCTGTTTCCTGCCAGTGCCTTTGGCTATGGCTGCCCAGCACCTTGAGGGGTGTGGCTGGCCACCACTCTCCTTCCCTGCTGGCAAGGGTTTTCCTCCAGGAGGCAGTGGGTAGAGGGTGACTGTTGGAGCTGCAAAAAAGCTGTTTCCCTGTAATGGGCTGGACTCCCAGTATTGTGACAAACAACCCAGCTGCTCTGGCTTCCTCTCTCTCTTTCATCCCATTACTCCCTCCGTGGTTTTCTTGCTGTCTCATCTTCTGTCACAGCTTCCTTTCCTTGTTCCCTTTTGGCCTGCTTTTGTGCTTGCTGCACACTGGGAAGGAGAGCAGGGAAAGTGCCATGGCAGAGGCTTGTTAGAGCAGGAAATTCAAAGCTGTTGTGTAAAATGCAGGAGAATGATGTGGGAGACCTGAGGCATGCTCATGGGTGTTATTTGCTGCCGATATATATGTGGGAGTGTTCTTGAGCTGGCAGTATGCTGGGGGAAGTTCATTAACCTAGCACGAGTTACACTTGTCCATATGTGCCCACCTAGGAAAATGTGTGTGTGAGCTCATGTGCATCAAACTGTCAAGTCTCACGCTGAGGGCGAGACTTGCACATTAGGCTTTCTCCCCACATGCCCCTAGGCTTGTGTTTCATGCACTTGCAGCTCAGCACTCAGTCTGCCCCCGACTCATTCCTAAATGCGAGACACTCAGGCTGTCCCATGATGTGACACGGCACCGCTTTGCACAGAGAGTAGGGATAGCTGCTGAGTGGTGTGTGTGTATGTGGTGTTCATCAATGTTTGTAGTATTGTTCCTTTTGCCATGTACTTCAAGGCTTTTGGTGGTGTCCATCACCACAGGATCTTGGGCAGATGAGGGCTGCAAACACAGGATTTGACCTTCAATGACTTCTGACACAGAAGCCAGAGGAATTAGAGGCTTCATGCAGATGGGTGTCAGGCGTTAACAAGAGATGGGTGCAGTTATTTTTTATTATTGATCTGCTTAGATTTTATTAACGTACTAGGGTAAACTAATATAAAGTTCATTAAATATTATTCAATATAGCTGTGTCCTTGGCAGGAGGCTTTTCTAGTGAAAGTAATAAATGCAGAATAAATCATTGTCACTGAAGGTTGTGGTGGCTGGTCTATTCTTGAGGAGCAGAATGAACCTTAAAAGCTGAAATACTGACCAGACAAGTGGTTGGCAATGGGTTTTGTGATTTGGTAGTTGCATTTTGGCCACTGTGAGCACAGCTGGCAAGTCTTCTAACAATTAGTTGCTCAAACCACTGTCACTGCAGACTTTGTTGGCAATGTAAGCAGTAAGACCCAAGACCTGGCTGGACTGGAGGGATGTAATTTCCCCTTGTGCATGTCAGAGTGAGGTGAGGAGGATGAAGGACTGTCCACATACTGTCCTTCTCACTGCCAAATAGATAGCTGTAATTTTGATTTTTAACAGACTCTCCTTCTAAGTTCCTGGAGGTTTCTGGGATGATATCTGTATTTTTCTTCTCATTTTAATTCACTGCACTCATGCTAAGAATCTAACATAATGGTTGTGGTCATGATTTTTGTCTTTTGACAAGGGATTCCCAAACTGTGCATCAGAGTGGTGAAATCACAGTGATAAACCAATGCTGCCCTATGGCCAGACTTTTTATTCTGTGCAAGGATGAGACAAAAACTAATGTGCTGTTACTGATCATGGTGCCTGTACAAACAAGTGTTGAAGCCCTTTATATTCTGGGGCATCTTGTCCTCGTCTGGTTCAGACCCTTTAAATCCAGCCAGAGTCCTAATACTGAACTGACACGTTATATGATGATGCCCAGAATCAAGAAAGGAAATCCTTGGTCTGCTTAAATACTGGACAAACAAAGATACATATGTGGACATGTGCATGTAAGAGACAGCAAAAGGGCTTGACTAATGTTCTGGTCTCTTTGCAGGTGCACCTGCGCTCTGCTGAGCGCCTCCGGGAGTTGTGCTGCTCCAACCGAGGCACCTTCATCAAGGTGGGACAGCACCTGGGAGCACTGGACTACCTCCTGCCTGAGGAGTACACCCGCACCCTCAAGGTGCTGCACAGCCAGGCCCCGCAGAGCACCAGGCAGGAGATTGAGCAAGTTATCCGTGAGGATCTAGGCAAAGAGGTAGGGGCAGCCATAGCCTGTGGTGGCTTCTCAGGCCTCAGCAGGCCCTGGACAGCTAGAGGAAGGAAAACTGCTCTTTCTCAGTTATGGGAGATACCTCTTCCTTGCCTCTGGGAGAATGCCATGCGAGTTTTCTCTGTCCGTCAATGAGCGTGATTGGCAAGCTTTGGTAAGGAGAAGATAACAGAGGAGTAAGGGTGTGAAAGGTGCCAGATGGAAATGGCAGGATGCAGCAGAGCAGCGTACTCTGTGTGCTAAGACTAACAGGATTGTGGGAGGTCAGGATGGAGGGCTGTCTGCTATGCTGAGGGGTGGGAGCTGGAGGTATTGATGTTCAGGACAAAGACATATTGGCAGAGCTCTGTGAGGGATGACTGCTCTCCCCTGGCTGCACTAGACCAATTCCAGCTAGCACTGACAGCCCTTTACTTTCTTGAGCCCCTAATTAACCCCCAAAGAAAATAATAGCATAAATCACTTTCGGTGCTGCAGTCAGGTAACGCAGTAGCACAGGAGTTGGTGCCATCATTAACCCTCAGCAGCCCACAGCACTGAGATCAGTAGGTAGGTGACTGTATTCATTAGATATAAGAGAAGTAAGCACAGTAAATTACAGAGGGCATTCTGCTACTTTGCATCTTACTCTTTACAAGATATCCCCTCACACTCTAGCCCAGGTTGAGGAGAGGCATTTCAAGGATCACAACTGACTGAAGAGGGAAGCAGGAAGCAGTAGTGTGTACAGTGGTGATGCTAGGGAAAGTGTGTGTGAGTGAGAGGAAAACAGAAGACTGAAGAAGGGAAGCAGTGTGTATATCTGTTGGTTCTCATATTTTGGGGTTTTGGAGCTGTTTTGGTTGTTCTGGCTTGTCTGACTGCGCGGTAAAGGAGGTATGGGGGAAGCATGAGGTAAGTGAAGTATTTGCACCTAGAGGGTGTGTTATGGGCAGATTTGGATGGGGTGAGTCTGCCTAGGTGTAGTTTAAGGGTCTTCATATTGTGTAGTCAGGAATGACTATCAATATTTCCTTACAGTTTAATGGCAGGGTTAAGGTCAGCCCCCAACCTGCAACATGCTCCCTCTCTCTGGACTCCATCCTTGTAGCATGGCTGGTACCAGCTGTGTTTCATAGTTCAGTGGATAGATGGAGCAAGGCAGGCTGGCTGCTCCCTGCAGGCCTCTGCCTCCATGGCCTTCCATGTAGCAATCTCCCTTCCACAGGAGCTGTGGAAAGCCACCCCACGGTTAGCCCACATTAAATTACCACACCAGCCAATTCTGGCACAGTTTGTGTGGTGTCTCTTAAAGGCTGAAGTAGGTGCTCAGAGGTGAGACCTTTCCTCTTAAGTGTTTGTTCAGCTGCCATTGATAATCCCTGGTTTCTTTATGCTTCTTGGAAGCTAGATGAATGCTCCGTCCTCACTGGTTGATTCCCAGTGAAGCAGCTCAAATACAGTCTCCACAGCTGCCTTACCTCATAGCATTGACTTCCTACACGTGGACAGTGCTGGGCAATATTTAATTTTTGAGACAGAGGGAGGGAGGGCAAAAAAAGTAGAAATGGGAAGAAAGTGATGGAGAGAAAATGGTAACAATAGAAAGAGACCGATGATAAAAGAGATAAATGAAGAGAATAATATGTATTAAAATAAAGGACCTTGTAAAACTAGGCAGTATTAAAAGCTGATGTGAATGCCTGTGTTAATAGTTATAAGGTACCAAATCAAAGTATTTAAAACCAGAAAGGATTTGAGAACCTAATGCACCAAAGCTGTCCTATCTGGAACCTAGAGGATTTAACAGGGTTGCTTCAGGAACAAATTTAATTCCAGTGTAGCTAGATCCTCAGTATTTTTAAATATGGTATACTTAGCTGAAATATAGGTGGCAGAGAGGCATGGTGGAGTGTCAGGGCAGAGAAAAGTGCAGAGAGGGATCCTGAAATTTTCCCTCCTGGGGCCAGCATTGCACCTGGGAACTTGCAGATGAATTCAAACAGAAGAAAAAATGACAGTGAGGAAACCTTCCCACGGTGCCTAGGCCTAGTCCTGCTCATGAATCCAGTGGTAAGACTTCCAGTTCTCCCATCAGGCCTAAGAGCAGGGCTCTTCAAATGAATCTTAAAGCATATGCAAGAAGTAATTACGTACATTACGTACAGCTTGGAAGAACAAAGGGGAGAAAGAGCAACTGGAAATACAGAGATACTTAGGGAGGTTTGTGACAAGCTAACAAATTAGGCAAGAGCTTGCAAAAGGGCAGGAAGATCAAAAAAAGACAATTTCGTGTAGAGAAACGTTATATTTTCCGTCAATTAGAAATAGTCTGCCTTCTAATGTGACCTACTCCTGTGAATCTTGTCACGGGATTGGATGCTTGATACATGTTTTGTGGGAAAACTGGCTTAGATGGAGACCATGCCAGTGGGACTGATGTTTGAGCAAAGAGAGAGCATTTGTGAGGTGGATTTATGGCAGTTCAGCATGACTCTGTTGTCCCCACACAGACTTGCTTGACACCCTGCTGATGGAGGATCTCCCTTTCTAGGCCGGCATCATGGCTGGGGACCGGGAGCTGCAGCATATAGCTCTGGTGTAAAGGTGAATGGCACGTGTGCTGGTTTGACACAGAAGGAGAAGCATCATAAATGCTGACTAGTGGGTTGTCCTGTCCAACCCTGTTTTAAGTCCAGGGCCAGTTTGTGCACCTATCAGTGATCATTGGGATAAAAATAATCAGTAGTGAGCAGATGCTGACTTTCTAATCTCAGCCACAGGGGTTTGGATGAGTGATGGTGGGAGGTGATCGTGCTTTTGAGTGTTACATGTGAGAGGTTGAGGTGGGTGGGTTGGGATTCGCAGGGTAACACAAGTAGTAGCAGTGGGAGAGACTGCACAGAGAAATCTTTGCAGTAACTCCTGGAAACAATCACCAGTGAGATCACAGAGCAAGAATCTTTTGGGGAGACAGTGGAGATACCGCAGGTTGGGCTTGTTCTGGGTGTATTCCTTGGAGCAGTTGGGAAAAGCTGTGTTCATAAGAATGGGTGATAAGATATGAATGAAAGAGTCTCTCCTACCTCTATTTTTATCTTCCTTGCTTGAACAAGGTTCTGAAAGTGAAAAGGTGTCAAGTGTGGAAAGTGACAGCAAACCTTCTCTGCCAGAGCTATTAATGACACAGGGAGAGAGAGCTGGTTCAGCCAAGTGCTCTAACTCAACCAAGCGCATGCAGAGCAGAGCCAGGCAACTTCTGTTGAAATGTGGACACCACACATTTAGGGAAGAAGACTGATGAGGAGCTCTGGAAAATAAATCTCTCAGTGTGTGTGCCTTAAAAGCACAAAATCTTTGTGCTTAGAAACTAGAAAAGGTGGAAGAAATTTTGACAGCACTGGGATTAAGGGCATTTCCCCCCTCTGGTAGGTTTGTTGGAAAGGACTGTCATGTGGTTGTGGGATACAGGCATAATTGGGGAGGTAATGCCACTCCATTCTGATCAAGGGCATTTCACAGCATCCCTTGTCGTATGACGGAGTGGTTGCAGAAGGACATGGCAGCTTTTACAACCCTGGTCTTCCAAATATCCTTTGTGGCTTTCTGTTGCCTGGGTCCACTATTGTCCAGTGCATTCTCTAATACCAGTGTCACTTCTCTGCTGCCACACAATGATAAGGAGTTTAGATACTGTGACATCTCCTTGCTTCACTGTGTAGTCTTGTCTACGCCAACACACACTTTTACCTCTTTCTAGTCCCAAAATACCTCCTCATATTGCACATCCCAGTAGGCCACAGCATAGCTCTACCCACTCAGCACCAGTTATTACTTCTGTGTACAGCAAGATGTCAGTTTTCACAGCCTATTGCTCATAAGCTCTCAGCCCATCCTTATGCATTGGCATTTTTAATCAACTTACTGACCTTTTCCCTAACACTTCTTATTCTCCCTCTTGGTATGTTTGTATACTCCATACTCTACCCAGGCCTTAACTCATGTTGGAGGTAATTTTCCTTGGTGGGAGACACTCCCTTCCTCCCTGTCACTCTGTTCTTTCAGAAATATCCCAGTTTCTGCTCCTTTCTGGCAGGTTCCCATGGACAAAGTTAGCACCCCCCCACCCCCTGCCCCCACTGAGGGCAGTGTGGACCCAAGCAGGGTCGTTCCCATGTTGATGGGGCGCTTGTGTAGCGTGGCTGCCCAGGTGCTCTGTGTCCAGGCTGTCATTGCTTGGGGGATAACAGGCTGGTGTAAGGCATGTGACAAACCATGGGAGTGAGTGTGATTCCTTGTCTCTTGGCTTACCTTCACATCTAACAGTTGCTGAAACTGTTGCAGAGAAGAGTAGAAATGGTTGAAGCTGAGCGAATGAGGGATCCCAAGAAATCCTGACTGCAGATATCCATATCTGCATACATGCTTATGCCCTTGCTTGTGAGTTTGCTGTGCTCCAGAAAGGCTGAGGCAAGACAGGTTCCCTACTGAGAACACACCAGTGATTGAAAGTTATGCTTACAATGCTTCCTTTGTTCAAAGCTGGGAGAAAGGGCTGGGAAGAGCTCAGAGGTCAAGGCTTGTCTCTGCTGAAGCCAAATCATATAAAGGGCTTAAACAGATGGAGACATAGTCATGTGGAAGGATGTCATTCTAGTTCTGCTTTGTGGAAATGGAGGTAGTGGGAAGTAGTTTCTAATTGCTTGATTACCCAGCACCTCCGAGGAGACCATCCTTTTCATCCGTAGTTAATTGCAGCTTTTACAGGTTGTTCAAGCACTGTTTTGCCATTTGCAAGAAACCTCCTGCAGCCATACAGTAAAGAAGCTTGTTGATTGAGCAGGGCAGGATACATCAATGGTTTGACTGTGGTTTATAAACAAAGCACATGTGGTAGAGGAACCTCCTGTGTTGTGATTTGTGAAGTAGGATGCATTTCCACAGTGATGTTTGGAGGATTCTGCCTTGGATTCCTGCTGTTGTACCTGTCAGAACACCAGTGCTGTGCAAGTAAGAAACAGATACTCCTTGTCTGAGAAGTCATTGGCTTTGCAGCAAAACCATGGCTAAGAAGAATACTGCCCTTTGTCACATGTAAGTGGTAGAGACTAGACAATATAGAATTTTTATCAAGTCTCTAAAGGGGGAAATGATGTCTAATTATTTTTAGCTTTTTATATATTTTTCACAGATTTGTAGCCTTGTAGATTACTAATGCATGGCTGTAGCTCCTAGTACTTTTCCTACCCTTTCCCCCTACATTTTAGAACAATAAGCTAACTTTCTAACACATTCCTGAAATACTGTTTAGTTTTACTTGAGAAGAGCACCACCTACAAGGATGTTTTGTTTTCCAACTAGAAACTTAGGGGACACAACAGGAAGTGGGATAGAGAAGCCCCTGGACCAATTGCATTGGGGCAGTGCCCAGGGAAAAATTACCTTACCAACTGCTCTTCTAATTGGATGATACTTGATAGGTATACTAATCAGCTAACCTTATAAAAATCGTAGAATTAATGTTTCATGTGCTTTTTTTGCCATGTTGTGTACGTGAAGGCTTTCAAGTAAAGGTTTGCTTTTATATTCTCATTCTAAGGTTGTTTGGGAAGGTTTGTTCTATTTCCAGGCAACATTTTAAATTGCTTCCTATCTTGGTTTAGGAATGGTATTCTCCAATTTAGAATTCCAGCTAAAAGCAGCTGGAGGTACAAAAGGCAAAGATCATGGGTTGAGATAAGAACAATGTACTGGAAACAGCAATGAGATAAGAAAACAAACAGTAACAGCAACAATGTTAATAATGAAAGGTATAAGACAGAGAAACAATTTACATGAAAAGCCCCTGACAATAAACAATATCTGACTGTTCTGTCCACCACTCTAATCCAATTGGAAGGAACTCCTTTTCCTTGGAAGAGAAAGAGAGTCCCTTTCTCCTGCCTCTGGCAATGGCATGAGGTGGTATCAAGTAACTTTAGAGGCCACACCCCCTCCTGGCTACTGCAGAAAATTATCCTGGCTGGAGCCAGGGCACTTGCAAAGGTCCCAAAGTGTTTTTTGGGTTGGGTACGTGAAATATTATTCATCTGTTGTTGAGATGTGCCCATATACACCTGGGAGTATGGTCACTGCAATGATCTGCAGTGATGCCGCGTGGCTGTTTGACAGGGAGGGACAAAAATTGTATGTCCATGTGTACTGCCATGGGAAAGTTAGAGAATGAGACTACAGCAAGGTGCTCATCCCCAGTGCAAGAGACTACCCTGTCCTCATACTGTTACGAGAGTATGAGAAATAGAGGGAATAGAAAAGACTCTTTTTAATCCTATTTCTGCATGAATTCTTGGTATAGTATTGCAGCCTTTGCCGTGCCAGTGACGGGGGGAAGATGGACTTGATTCCCTACCTTCTGGAATTTGTTGATTAGCATTTTAAGCTCTGGCAAGACATATGCTTATTTCTGATTTGCAGAATGATTCAAGCAATGCTCAGCCCTGTGGGAGAGGAGCTAGGCCTTCAATAGGGCTGTTGGGTATTACGTTGCATGTCCTACAGCATCCGAGTTACTACTCAATAGGGCTGTTGGGTATTACGTTGCATGTCCTACAGCATCCGAGTTATTATGAGCCACCTTCTGTATCTGGCTCCATATGGTGTTCTAGAGAAGTTTCATTTACTATGCTGGATCACAAGGTCTTCATGTCATAATGGAGGTTGCTGCAGGTTCTGTTATGGCTCCAGAAAGCCTCTTCCCAGGCTGGCAGTGTTGTCTAACCCATCCAGGATGCCAGGACAGTGCCTGCTTTCTCCATTGTTGCACAGCTTAGTGGTTGAGTGCTCTGCCCAAAAGCACTGATGTGTGGCACAATGCACCGTCCCTCTTGGAATTGTTTGAGGCTGTGGACTGACACAGAATAGCTTTGCTGAACACCCAGGTCTCCTGTAGCTTGTGAACCTGGTTCTGTCCTAAGATACCATCTCCAGCAATGCTATGCTGGGGTGTTCTGCGTAGTCCATGACTGTGCATACATCACTAATGGGCTTGGGGCAACCAGAGCTAGGTCAGCAGGAACCTCTTTTGCCTGCTATGGGTATTGTTGGTCACAAGAAATCTCATTCCGCATGATGTTCCCCACCAAAGTGGGTGGCCATTGCTCTGACGGTGTGAGGAGCTGGAAAGTGGGATGGGAGGATAAGGCCCTTCTCCCACCACTCTGAGTCTCTGTCAGTACACCCGGCAGGGCTTCCAAGCAGGCATCAATAAAAACCACATTTTTATTAAAACTGTAATGAGGAATAAAAAACCTTCACATTTCTTTCAATAACTTGGGATATAAAAAAGAGATTTTTATCAATTATGAAAAGGATTTTGGCCATAAAAAGGTAATTTAAAGAGTGTGAGATGGATGGTGAATAGCATTAATGTCACCCAGAACAAATGGTCCTGCATTACTCAACAGAAAGGCACAAGCGGCTGCCTGTGCGGGTCCTGCTGCTGCAGCAGCCTCTGCTGTGCTTGCCCTGCCCTGTCTCTGGTAAGAGGCCCCAGTCACTGGCAGATCCCAGTGTGGCTGCCTCTACACTGAGCCCTTGTGTGGGCAGCAGCTGTCCAGAACTGCTGCTCCAAGGGCAGATGGGGAAAGCAAACAGAGAGCTTTATGTGGCTCAGGTAGTGAACCTTGCTTTGTTTCGTGTGTCCCTGCTCACTCTTCATGCAAGCTTCAGTGTTACTGACCCTTACTGTTGTGCCAAAGACTGCCAGAGTGTCCTGACTGCCAGAGGAGCTTTGGAAGAGGGTACTGCCACTTTTCATGGGTTTTCTCTCCACTCAGAGCTCTTGGGAGAGGACGGCTGGGTCCTGCTCATGGCAGCCTCTTCCTGGGCCCCATTGTCTAAAAGAGAGAAGGTTTTGTGTCTAGATTAAAGGATGATCTCCTTTGACTTCTTTGAAATTATTAAGATTTACAATATAGGAAGTTGGACAGTTGATTTTCTGAAGCATTGTTTGGAGGGCCTTCTGCAAGGAAGAGAAAAACTTCAAATCAGAGAATGCAATGAGGAATGGCCTGGTAAGGAATACTTCTGAACTGGATGCTTAGTGACATTTTTTCCTTCAATTTACAAATTCGTTAGGTGCCTGGGGGTTAGTGTATGACATACCTGCATGGAGTTTGTTGGCTCAGTGTCTGTGCAGACGGTAAGCTGTGTTACAGTACAGTTTTCTCAGAGTTTCGATTGCACCAGAAGTGTTGCTCTGATGCAAATACACCTTGGCTGGCAGTGCCCACAACAGCTGTGTCAGGCTGCATTCAGGGTCTGCATCCTGCAGAGGTGGTGGATGTGCTGCACAGCAATGTTCAAGCCATTGACAGAAAACACTTCTCAGCATGTGGGTAACCCTTCCAATTCCAAACAGTCACTGGAAATTGGAGTCTGTAACTGGGATTAGTAGTCCTTATTCTTGCATATAGAGACTTTATTTTTTTCAAATGTGTATCTCCTTTGCTCAGCAATATCCAGGCATTTCTGACACAGCAGGATCTGTGTAGGGGCAGAAACACTGAGCTGCTATGTGGAGGGACTGGCTTCTGTTTCAAAGCCCACTGCTGATACACTCTGAAATATTCTTCATGTTCTGATCTTGACACAGACTAGGTTTACTATGCCTGATTTTTCTCTGAGGGAGCAGAGAATCCCATCATCTGTCTGCCCACTGATCTTTTAATATCCTACTTGATGCTGCCTAGTTATCTCCTGATTTCTTTCAGAATGTTATGTCTGCACAGTTACTTGGCTCTTGACCCATCAGAAACATGAAAACATGATGCAGTGAGTCAGACAACTTTTGGCAATAGGTTATTTGTAGATGAAACAAATGACATAAGATGAAATAAGGAGTTACAGGGCCTGACCTTGACATATCTGCCTTTTTCTAACATACAGAATAGACACATCGAATTTTAATGAATTTTTAAGATGTACGGTGATCTAATAAGCTTTGTTTTATGACACTTCTGGGATCTGTCTGACAGGCAGCTCTTGATTCTGTGGAAGGATGCTGAGCCATAAAAAATGCTTCAACTTTGCTGGCAAGTTTTTTTCCCTGTGAAAAAACTGCTAAGAGCATTGGAAACTCTCCTTATGAGAAGCCACGCACTCAACATGCTTTTATGTTTTGAAAATTGAGACAAAAATTGGGATCTAAGGGGTCTCAAAGTTCTTTAGACCATTAGTGAGCAAAATGTATTTGTTCCTAGTAAGCAGACTAGCCTGAGGAAGTTTTCTCATGTTATGTTTGTGAACATTAAGCACATTTTGAACTTATTTTCGGTAAGCTTTGCAGTATTTAGTTGTACAGAATGTGAAGTTCATAGCCAAACCTCTGAAGCTATCTGTGACAACTGAAGAAGTAAACTCATGTGAGCTATTGCTTGTGCCAGGAGAGCTCAGCTGAAGCAAACCTATGAGTTTCTTGCTTACAAAGCTCACATAACCACTGCATCTCAAATTGGCAAGTTCTTGGAAAAGGCTGTTCAGCACCAGTCCTTCCAAATTTCAAATTATTAGTAGAAAATTTGCATTAGTTAGCTCATTTTGGATAATGAATGAAACTGAGGTGGTATCAGTTGTGCATGGAGAACAAAGCTAATTTTCTCAAGCACCTTATTGGGTGTAGCTGATTGGTTTAGGTCTATTAACTGCTATTCCCATTTATCAAGAAAGGCTAGAAGGAGGCTAGAGCAATTAAAATTACCAGGGCTTATTAAGATGGGTTATAGTAAAGAAGTCTCTCCATGTAACTTTTCCTGCTTTGCCCTTTGTAAACTGCTAATGTCTTTGCCCTGGCTGCCAAGAAAACATGTAAGCCAATGCCTCCTCTCCCAGTCTGTCTTTTGTCCTTTGGACCATAACCTAATATCTTCCTCTTATATTTTTTTTTCCCTTTTTGTTTGAAAGAGGTGTGAGCCTGGTTGCTAATGGGATGTCCTGCCCAAGGCTTTTGCCAGTCCCTCGCGGTCACTAAAACCAGCTCAGGAATTACAGGTTAGCTGCTCCAATGTAAACATTTGAGACACTGGGTGGTTCTCAGTGAGTAAGCAGGAAGGAATGGAAAGGTAGGGACTGGACTGGTTCTGTGGTCCTTATCTGTTGCGGTGGATCCCCCTGGGCCCCCCCCTCTCGGCCGGGTCCCTCTCATGTGACTGAGTCAGACCTACTTTAGATTCAACCCCGCACTGCAACACTTATCTCTCTAATGACTACATAGCCATAGCACACCGATTACAGTGTGTTGGACCGAGCGTCTCCAGTGACTTAGTATCGTGTACCTGATGAGGGAGAAAGTGCAGCCTGACCACTCCAGGATACTCTCTCCTGGCTTTGCTCTCCACAGGACACGTCTGAAGTCAGTGTCAGTACTTGGCCTCTCTTTGGTGAGGTGAATCCTGGGTTGTAATGAGGTGTTTTTTGAGATGGTTGGAATAGATGAAATCCACCAAGTTGCTTTTCTTCATTCACAGAAGCCCAAATATTTTGAATATTTCTATAGGAAACAGAGCTAAGTACCAGTTAGTATTTAGAGGCTTCCTGTCCTGCTCCTATTCCAGAGGCAGACTTTGTTGCTCCATTTTTGAGCTGCATCAGCCCTAGGGAAGGAAGAAAGACAGTTGGATTCTCGCTTTAGAATAATGGGTTGCTTGAAATGCATGTGAATTAATCAAAATTACCCCCCATCTTTGTTTCCGTAGCCTACTTCTCTCCTGGTAACAACCTCTAGCAGTACACGCTGAGGATGCAGAGGAGAAGTTAGGTTCAAGCTGTTTCCCACTGTACCCTGGACTGTCAGCCCTTCTCTTTGCAGTACTTGTCACCCTACAGTGGCAGCAGCAATGCTAGGCCTGTAAGTGTAGTTGATTTATGTTAACCGTTGAAACGATAATGTTTAATCTGTAAAGTGCTAATCTATTTTTTATGTTGATTATGAATAGGCCAGCTGTGCCTACTTTCCTATTCATAGAGTTTAGTGAACAAGCCTGCTTCACAGGCTGGGTTTGGAGGGTAATTTACATGAGAGCAGACACTGCTTTAAGGAAAGTAAATCAGCTGAGTTACACCAGTGAAGCAGGGATTTGGCAGCCCTACATGAAGACCTAGGGGCAAGGAAAAATACATGGGAGGAAGAGGAGGAAGAGACAGATAATAAATGACCTGTCTAAGGAGCAGATAGATCAGAGCAGACACATGAAAAGTGGGGGAAATATGGTCAGGAGAAGAAAGGAAAAGTTGATACTCAGAGGAGAGGTTGACAAGAAGAAAACAGGACAGGATGTAGCTGGCTTAGTATAGGACTTTTCTCTTGGCATTAGTGCAGAGAGCTCAGGGTTCCATTGTTTTTATGACTGGTGATTAGGGATGTGCTAATGCATGGTGCCAGTGACACTATTGGCTAAGTCAGTTGTGAATTTAATTTGTCCTGCAGTTGTCTCTCTTGAAGGACTTCTGTTGATCTCTGTACATTTTTTTACAAGACTTGGCTACAAAGGATACAAACTCCAGGGCCCCATCCAGACCTCTTCGTAAGTTATTCTACTGCAGCTTCTCTTTAGTCCCTGTTCCTTGGTCTCTGTGGTGTGCACTGTGCAATAACTGTGTCTTTTGCGTTGACTTGTCTGCCAGGTGTGCTGGTGTTTCCATATCCCATCAAGGCACAATTAGCACCAGTTACTGGCTTATGAGGTTTCCATTTTTGGCAGAGCTTTACTACCTTTTAAGCATTATTCTTCTAAAGTAGTGACCTTATTATATCCCTTCTTGATACCAGTTCAATTCAGGCAGGGCTGCCCACATCTGCCAGACTGCATGTACTTCTAAGTCCATCTCAGATCCCTACTCCTACTTTCCTGTTCTCTTCATCTGGGGCAATGCTGTGTTTCAGGAAGACTTTGGGCCTGCTTGTATCCATGTAATCGTAACCAAAGCCAGAGGAAAGCATATAACTGGGCTTAATCTGCCTGGGATTGGGCTTTGCCCTCTGCATGTTATCCTTGTACTGTGCCTCTGTCCACCCTGCTGACAGGCTGCTGGATTGTGCAATGCTGCTTCTGTCATTTCTGCTCTTTGTACCAGGTGATGAAGATCATCAGAGGGCTGGAACACCTCTCCTGTGAACACAGCATGAGAGAGTTGAGGTTGTTCAGTCTGGAGGAGAGGAGGACTGGGGGAGACATTGTAGCAACTTCCAGTATCTAAAGGGAACTTGCAAGAGAGCTGGAGAGGGACTTTTTGCAAGGACATGGTATTGATAGGACAAGGGGGAATGACTTCAAACTGAAAGATGGTAGGTTTAAGTTAGATATGAGGAATAAATTCTTTCCTGTGAAGGTGTTGAGGTACTGGAATGGACTGCACAGAGAAATTGTGACTGCCCCATTCCTAGAAGTGTTTAAAGCCAGGATGGATGGGGCTTTGAGCAGCCTGGTTTAGTGAAAGGTCTCCCTCCCCATGGCATGGAGGTTGGAACTAGATGATCTTTAAGGTCTCTTCCAACCCACACCATTTTGTGATTCTATAAAACAAAATGCAGTGCTGTCCTGCACACACATTGCAGGAACCCTCCACTCCTCCTGCACACCCTATCTCTGCACACACACACAAACACTGTCCTGATCCTATTTTTCATTTGCCTCTCTGTGGATGGATTTTGCCTACCATTTTCCATGTAAGCTGTGTACAGAAATGCCATGCCCTATGCTTTTTAACTCTGTGCTCAAGCCCTGCCACAGCTTCACTTCCTGACCAAATCCTTGTACCCAACCTCTTCCTAACATCCCCTCATCACACTCTGTATAGTCACATAAAACTGGCCATACACATCCCCCACCTTGTTTTATACACTTGAAGCCCCCATGCTTTCGAGGCTGAATCAGAGGCATTTAAGATGAGGCACAGGTGATGTGTGTTCCAGAATGTCCTCATATATCCTCAGGCTCTGGCAGCTGGTTATTTCTCACAGGACTGCTGCTGTTGTGCAGGCTTACTGGTGATAGGGCCCTTGGGGCATCTCTGCAGTCCTCTCTGAGCCTCCCTCTGCCTGACTATGACTAACATGGAGCTTGTTTGTTGTGGCTCCTTGACCCTTTCCTACACAGGTTTCAACCAGTGAGTGGTGGGGATGTGTTTATACCTGGAGTCAAAATGGTCTTGGAAGTTCATTCGCTTCTGGGTGTTTTCTTAAATCTAACCTTCTTGCTTATGTGCCAGCTGGCCCCATCTCTGTGGCATTTTGAGAGAGGCTTCATCTTGATACAGGTAGGAAATTTTTTACATTGAGAACCACCAATCACATCAGCAACTTCCCCAGGGATGTGGTAGAGACCCCATCTGGAGATTTTCAAGATGTTATAATCTCTTCTAGGCCTCCTTTCCCATGTAAAGTTAAGTTGGACCATCTTTAGAGGTCCCTTCCAACCAGAGCTGTTCTACGATTTGATGATTCTTTACAAATATTCTGTCTTTGCACCAGGCTGCTGGCATCTGTAGGGGTGATATGTCATTTGGGACTATGCCTTCAAGAATTCAGTCAAGGGGTTCTTTGTGTTGGGGACCTCCACATATCTTACTACATGTGTGGCTCAAGAGAAATGGGAACTTTGAGGGGACAGGGGACAACAACTGGCTTGGTTTTGCCTGTCATTTATGAGCATTAGCACTTGATGTGTAATACTAGATTCAGACCTCGAAATGAGATCTGGAGCGAGGTCACTGTTGATCACAAGGTCAGGGCTGCAGGCATGGTTGACAGAAAGTAGGTGACATTCTCTGTTGTGATGAGAAAGGAGTCAGAAGGAATGGTTTGAGTGAGAAAATTAGAAACTCTGCTTTAGCTTTGTTGAATGTGAACAGAGATGCGAGTATCTGAAAGAAGATGACTGAGAAACAGGCTGAAATTGTAATTTGGCTAGAAGCAGGCTGATGCAGAGTACAGAGCCAGAACTACAAGTCAGCAGAAAGGAAGTGAGAATTTTATGTGAGCTATTATCCAGATGCAGTAGTGGGGTAGAGGTTGTGAGCAGAGCTTTGTGTACCATCTCCAGAAAGCTGGGAAAGGGATAAGCAAGCTGCTCAGGTATACTAACAGAGCCATTAAAAGAGCAGAAGGCTGAGGAGACTCTTCCCTTCCTTAGGAGCTACTGGGATGTTCCTGCTATGTTATCACTTTCAGCTCTGTTACTTGGGAGCTGAAGAGCTGCAGACAACACAGAAAGCCTTGAAGATCTTAATAGAATGGGGCAACTACTGCTCTACTGCAACCCCTTTGGGTAGATGGGATGCAGCAAGGAGTTGTCCTCTGCTGTGCTTCCACTGTGCCCTGGTGTAATAAATGACACCCTCCTTTGTAGTAGGGGAAGGAAAGAGAAAGAATGCTTTCAATTAAAATACAAAAGATAGCTGGGAGTGTAGGCATTGTGTGCTCTTGAAGGACTGAACAACTGACAAGCGTGGCTCCATCCTCACAGACAGGAGAGATGCAGAGGAAGTAGTATTTCCCCAAAAAGTCAGAGAGAAAAGAGTGGATTTAATGAGCATTGCTCAACTGGGAGAAAGAGAAAGAGCAAATTAAACAGAGCATTTGTATGTGCAAGGGAAGAGCAGGGAGGCATCTGCCCCATAGCCTGCACTGTTGGAGTTAATAAGTAGCTCCCAAGTCACTATTTTCTTTTTCAGTATGATGGAATGGAAAGCAGACAGGATTATATATGTGTATACACACCTTGGCTTTGCTTTGGCATGTGCATTTTGCATAGGCTGTAAGATACTTATGTCATGCAAAATAGACCGCCCAGTGACATTGTTTACTGTGCACATAGAGAGACTGTCGTTTTTCATCTTCCATTTCCACACAAGCATAGTTGTTGGTGGACTCACGCTTGACCATTAGGATCAGGAAGCACTGGCTGCTACTGGAGGCCAGTCACAGACAGGCTGGAGTGTGGAAGTGGTTTAGGATACCAGGAAGGTGACTAGCTGCACAAGATATTATATTCTGAAATGGAAAGAAGTGGGATGCTGAATAGGCCACAGATCATTGTGCTGATTAACTGCATCTGGAAACAGAAAATGAACATTTTCTCAATGTCCACATCAGTCTTAGAGGGTCTGGTTCTTTGTTATCACTTGGGAATTCTGAGGAAATAGTTGATTCAATCATGCAAGGTCCTTCTACCTTCCGTGTTCTCCACAGAGAAGTGAACTAGACTTGCAGCTTAAAATTACAATGTAGCTTCCAACAGCAAAACCTTTCCCTTAGTAATGGATATTTTTGAGAAATAGATTTTCTTGGAATTTAATTCTGAGTGTGAGATTGTAGATATGGGGGAAAGGTACCTGTATGAGATTATAGATGTGGGGGAAAGGTACCTGTAGGGAGTACTTTGACCAGGAAAAATGCTCACACACACGTGCGTGGATGGGTTAAAAACTTGTTTGGAGACATCCCATCTTTGCTGTTTCCTTTCTCTGGTTTCATCTATATGCTTGTGCTACCAAAGATGTTGTGCTAGCCCTGCAGATGATGTCTGGACTCTGCTTTCTTACAGTTTATCTTAATATCTGCCTTACATCAGAATTATATTGTACAGTTCCTTTGCTTTCAGAGTGCTTTGTGAAACCAGCACTTGGACAAAGAACAGCTGATTGAAGCTAAGCATGGAAGAGGCTGTGGTGAAATGCTAGTGGAAAACCTGTAGAGCTCCAAACTGTTGAAAGCATCTCTAGGTGCTGAGCTAATCTGTTAATTTTACCAGTCTCTGTCTCTGAAGGTAGTAGGATATCCAGTAGCTTAATTGGTGAAAAATATTTGTCTCCTTGTGCCAGTCAGGAGGATGTTTCTGAGCCAGTTGTGTCCCAGACTGGCCATGACAATCCTTGTTTTTGTTAGACTGAATGTTGTTTGTTTGTGGGAGCCATGGATAAGTGGTTCCCCTTTTAGAGAGGTGGGAGATGAGGTTCACCTCACACACAGGGTCTCAGGAGACATACATCATCTGCTGCTCATTGCTCATACTGCCTGTTGTAGCTGTCACCACTGAGATCCAGGTTTCGATCTGGGATGAATGATAGTCTCAGACAGCTCTGCCTTGTCTTAAGGATCTGACTTACTCAGGAAAATAAATGAAGCTACAGTGAGTGTGTCTGAGCACAGACTATTATGCAGGAGTCTTCAGGGATAGAATAAAAGGTGCTTTTCCTCGAGGTATGGCTCTGTAATAATTAAAGGTACTATAGCAAGTAAAGTAGACTGATACTATTGCTGCACAGCTCAGTGGATGGATGTGATGAATACAAGAGTGGCTTCATGTAGGCTTTTCCACTGCTTGTCTATCCAAGAGAGACTATGGAAAGAGGATCATAGGTGACCAGAACAGGAAGTAGCCAGGATCCTAGTTATCAGACAGTGAATGAGTGAGCAAGCGTTGGTCTCTAGCTGATGGGGATCAAGGGCCCTTCCTTTAGCAGAGTTCATTTGCTGTAACAGTAATGACTTTGTGACTGAGAAATGCTGTTGGTAGGATCCCATAGAAGATTCTCAGGGTTTTAGCAGGTAGTGGGCTGCAGAGGACCAAAGTGGTACCAGGTAGAAATAACAGGAAAAAATGAACTTCACCTGTATCAAAGCCCTTTCCTAGAAGAAAGGCTGATGATTTATGGACAGCCTTGGTTTTGTGCTATTGTAGTGCAACATTAGCAGTAATTAATGAAGTTAGCAGTGATTGGCATGCCAGGAACACGTGCATACCATTGGCATGTGAAGTGACATGTTTCTGGCTGTGGGTAATAACTGTTGTATATGTATTATACTGATAGGTTTTTAAAGGTAAGGCTAAAAATTTGGTCTTTATAAATGAGACAGATTTCTAGCTGCACAAGATGTTATATTCTGAGATGGAAAGAAGTGGGATGCTGAACGGGCCACAGATCATTGTGCTGATTAACTGCATCTGGAAACAGAAAATGAGCATTTTCTCAATGTCCACATCAGTTTTAGAGGGACTGGTTCTTTGTTATCACTCGGGAATTCTGAGGAAATAGTTGATTCAGTCGTGCAAGGTCCTTCTACCTTCCGTGTTCTCCACAGAGGTACACACAGAACTCCTCTCCACAGAGAGGACAAACATTGTCAGAGCTCAGCTCTTCCAAATTCTAGGCAGGCACCTTATTGCATATCTCCCCCTGAAAAGAATCACGTTACTTTGTCATCGTGTGCACTGAAAAATGCACGGATTTTGTGTAATAAGCCAAAGGTAATTGTTTCAATGCATGAGAATACACACATACCTTTACCTGCATTCATTTGGATGCAATGTATACCTCTCTATATATGCACGTGTACGTGTAAATGTAATATGAACACCAGCAAATCTATTGAAAAGAGAACCACTATTCTGTATATATCTGCAATATTATTAAAAATTGAATTAATAAATACATGTTCTTGACAGATGCATTTAGGAACCATCAATTAAGCTTGGCATTCATTAGGTGGGGAGAAGTCCAATCAGATTTCACTGACTCGACAAAGCCGCCTATAAATTGTGGGCTGTTTGTTCTGACGTTTGATGAATTATTCTTCATAATGCACTGTCTACTGCGATAAATCTAATCTTTCAGTTTTTGCTGTCTTAATAATTCTCAGAGCAACACTATGACATTTTGTTTTCATAGAGGGGATAGAAAGACTTGGACAATGGAAAAAATCCCTTGCTTGCTGTCTGGGAAGTATATTGCTTTACACCAAGGTAACATTTTTCTCACACCTGGAACTCTGGTCTTGCAGACTTGCAGGGATCAGTGAGTCCTTGGCACCATGAGCCGTTATGTGTATCTTGTTGAAAAGATAACCCGCCTAGGATGAGGTTCACATTTCTTCAACCAGGAAAGCCATTCAGATTTCCGAGAGCAATAATATGCTAGTGTTGATAAAGTGAATTCCAAAAGTTCTAGGAAGTGCAAGCCCTAGTAATGCTGTAACAGGCATAGAACGGAATGTCTCTTCAGGTATTCTGTTCCTTGAACTAGAGGGGACATTGTACTACATTGTGTTATGGTGGCAGCTGCAACCCCTCAGCTTTTCTTCCCAGAGTAATACTATGTTGATCTGTTTTCCAGCAAGCTCATGAATCCTATTATCACACTGCCCCACACTGTCTTGTCTGGGAGGCTGCAGACAGTAGCTCTCACAAAGCTCCTGCAGACCAAGCTCACCTTAGCAAATTGCCATCCATGGAGTCATGATCAAGAGGGAACTGTGTAGTGCTGTCTCTATCAGTTGCAGAAAAAACAGATTAATTGAGTCATCTTACCAAGGGAATTCCAGCTTGGAGAATCCCAGCACAGGGAATGTGCAAAATTTACCTACCTTAATCACTTTCTAGCTGTCCCCTTCCTCCACAGACTTGTGTCACAGCTGTATCATTCCCTTTGTCTTGAATGGATTTATACCACCTTTTCCATGTGTATTTTCCTGTGCTGCTACATGGCTTCAAAATGATAGGTGGCTGGTCAGCCAATCCTGACCGTTGCAACACAATGCTCTTGGTAATGGAGCTCTGTTGTATCATGGCCTGTGGTGAGTGGCCTGTGGAGACAAAAACAGTTCCAAGTTAATCATGTGTTACCCAGTCACTCCCTTTTAAAATACCAGGACATCTTATAGTTTACAGTCTCCAAATACAAAATGGAAGACTCAGGAGCAATTACAGTGTGCTGTGATCAGAAGAGGAGATCTGCTGTGAAATAGCGTTATCCCTCTTGGGCCTCTTTTTGTGAATTATTTTGTGCAGCTGTGATTGGTGAAGCTGTCAAGCACAGTGAAGTGTCTGGAGATGGCCTCTGCCTGAGATGGTCTCAGTTCTTGCTGCATGTTCCCACTTGTGCCAGACTCTGGCCAAGTTCCCTAACATAGGCATATTAACCTTTGTTCTGTCATATTTACCATACTAAACAGAAGCAACTTTATTATTTAAAAGCTACATGAGAGACCTTTCATGAAGATATGCTGTTACCAGAGCTCAGGGTTTACCCTGGACACAGGGCTACTTTCATTAGTGGTTTCCCTGTACCCTTTGCACTCCCAGAAGCTTAAAGGGTTTATCAGGAACTTTCTAGGCTGTCAAACAGTGACTGAGTCCCAGCTTGCAGCAGGTGGAACAGTTCCTCCAGTGTCCATCCTGCTGTCATTGAGACTGGTCAGTCTGTTGGGAGAGCTTCTGAAGAATGTAAGGATGACAGTACAGATCAGACCAAAAGCTGGAGCTCACCATTCTATCTCCAGATGTAGCCACAGTTGGCTAAGAGACAGTGGGATTCAGCCTGCAAGCTAAACTGTTGAGATGCCTTCTGTTGTTAGCAATCCTGCATTTCACTACAGCCTAAATTTGTCCTGAACAAGCTGCTGACACATGGCCAACATTCTTCACAATGGCAGAGCAGAGCCACCACATCTCATGTGGAATGATGTTTTATAGTGCTGGGCTGGGAAAGGGCTCCATGATTTGGTCTCCTGCTCCAGGGTACTGTGCTAGCAGCCTTTCTGGAGAGGGAAGACAACATAGCTCTCGGTGAAGTGGGCAAGTTGAAACCAGGCAGTAATACTCCATCGTTTCTTGCAGCACATGGATATAAAAAGGTTGGGATTAAGAGGCAATATATTTCAAAAGAAATTAGCTAGCAAGACATGCACATTTAACTTTTATGGTTTAGAGATTAAGATACCAGGCTGGAACTTGGGATATCTGGGTTAAATCCCAGCTCTGTCAAAGACTTCTTTGAAGATGCTTGGCAGGTCACCTAAGGTAATACTTTCGGAAAGGACTCAGGATTTGGGAACTTAAATCCAATTGACTTCCAGTATCTTCCTAAGTGTTTAAGGACAGGATTCACAAAAAAATACTGAGGCATCCTGGCGCCCAACATTGTAGCATCAAGGTGATACTGATGCCATGATTTTTTGCCTTTTCTTTTATACCCTTGTTATACCTTTTTAAAACCTCTATATTCTTAGTGCTTTTTGCCTACATTCTTCGGCTTGTTTGTTCAGCTAGGAGACTAAACATTTTAGAAGCTTCGTAGGTAAGGGTTAGTGTGCCCCAGACCCCAAGGTCCTCTCCAGAACACATTCTGTAAACTAGAATAGAGGTTCCTTGGGGTTCCCAAGGTTCCTTGGGGAGGGGAGCTCACTCGAGCCTCTCATTGGGGAATTTTTTATAGATATGCTAATTAGTAAGACCTATAATGTTATACCTGATCTTTTGAGGGGTGTGCATTGCGGTGTGCATTTCAGTGCATTTGACCTGGATGTAGTGCACCGAAGGATCCTTAAAATAAATACCAAGGTAAAATCCCTTTTTCCCTTCTAACTGTTTGACTCTTGATTTTAAGACCAGGAAAAGACATCAGTATGGTGCTTGCAGACCTTGGGAAGAGCAGCTATGCTTTGGGAAAGCACTTCAGCATGTGAGGAAGCCTGTAGCTGACATCTGGGAACTCCTGGAAGGCATGAGTTTGTGCAGGACGCATGGTGGCTGTGCACCTCATACCATGGCACTCTGGGCTTAATGTGGTCTCTAGGTGCAACCTCAGCACAAATATAAATGTCTGAGTAGATAGATCCTGTAAGAGCTTTTATATCAGTTCCCTGAGGTGTGAATACTAATACAATCATGAAAAGATTTTGCATGTTTAAAATTAAATGAGCTTCTTTCTTTAGAATTAAACAGTCAGGGCTGTTTTCAGCCAGTGAAATACAGTGCACATTGATTTGCTGGTGGAGCATGATGGGGACCTGGCTGTGTAGAAGGAGTGAGGGAAGCCACCGTGTGCAGGGACACTACTCACCTGTACAGCTGTAAACCTGCAGCTGGCTGTCCTGTTCCTTTGAAAAAGCAGCCCTAAAGTTCCTTCTAAACCTTTAATAAACCTGTTGGGAAACTGCTTGTTTCATCTGCCAGGATTACAGATGGTAACAGTGAGTTTGATGAGGTCATTTGAGACCAGCTTTAGCCTGGAAAAAACTTGAGAGTTTCTTCAGTTAGGTGGGCTCCAAGACTTCCCAGACCTTTGCTTGCTAATTATCCATCCTGGAAATGACAGTTTTTGTTAAGGGTGCTTGTAAGCACTAGGAGCCTGCAGCCTGTTCCAAGAACTCCCTACTTGTATGAAATGGGTGCAGCCACCTTCCCTTGGAAGGATCCACTCCCTGGCACGCAGTGTGGGAATCTGGCTCACCTCTTCTCTGCTTCCATGTCATACTGCCTCTTGTTTGCTTTTGCCTGTCTGGGACACACAGCCTGCAGCAGAGGCATTAGCTACCTCCAGTGAGCTGAGAAAAGACTATTCCATAATGAACGAGGGTCATTTGCTAGGTGGGGGGTCCTGGAGCCCAGCCATAATTGTGCTTCAGCTTTATCTCAGCCTCACACCTGCTCATGTAATGGCTTGGCTGTGATCTGCTCCCTCTCCCTGTGCATGTTCTGCCCTTCTACTCCTGGGGTAGCCATCAATTCTCTGTCCCTGTTGTAGTCCCCCCTGCCTTTCCGTCCTTACCTGCAGCCTGTGAATGTGCACAGATTTGCCCTGGAATTGCAGTAGGGCCACTGGGCAGGCTCTACTGGACATGACTGCTAACCTGACTTTCATGTCCTAAGTAGAAAGTTTTTAAATGAAACTCTTCTATCCAAAATAACTCCTAGATACAGCTTTCTTCAATTAAGTTTCTTTAGAAAATTTAATCACGCAATATTATTCTTGCCAGAGGGAACACATGCAGCTTTTCTTTTCCCCTGCGTGCATTCAGTACTGGTGAAAAAGGTTGGATTGACAGTGTAGGCAATTAAGAGGTTTTGAAATCCAGAGCAGATGGAATTCTATCCAATTTATATATGATCTTACTTACTATAAATGTACCTTACTGGATTCAAGCCAGTAAACTCCCAATTCTCTATTTTAACCTTTGGGGGATGTTACCCAACCTTATGACAGCTAGCCTAGTAATCACTAATACGAGGATGTAGGGTAGTGGGAGAGTTGAAGAAAGTCCCAGCTTGACCTCATATGGCAAGTCCTCTGTTTGCATTTTTTTCTTCCTTTTGGAATCATACAGCTCAGCATGCTCTTGGCCACCTTAAATCTTTACCCTTAACAGATCCCCTCTTCAGGCAGTAGATAAACTGCACATAAAGGTAAAAGTCCCTGTGTCTTGAACACATTTTCTCTTGAGACACAAATGTCAATAGGTTTGAATTATGGACCCGCTGTAATTAAAAACCACATAACTAGTTGTTTTTAAATGCAGTTGTTTTACTTAATTGATTTTGCCACCAGGACCAAAGAGAATTAATTAAATAAATAAAATGCACCTTCCTAGTGAATTACTGGAGGCAGCTGAGTCTGTGTTGGTATCTAATTACTGCAAATGCTCCAGTTTGTTGCTAGCCATAGTTTTCTGTGGAAGGGGCTGGGAGAGAAGAGGTAGGGTGATGTGGGAGTGGGCTCATTACTTAGCAGCTGCAGGAGGGAACAGGCTGCTCCTTGTAGTATTTTTCTTCCTTTTCAGCAAAAAGAGTTTTCGTTTAAGGTTTTGCATGAAGACTTTGCTTAGAAGGTCTTTATTCATATTTAATTGCTAGGTTGCTGCAGTTCCAATCTTTAATTTCGTGTTAAAAAGCAGGTTATAAAATGCACTGACATTCTTTCTTTTTTGTTACTGCATAAATTACAGGCTTCTTAACTGCTCACTCGAAATCAATTGAGCCCATGAGAAGGGTAGGACAGGTTCCCTTTGCTGACTTCTGGAAACTTCAGAGCTTATGTTCACCTTGCCCTACAAAGCAGGACAAAAATCCTCAACTAGCATTACATGAACTATACCTGAAACCACATACCGGTGTTGGCCCTTCCTGTGAGCTGACTGACTGTGGAGGGCCCTGGCTCATCAGCCAGGCCAATACGCCCTACCATGGGAGTAGTGTCTCCAGAGCCTGCGCTGCCTGGTGCTGCACTCAGGGTCTCTAGCAGGGTGCTGTGTTATGCAGGGCAGATGGGCCTTTGCCCCTCTGCCATTGCCTCACCCATGTCTACCTAGGATTTTGCTTCCTGGAGCTGCTCCTGGTACTTCATCTGCAACTTTCCATGTAGTCTAGCCTTGAGTTTCTCAGCCAGAGCTTCTAATAATTTCCTCTTCTGCTTGCAAAGTGCTTTGCTGTCCTTGCTTGAGGCTTTTTCTGAGTTGGTTACTTTCACAGAAGGTGTGACAAAGTCCATCACATTAAACATGTTTTCAGGCCAAGTTCTCAAGGTTGGAATGGCAAATTTTGTCCCCCTGCCCTGAATGCAGCCCTTAACTGCCACTCCCAGTCATGTTCTGGCTTTCACCTAGTAAGCTACTGCTGCTGCTGTAATGCACAGTAATGTGCACTGTCAGGTTTTAGGAGGTGATGGTGGATGGTATTAAATATCTGCAAAAGAAATAATGTGCAAAGGAACAGCTGTTGGCTTCTGCCCCTAGTAGGCTGACCATAATCACTCCAACCCGTTTTCAGGACAGCATGGAGAAGTCCCTCATGTACTGCTTGGCCACTACAAGTCCAAGATGAAACGTGCTGCTGGGGCTCTACCCCAGATTTCCATAAGCAGAGTATCTCCAGGGCACTTGCATGTTTGGCAGGCTCCCCTTGGAGGCCAAACAATGACAAGGCTAAGGGAGGGGACAGAAGAAGGATGAAAGGCCTGAGTCTGCCCAGCTTTGGCACAGGAACTCTCTGGCCTGTGGGCAGGGCTTTCCTGAGAGTAGCCTCTGTTGCCCCAAACTGATGCCTCTTTCTCTTCTCTTGCCAGATAAAAGAGCTCTTCATGAGTTTTGAGGACACTCCCTTGGGAGCAGCATCACTAGCCCAGGTACACAAAGCAGTGCTGCAGGATGGGAGAACGGTGGCAGTGAAAATCCAGCACCCCAAGGTCCAAGCTCAGAGCTCCAAGGATATTTTGCTCATGGAGGTAAAACTACCTGTTGACTTCAACTTACAGAACAATTGCCATTGAACCATATGAGGACCACATTCACCCATGGTGTAAGCAGGTATAACAGCACCAACCTACAGCTTTGAAACCTCCACAGAGATCAGTGCTGTCTTGCAGGATTAATACAGAAAAGTGGTGAGGATTGCAGTGCTGATGAATGTGTGGATGGAGAGACTGCAAAACAGGGTAAGAGGGAAGGAGGGCAGAAGGAGAAGACTGATAAAAATGAATGACATCAGAGTGAGTCCATATAAGATTTAAGAACTAGAGAGTGAGTCCTGAAGTCTTCTTTCTGCCTGTGTGCCCATTAACTGGTCTCAATTCTCTTGAAATCATGGCTGTGTGGCCAAGAAAAATCATTGTCCATGATTAGCATGGTTTTTTTGATTAAACTCTAGCGTGGATTCAATAGTGGATGAGGTTGCTATCATTCAGTTTTGTTTCTTGATCAGCTCCTTAATGCTGAACTGATTCATAGTAGAAACAATGAAATGCAGAAAGGGTCACCTAACAGGAGCAAATACACAAATGAGGGATTTAGCTAGGAAAAAAGTTTCAATGCCTGCCTCCTGTTTCTCTCCTGAATGGTGGATACCACTTATATTTCCCAGTGCAGTGCTGTAGCTTTTCCCAAACAGATTCTGAGTCTAGCTATGGAAAGGAAGAAATGGAGAAAAACTGTGGCACTGTACTGCATTGCAGCAGACAAAGATGCTAGCAATGTGGTATAGAACAGGAAATGGACACAGGGCTGAGGTGGAGGAGATGGGAAGGATTAGGTCTGTAAGTGGTAACACTAAAGCTTTTTGCTCTCCTAATAAAGCATGTATGTATATATATATATGTATATATATATGTGTGTGTGTGTCTGTATAATACAGTAAGCGCACATTAATTGGCACAGGCAGATCCGTGGTACTAAAGAGGGGACACTTAAGCTGAGGAGTTCTGATGAGTGTTTGGAGGGTGTTGCTGGTGCAGTAACACAGTTCTCCATCACAGAAGATCAGGAATCAAAGATTCTGCCAGCACCCTCTCAGAGTACCATGGAACTAAAGCTTCTCTAGGCTATTAAAATACCCTGCTTTGAGCAATCCTGGCTAGTCTGCATAGAATCACAGCTGGTGTGCGATGGGGCAAATTAGTTTGCAGCTGAGTATTTAATTTGAACTTCTAGTGAAAGAAATTTTTGGGTTCCAAAAAGATGTGATGGTTTGAGAACACAGAACTGTTTGAACTGGCTTTGGGTCCAGCCATAGATTTGAATTTGATCCAGATCTTCTCCAGGACTTACTGCAGTAGTCTGCCCAATGAATTTGCTTCTGTGAGTCATCATATGCATAGATAGCACTTCTCAGGGGGCTTATGACATCCTTCAGTCCCTCCCAAAACAGAGTGGCAGAAAAAGAGCAATCAAGGGTTAAGGATGAGCAGGTAATGAAAGAGTGTAGGATCAGGGCAGGAAGAGGCTTCTGTATGAATGAACCAAAACCTGTGTCTACCGTGGGACATTTGCCCTTCTAATGGTGGATATCACAGAAAATATATCTCCTCTCAACATGTTGTGATTTCTGGTTATACTGGTAAGAGGCATTTAAGAAAATTATTTCAAAAGGATTCCTGTCTTTTCTGTCTTTAAACCATTCCTCATGGGAATCTTGAAACTAAACCAGTGTATTTTGTATTTTTGGTAATTTAGTACTGTCCTTCTTGGATAGACAGTCTAGTTTACCATCCTCAAGATGTGTTGTATGTGTGGGAAAGTAGCTCAGAATGTGGCACATGCAGTTTTGTTTTTAAAAGGTCTCTCTTGTGGAGTCTTGGCTTACATGCATCATCGTATCCTTGTATGGGACTGTTTTTGTGTAGGCTGCATAGAAAGCCAGATCACATGTGCTAATATTCTGGTCCTTTAAGAATCAGACAGACATTGCAGATAGGTAAGAGGTTAATTTAAATACTGATGGAGATGGTCTTATTTAGAGACTGCTGGGAAGGAATATGAACAAGAAAAGGTAGCTGGAAAATTCCTAAATTCACTTGAGGTTTCATAGTGTCAGTGCTGACTCTTTAAAAATCAGTACAGCATCTAATAAACCCAGAGAGAGATACCTCACTGCTCTCTATATATCAATAATTATTTCAAGACAATATATTAGACTGATGTCAGAAAAGGGGTAGGTGAAGTACTTGTTAGTATGTCCCTGCTGATGGTCGAGCTGGCAAATTGATTGAAAAGAGCATTTGAAGAAAGGAAAAAAAATGCATGAATTTTCTCACGTCAGCCACCAACGAAATAATCTTGGAGGCCCTATGAAATTTGTGTTCATGTTCATGAAGATCACTGGTTACATTTCATTTGGGTGACATAAATTTGAAAGGATTTATGCCTCTAGATATAACAGTAGAAAATACAATTCAGTAGTGTCTGGAACCTGGTGATTACATTTTTAAAGGAACATTGAGTTTGCAACTGACATTTAGATAAGAGAAGTTGAGACGGGGTGGAGAACAAATGTTGTCATACAACTGAACAGGAGCAGTGATGGTTCATAAATTTATTTTTGTCATACATTTCAATGATAGCAGCTTCCTGTGTGTACTTAAAATGTTCCTCCTGCAGTGCAGGAGTTCCCACCTCAGTGGTGGAGATCGAGAAAGGGAAACTGTTCAATAACACACTCTTAAAAACCTTTTTCTGTTTTCAGCTGAATGTACAGAACAGTGAAATAAAGACAGCGAAGTGCATTGTATTTTTATGGTTTTTTACTTGTTTTATGACTCAGTTAGTTAAAAGGAGCCAAACAAATTATTTTCCTTAAGGTGTGGTCCAAATTGTCAGTTTGTGTAAATTTGTGACTCTGGTGGAGAAGCTGTCCCTTTGTTTGAAGAGAAAGCATGCTTGGCTGCTGTGCAGCTTTGCTTGTGCCATTCAGTTGTGTAATGTTGATTCACTCACCCCTTAAATGTTGCTTCAAGCAAATGTTTCAAGGAACTTTTTGGCTGGGCTTTTCAAGGTGCTGTGTTGCTGAATACCTAATCCCTTTAAGAAGAGCATTCCATGTGTGGATATATGATACTTGGAAAATACCTCTCAGCCTTGTGAGGATGGCTTTGTCTGATGCTGAAGAGCAACTTGCCCTCTGACTCTCACCAGAAGTGTTATTTAAAGATCTGTAGCCTACTAACTGTATCCGAACTCCACTGTCTTCTTTGAACTGCCCAGAGGATTTTCTCTGCTCAACAGTGGAGGAAGTAACATAGAGGTGACAAGTCTTACTTTAGATCTTCCTCATCTGCTTTATCTGAGAACTGTTCGAATGGTCAAAGAATGACTTTGTAGAATTGTAGGACTCAGGAGATAATTGCGCCAGGGCAACACCCTTGGTGAGATCTGGCCATGTCGTCTCTTCTCCTGAGATTTATTATCTTACTTCTGGGCAGCAGCCAGCTGGCCTCCCTTTGATGAGTGTACCATCATTTAACTCCTAGATGTGCCTTCTTCTGTGGTAGTGTAGGCCAGAATTTGTGTTACATGACCAAGGCATGACACTGTGTTGTGTTATGATACTGCTAGAACCCTAAAAGCACTTGGGTTTTTTATCTGTAAGTTATATGGAATGATCCTATCAAAACAGCACGGTGTGTAGCTGTGTGGCTTTGGAGCCAGGATGCAACTGGTTGTCTGTTTCCTTGTTCTCAGGTTCTCCTCTTGGTTGTGAAGCAGATTTTTCCGGATTTTGAGTTCATGTGGCTGGTGGAAGAAGCTAAGAAGAATCTGCCCTTGGAGCTGGATTTCCTCAATGAAGGCAGAAATGCTGAGAAGGTTGCTCATATGCTCAAAAACTTTGACTTCCTGAAGGTGAGGAAACACATATTTCTACATATGTATGTGCATTAATAGTCTCCCTTACTGTTTCTTATGCCTGTCATTCACCAAGTGGAGGAACCATAAGGAGGGAGAATGGAGTTCAGCCCCTTTGTGTTGTTCATTCTAGACTGCTCTGCTAATACAGACAAGAAAATGCTCTGAGACATGCTTTCTCCTTGTTTGTTTTTTACTGAATGCACTCTGTTGGGTTGGGAGTGGTGGCTTGGGACTAGCAGTCTCTGGAGCCTGCTACTTATTTTCCTGGGTTTTCTTTCTGAATTTTATTTTCCTTTTCTTTCTGAACTTGTTCAGAGACTGTGAATTTGCCATTCTTTGCTGAGCCATCTGATGGTACCATTCCTTGGGCTCTGTCTCAGCTGAGGGGAAGAAATGGACATAGAACAGAAAAGGTAGTCTGAAACTGATGATGTCAAGTAGTATTGAGGACACCTTGTATCTCAGGACGACGCATGTTCACATGAGTCGTTCCTACTGAAAAAAGCACATTCTTACTCTAGAACTGGACATTCATTCTTCATACACATCTATGGCTAATGGATTCATGCTACCTTCATACAGAAACCCAATTGCACCCATGTGTGCTCTTTCCCATTGACATTTTTACCCCACCTCCCCTGCCACACACAAAGGTTTCTGACAAATGTCTCAAGTACAACCAGACTTGTACACATCTCATTCTTGGAAAGACATAAGGTCACATCTTCAAAGTCACACTTTCAGAAATCTTTTGCTGACATACAAGAGGCATGTGCCTCTAGTGTGTGCTTTCTGGAAACACACATAGTGCCATGGTTGCAGTCACTGATGTGACTGTGCCTGTGGCACATATAAAAAGGCAGCACAAACACACCTTCCTGTGGACCTTCTTGCATACACACTTCTAAATGAGCTTTTCACGCCTGTTTATGCAGAAGTCCCAAGATAAAAGTGAGAGAAGTCTGAAATAAGGTGAGTTTTTGTTAGGCTTTACAGGCTGATATATTAATTTTTCCTTGCTTTTTCCATGCAAGGGTTGTAATTCCATATTGCCTGACTCCAGGTTTGGAGGAGTCCTTTTGGAGCCCAGTGGCAGCAATGGCTTTCCCATAAACACAGATAGGTAAAAGCCACCAGGGCTATGGAAGGCCAAAGGCCAGTGGTTTTGCTGAGTGGGCACTTATCAGAAGTGAGAATGTGTCCATCACAGCTGTAAGAGGCATGCTGTGAAGTGAATCCCCATGGAGACGGCCAGTCACCTCTTTGCTGGGGTAAGGAGCTATCATGGTATCAATATGTGTAACAATAGCAAATGACTTGAGATGGCTAAATAATGGATCCTCCTGTCTGACCTGCCAATTCAGAGACGTGTTCATCACCTAAAAACAACAGAAGAATTGGGCTCCTGTGTCATAAATTTTCCTAAACACACTAGAAAGCTGAGTGGTAGAT
This sequence comes from Lanius collurio, assembly GCA_020086605.1. Lineage (NCBI taxonomy): Eukaryota > Metazoa > Chordata > Aves > Passeriformes > Laniidae > Lanius > Lanius collurio. The sequence continues at coordinate 16,731,654 of JACBWW010000004.1, read as the reverse complement.
TTTGTGCTGTGAACCTGTTTGAGCTTTTAAAGCCAGAGATAAATTATTTCCACGCACTAGCATTAGAGCCAAACATCTGTGAGTAATTAAAAAAATCGCTGAAGAATTTGACTGTGATTGAGAGAGGCATCTCTGACAGCATGAATAGTGCTTTGCAAGCCTACTGACTTGCCTGTGTAAATCCTGAGACAAGAATGAATGTTATTGGAAGTGATCTAAGGGATCAGTGAGCTAGATGGGATGGGGAACTGTTAGTTTCAGAGTTAGCAGGCTTTCTCACCAATCTAACTGCAAAGAATGAACATCCAGATAAGCTGGGAAGGCTGTGAGCATCTGAATCCCCCTTGCTTATAGTGGATCTATGGCATCAAAGTCTGAGCAAGATTCACATGCAAAGTATACCAGGAGTGTTGAATGGTGGGACTGAGGAACACTGAGATTGCTCAGCAAAGGAACCTTTGATCTGAAGTGGCACACACATGTTAAAGTAGAAGTGGTCTCTCTAGGACAGGAGCAGGAGGGAAGCAGGTAGTGTGTAGGGGACTGAGATGTTGTCAGTAGGTGTTGTCAGTAGTTAAAACCAGCAAATGCCGCTTGTTCAGGAGTTCTGATAAGCTACCGTGGCCTGGCTGGTCATCCCATTTTGGTCAGTCAGTGGACAACACCTCTTGCCTCTTCCTGTCCTGCCCCAAGGTGCTGAGTCCATGGCTGAGTCAAGAGGGTGAGGAGAGGGGACAGCACAGCTGGCTCACTCTTTACATAATCCAAAATTTTTATCTCTCTAGTGGGGCACAGTAATCGGAATGGGCGGAGCTCCCTTGTGTCTTTGTTAAAATGTACTTGTGTGGCTTCACCCATTTGCAAAAGCAGATCTGGGCAGATTGAGGTTTTGGTCAGCACAATGACATGAGGAATATCCAAAGGGAATTCAGCGAAATGGCTCTTGACAATAGGGACTTCAACATGGAAGAAATTTGTCTGGAGAGGGAGGCTGGAAAATGGGAGGCCAGCCTGAGCGACACTTGTGTCACTGCCTCCCTGGATGACACCAGACGTCTTCTCTGGTACCTCACTCAGCTTGATCTACCACAGCTTGAATGAAAAGTGCGTGGACATTTTACACTCATTACTGTGTCATTGGCAATGAGATAGTTTAGGGTCTCCCAGGGTTTCTGTGACAAGTCCCTTATTTGTGACACTCCATTTTTCTCCCAGTTCAATTGCAGATGGCCTAAGTATGCAGGGTTTGTCAGCTCAAAGGCGTTCGTGTTCCAAGGGGCACTGCGGAGATACAATTTATGACGATGGCTTGTAATTTTTAAAGCTGCGTAAGTGGACCCTGTGCGTAGCAAACAAGATGCAGTTCCTGTCTAAAGGAGCTGAGTGGATGATTCAGAAACTTGCAATAGGTACTAGTTAAACTGCCCAGCTAGAGGAGCTGCAGAACAGGTAAGAAAGCTCTCAGACATCACTGGGAATGGGAGGTGGTCAAAATCCTGTAGAGTGTGGCCAGAAATGTTGCATGAGATCAGGTCCTGCTGTGGTTGAATCGGTGTGTTATACTTGTACACATTGCTGCTGTCCTGGGGAAGAGGCTGATAGATGGATTTACCTCTCTTGTGCTCATCAAAAAACCCAAGTCCTTACTTCAGCTGCTTCCATTTTTACTCCTTTTCTGGGATTTGTGTGATATATTCTCCTTCATTTCCCAAGCTGTTGCTTGACCTAACCCATCTTTTCCTGTTTCAGGTCCCCAGGATCTACTGGGAGCTCTCAACAAGGCGCGTTCTTCTCATGGAGTTTATGGAAGGGGGACAAGTGAACGACAGGGCCTATATGGAGAGGAATGGCATCAACGTCAATGAGGTAGTTTCTCAGCCATCTCTGAACTGGGCATGGTGGGCAATGCAAAACTGATGTTGACCTTGATGCAAAATGGAGGCTGACAAGACAGGATGGGATGAGGCAGAAGAATAAGCACCCACAGATGTGAACAGAGCAATCAATCTGAGAGATCTGTTCTTGTGCTCCTTGGAAAAGTACACAATCCCCTTTGGGGAACATTCTCCTGTAAACTGCAAAGCTAGGGGCATCTTCAAGGAGACATATGCTCTTACATTAAAGACACTGTGGTTTGTTCCAAGGTGGAAGTTCCTGTCACCCTAAAGGAACAACTTCAGTTTCTGATTATTTTTATCTCGTGGACTTTGCTATTAAGAGAGATTTGAAAAATTCTGTCTGTAGCAAAACATGGTCAGCTCCATTCATCTGGACAAGTCAGCTGGTCCAAAGTGAGAGAGTTGTTTCGTTTGAGTGAGTTTATCTTATACTTCTGCTATAGGCAGAAGTCAAATCTATCTCACACGCTCAGATAGGAGAGTGAATATTCCTCAAGTCTTGAAATAGTCAGAAGGACTTGTTTTGATGCATTAACAAGAGGACTCTTGAGCAATATGTACATTTAGATTTTGAGCTGGGCTTCCTCACAGATCTCGGGATCCATTCTGGGATTAAGGTAGCTAGAATAGTGTAGCTCCCTGGGATTTTCTTTGAATTTTCTCAAACTGCTGGAGATAGCCAAGTTGTAGAGCAGCAGCTAATTTCAGTTCTTCCAACTTACAGAGGCTTTTGCTTGTGATAGGAGCAATGTACGCTGAAAATTTCTGCTAATTTTTTTGTTTATCCTTGCCTTTGGGAAGGTTGTTTCGTGATGACTTGGCACAATATGTTCCATGCAGCAGTGAAATCACGTATTTTCCTGAGTCTGAGTTAGTCTCTAAATGATAGCTAAGAAGTAATTTTTAAAAAGTTGTCAACAGACTTCTACTACTGCAAAGTATAAGCCTCAGAGAGTTCTGGCCATCTGTCATGTAGAGAATGTTACTCAGCTCAGTGGCAGGACTGAATTTTCTTTCTTCCTTTTCCCACCCCCTGAAATTAATGGTTAACTTTTACTGATTGCCAATAAAGCAAGGTAGAAAGGAGGGAATACTGAGCCTGTCAGAATCATGTAATTGGAAAAGAGGTCTGTTATTATAGCCACAGTAAGATGAGGTAGGGGCAGTGCTCATCCCAGACTTCTCCTGCAGCAAGGTGCAGCACGTGGGAACAAATATTGCCTAGATTAATTATCGGCTGCTGCTGTTGTTGCCCTGGGTAAAAGACTGCATGGCATGGTGGGGAGATGAGCAAAAGGCAGCAGACACTGAAAGGAGCAGGAAGAGGGGGTGGCAACCCAGGTTTCAAAACTCTGACCTGGATTATAGTATGACAGCAGTCTTGGCTTTCAAGAGATGCATGAGCTCCCTATAAATCACCCGCATCTATTTATTTTATCAATCCCTCTATCAACTTACTCCATTTTGTTTTATGGTGTGGAGGAAGAGGAGTCTTCACTAAGCAGGATTTCTCTTTTGTGACAATGCAGCCTTGAAAAGCAAGCTGAGCCTCTCTTCTCTAAATGGAAAGGATCCCTGAGGTGAAAGCTCCCTTCAAACCAGGTTACTGACATTTACTTAATACCGTCTGTAGCAGGATTATCATTAAAGCTGCCCAAAAGCACATTAATCTCTCTGGATCCGTCCAAGTGCTGGATTGTAATGGCATTTAATCAGAGAAGGCTTTGATTTCTAAAGACAAGTGCAAACACTGAAATATCTGCCTGTGGAACAGTTACTTATTCATGTACAAGTGTAGCTGAGGAGGAACATACAACTAGGATATTGACAGTGAAAGGGAAATCTGGAGAGGGGAGTTACCAAGGATGAGCTGGCAGGAATTTTAAGGGAAGACCAGAACATGGTTGGGCTAAGAAGGAGGCGCCTGGAAACTGGGCTCTTCCTGTTTCAAAACATAAGAACATTTGCAGTCTTGGTTGGGGAGGTATATTTGGAAGAAGTCGGTAAGGCAGGGAAAAGAGAAAAATTAGACTATGGGGCTCTTAGGGGATTTGTAGCATACTGTATACAGGAGGAAAGGAGGATAGCAAGCCTCCTTAGAGCATGGATTTTTAAAGAAGATCCCAAATGGCACAAGTGCTCCTTTTGCATCCATTCTAATTATACCTGATTCATTTAGAGAGACCTCATTTGTATACAAATCTTAACATTATCTTTGCTTTGCCACATGGCTTCTCCGTGTCCTTCCTTGTGAGTTCTCTGCCTGTCTCTGCAGAGTCTGCTGTATCAGCAAGCTGTAGGACCTGTGGAGATTCCAGATGCGGTCATGGCATGTGGTGTATTGCCTCAAACTAACCAGCCAGCTCAGGTAGCCAAGTGAAGAGTCCCCATGACCACCCTGATTTGGATTTGAGTCGAGGAAAGGAAACGGTGCCATGTACTTCAGCTTGCTGAGGACCTGGTTATGAGCCATGGTTGATTCAGAAGTCAGGAAAGTGTTTTGTCCAGCTGAGAATTGGAAAGCAAACAGCTAAGGTGCTTAAGATGAGCTACTGTGTGCGATTATTGCCATCTGTTACTCCATCCTACTGTGGCTTTTTGCTTCTTTCTGTTACTAAATGGGTTCCGCATTCGAACGGTATCTCTTCGCTCAGTAAAGAGCCCAGCACATTCCCATAGCTGACAGCTTTGCAACTTGAAATATGCTTTCAGTCTGGGATTTACCCTTCTGCCAAGAGTCAGTAGCCGTGGAGCTGCTAAAATTTAAGTGGGATTTCCCAGGGTGGGATCCTTTTGTTAGCAGTGGAAACCTCTCATGTCTCAAGTACTTGTGCTTCTAACACTCAAGTGTTAGATGAAGCGGAGCATGGAGAACACTGTTTCTGGGGAAAATGGCTATTCTTTGCACTTGCTGAGTTAGTCTGGGGAGAGGTTTTTTTGCAGATTGTCCTACGTTTCATCTTGTCTGAAGCTTAGTGAAATTCACAAGACACTGATAAGCAAGAATAGTGAAATCAGTGTTTTCAGCTTTTGGACTGTGCACAGACACCAGGTAAAATAAATTACACACAAACCTGTTTCTAACGGAAAGTTGGTATTGAACATCAACGTCAATCAATTCCTTAAGACTCAGCAAGATGCTTTACATTAAATCCAAGGAAATACAACTGCATTTAAAGCCAAGGGACATGATCCTCATGGTCATTTTGGGTCTGACAGAGATGCAAGAAACAATTGAAAAAACAATGACTAGTCTTCTCTAGCTGTGTCCCTTTGAGAATCTGTGCAAACTTGCTGAGTTAGTCCCTCAGTTCCCTGGGTGGATGAGTCAGGATGTTTCTCCCCACTTACATGCCATGGAAGATGGAGCATTGAGCATGAAAATAATTTCCCAAGTCCCCAACAGAGAGTACAGAACATGCTAGGATTGCACTCCAGGAGTCCTAAAAACTATTCCTGTGTCTTAATGATATCAAGTGTGTTCAGACATGGCCTTGCTGTGATGCTAGATGACTGTGTAGTGATAGTACTGCCTAACAGAGCACTTTTGATCCTCGCAACTGGATCACAGAGGACAGAGTGTGAAATAAGATCTCTAGTGTGACCACCCTAATCTGCTGTGGATAAGAGCCATTTCAGAGCAGAGACAGAGATGGCTTCAAATTGTGGCTATTGTCCATTCACACCCTTTGCTAATTTGACACTGGTTTAATTGGGCAGAATTGCCCTAGCAGGATTAAGCAAACCCTTAGATGATGGCTGTAATAACAATGAAAGCAAGCAAAAACCCAATACAGTCTTCAATCCAATTAACCTTCGATTAAGGTTCCAAAATCAATGCTATTATTTTGGCCGGAGGAGGTAATATTGAGCCCTGAGAAATGAGCTGCACAACGACCTTTACTTTTAATGAGATCAATAGAAGTTAGTGTCGCCATCTCTTAAAATAATTGGCAAATATTACAGCCAAATTAAGGCCAGTATCTAGTATCTGCTCCTGATCTAAAGAGACAGTCACAGATGGAGGTGGGACAGGAAAGGATGATGTCCTATCAGGCAGTTTCATCTAGGACTTATCAGGGGCAGGCAGTGAGATCATCTCTCCAGGACTGTGACACAGTATTTTTTTCTTTGGTTTTCTTCTTTATGTCAGTTAGAGGCATGGAGCCAGAACCACTCCAACTTGCTCGCAAGTCCAGGAAAGGATCAGTGATTTTCCCCTAATAAAACCAGGCTGGTTTGTTACATTGCAGCTAACCATGAGCATAATATAGCATGATATATGTGCTTTTTACTGTAGGAATACTCATAAGCTCAAATTTGCATGCATTCTTTCTTTTCTGAGACGTTTCTTGCTGACTCTTGTGTACTGGTGTTTTTAAAGATACTTATTTGTGATGAACTTCCTAGAGATCTGTTACTGTCACGTTGCGCTGTCACCGGGTGTGCTGATTTGAGAGTTGCATACAGGGGCAAGGGTGACAGGTTGTCTAGGCTTTCAAAACGGATGGCAGCAACATTTTGTGGCTGTGTACATATACAAGAAGAAATATATCACTGCTAGTATCAAACTGCACTACAGCTTGGGATCTTCTGAATTAGATGACAGAAATGCAGTAGGTGTGCTTGTTAAAATATTTGGTACGCTGGATATGATTCCATTAACTAGAAAAAGTAGGGATTAGTAGGGAAATTGCAAAATAGGTAAGAAACTCGTAGAGGCAATGGTGGAGAGAAATTACCATAGTAAGTTTTGTGAGGTTTGCTCTTCAAACAAATCTTGCTTAAAAAATTGGTGATGACCTCAACATAAAGAGAACTGTATCAAGGAGATTGTTGATGACACTAAGCTGGGAGGTCTGACACTGTAGAGGAGGACCAGAGTAGCAATAGCCCTTGTTGGCCTTGAGGACTAAAGTAGTAGAAAGGGATAAAAAGGAGCAATGTTGAGTGAAAAGTCAAGCATGTGCTTGAAAACTACTGAGAAGAGTTTCTTAAATGTACTGGGAGTTTGTCAGAGGGAAGTGCCATATTGGAATTAACTTTAGGATATTGGTTGCAGGGTAAGTGTGTCTTTCTTGTGTAGTGGAACTGTGCAAAAGGCAGGTTAACTCCTAGGACACACCAAGTGAAGGAGCACCCTGTAGAAATGGGGCAAATTTCTGCTATTTATTATCCTGATTATTATCTGACTGGTGGACACATTGGAGTAGTAAATACTGGAAAGGAATGGAACTAGTTAAACTCTAGGATTATGCTAGCTGAGGAAATGATTTGAACTGAATGCCATTAAAGTTAGGCTGGGATTTAGGGGAAAGGTTCTGACCATCTAAAGGGTAAATTTTAGGAACAGCTGTCAAAGTCACGCTTTCTGTCTTACATATTTCCAGTGAACTTGACCAGTTTATAGAAACACTGTGCTGCTGTACAGTAACAACCCTTAATGTCTGCACTGCGTTCTTATTTTCTTCTGTATTTGTTTGTAACTCACATAGGATGGTTTGTGACATGTAGCATCCTTGCCAGATTGAGTACATAAAAAACACTTCTCTTAGGTTGGTGAAGAGTTACTCCCAGGTCCAGCTGTTATACATGTCTGTCACTCCATTGTTTGATTGTTGTCAGCAATCTGTTTATTTCTCAGCTCTGTTTTTTTTCAAAATGAAAACATTGGGCTGAAAATGTGAGGTTTGCCTGACACTGTGTCATGGTCATGTCACATAATTTGGCAATGGCAGGTTGGTATTTGCATTGACTGGTAAGGCCACAGGCTCCCTCAGTGGCTGTAGTCATCATGTTCTGCTGCTGCACAGACAGGCACATTTAACTTCTTTCAGGCAATAACACACCTTCTGGCAATAAGCAAGGACATGTCTCTGGCCAGACCTAGAGCCTGATGTCATCCTGATGTATCAACCTAAGCTCTGCTTGCTGATTAACATAGTTTTTGTTCTTATGTGCTAGCCTAAATTATGCCATTCATTACACCTGCTTCTGCCTAGTTGTATTTCTTGTAGCACATACAGAACTACAAGTGCTTCTGCTTCCTTGCTATTCAAACCTCCTAACCGGTAGACTGTTCCTCCTCTGCCATTCCTTAGCCAGCTTTGGAATCTTCAGCTCTTTTAATCTTTTTCCCAAGTAAATGCTTCCTGCATCCTGCTCATTTATTTGCTTTCTCTGAACTCCCTCTGTGTAGTCTGCATCTCTTGTGTTAATGAGGTGTCTGGAAGTGAATGCAGAATTCCAAGAGTGATTATTATTTTTTTACAGTGTGCAGCAGAACAATGCTGAGGGACACTGGTAATGATAAAGACCTTGTTTTGTTGGATGATAAACAGGGAAAGGACTGATGACCTGTGTCATAACAAAGAGCCTGTGTGTTAACTTTGGTCTTTGCTTCTGTAAATCATTGCAACCTTTTTTCTAATTTGTGATGCACCTTCACCCTGAGGTCTTACACAACCAAAATGCATGCTGAATTCCTCCCTTCTCCTGATCAGAGGTTTTCCTAAGTCTGTTTTCTGATTTCACCTAGCTGTGTTCTTCCAAAGTGAATTCTGTGGGTATTATTTATCCAGTGGCCTACTCAATAAGGGTGGAATAAGGGCCCGAAGTGACAAGGCACAGTACTGAAGAATTAATGTATAAAAAGATTCCATGTTTTTTTCCTAAACTTTTTCTCAAGAAATGTGAGCTTCCTTTGTCTGAATTACAATGATAGGTCACTATTCACATATTACACTCTAAGATCTAGAGTGTAAAGCTTCCTATTTTGTTTAGAATTTGACACTATTGTTACTTTCTATCTTAATTTATTTTGTATCCCATTTTAGAGGTATGACAACAGACAGAATTGTGAAAATACTTTAGTTTGCACCACAGCTCCATGCTGATTTTTTTCTGAAAGTGAAGACTGTTTATAATCTTGTGTCATAAATCCCTGTAAAATGTCTTTTGTATGCTAATGAAATAGTACAGAATACATTCATATGTCTTAAAGAAGCCATAAAGTTTAGTTGAAAATACTGGAGATACTCAAGGTTGCATGTTGGAGAAGAGGTAAATGTAAGTACAACAGGGAAGAGAGAGAGGATGGGGATCTTGCAGTGATCATTGTCTTCTAGCTGTGACCCAGCGTGTGGGTCTGAGCAGGGCTATGACCCCTCTGTTTTCATGGGAGGATGGGAAGATGGATCTCAAGCTGCTTTTGTGTTGCATCCTGGGCTGCAAGAGGCTATGACCATAGACCTATTTAGTCACCTTTCTGCTGATGGTGACTCAGGAGGGGGGACCTTCTCTGCATCTGGAGCTTGCAGCTGTGCCATAAGATGCTGTTATGAGGGTGGCATGGATAACTTGGTGAGAGGTGTTTTTGTAGGATCCTATGATATTTGAATTTGGAAGGCAACCTCAGGAAGGCTTCTATCAAATCTCCTTCAAAGTCAGGGTCAGTTATGAGGTCAGACCAGCTTACTCAGGGTTTTAGCCAGTCAGCTCCGTGAAGCCTCTAAGGATGGAGATTACACAACCCTTTCAGCCATGACCAATCAACAAACAGGTTTGTGGAACTGCCAGCCCTTGTCTGGACTTGTGTTCAATGGGTTTGAGGCATCATGTTGGACCCCAGATTGTCCCCAAGTCCTCATCTTCAATAATTCTGTGCTTTTCCATGCCCCTGGAGGACAAGCAGCTGAGATAGCAAGGGCCAAGCGTGGTTAGCCCCGTGTGTGCACCAGTGTCAGGGTTGATGCTGTGGTCAATCATGATGTTGGAGTCCATTCCTTCTGGCATACGGGTCCCTGGTAGGCTTTGTGAATGAGTGACGTGATTGGCTTAAGACAGACTATTTGGCACGTCCTTGGACTGTCAGCAAGGGCTACTCATCTCTTCTAGGAGATCACAGCACCTGGTACTTTGGTCCTATCTAATTTTAGAGCCTGCTGATAAAGGAGACTTGTAAGCGTCACTTCATGGCTCTGGTGATCTCTGCCAGTGATTCAGAAGGGAAACATCACTCCCCTCAGTCAGAACTTAAAATAACACCTGCTTAGTGAAGCTGCCACTACAAGAGATCACCGGGCTGTGCTGTGCAGTCTGTGTGAGTGAATCATCGTGGAGCTGGCCAGCATTCCCCATGACTCAGCAGTAGTTCCAGGTCCCACTTGAGGGACAGAGAATTGTTTCACTTCATCACACCTGTTGGTGTGCTGCAGGAAGGTTTCTTGTTCTTTCTCCTCGTTTGTAGTTACTTGGCCACTATTCATAATGAATGCTCTTCTCAGAGGTGGCCACATTTCAGAGGTGGGTACAGCAAGCCCTTTCTTGTCTGTCTGGTTTTCTGTAGGATTACCTGTCATTACTATCCCTGTTACCTCTTCTACCACTTCTGCTTATGGGGGTAGCTGCCCGTTTGCTGCTTACAGAGTGTGTCTGGAGACATGCTTGGAATAATTTATGACTGTCTTTTAATTGCTTGTTCAGCACTCTACTGTGGAGCACTGTGCCTCTCTAGGATGTCAGAGAGGGCTGATGATGGGATGGCAGAGCAAGGCTGCTGTGTTAGTGCATGGCAGGGGATTGATCCCATGCCCTGGGGATGTTTTCTTGCTCCTAGAAGGTTTTTAACTTTAATAACATCTCTTAGTGATAAGGAGCAGTAGTGTGGAAGGACACAGCAGTGACAGGATGATTTAAACAGCTTTTCTGTGCTTCTTCATCTTCACAGACATTGCAAATCAGATTAGCATGGGTCTCAGAAAAGGAAGAGGGAAAGTGGGGGACAGTGTGATGGAGGGAGGGGAAAGGGAACCCATGTTCATTCTGGTGAGGACACTGACAGGCTGAATGCTCCCCACCTCTTCTCTGCTGTGTCCTGCTGCCATCCATGGATGGAAACACCTGAGTATTCCTCCATGCAATTTCCATGCCTTCCCTGTGAATGTGTGTCTGCCACTATCTGCTGTCCCACTTTCCTCCTCATTATCAGAAACCCCATTCCTACCCACAGGTACTATCTCTTCTTTATGCTACACAAGTGTCCTTAAATAACCCCAGATCCCACAAACACCTTCATGGTGTTCCCTGGATGGATCCTTCCCTGAATGCCCTGGTAGCACACCGGCTACCTGTAGATGCCAGCAGCCACCCTGGGCCTCCATCAGTGTGAGGAGCTGCAGGAACTCTGCATGGGGACATCAGCATGTACAGACCCTTGCTCCCTGTAGGATTGTCACTTCCCCTCCCTGGTGGGCACCCTACTGTGGGTGGCAGTCTGTGACCATGCTTGTCTCCTCACAGATCTCTCGCAACTTGGGGAAGCTCTACAGTGAAATGATCTTTGTGAATGGCTTTGTGCACTGTGATCCACACCCAGGCAACGTGCTAGTGAAGAAATGCCCAGCCTCTGGCAAGGCTCACATTATCCTCCTGGATCATGGGCTCTACCAGGTATGTAGGTGTGAGGAGCTTCCAGGGCCTTGTGACGCTGCCTTTGGGCATCAGGCTGAAAGAGCACACTCAGCTGCAACCTTGCCCCTCTAAGTGCATATGAATACATTTTTCCCATAACCCTCCAATGTTTTTTTTCTACTCTGAAATGGAGGACGGGGCACAGGGTAAGATATGCAAGACTTTTCTCCCTGTTTCCTGTCCTCTGTGGGCTTCTGGGCACCATGTCTCCCTTCCCAGGTGCTGAGCGAGTCATTCCGCATGGACTACTGCCACCTTTGGCAGGCCCTCATCAAGGCCGATATGAAGAGGGTGCAGAAGTACAGCCAACGGCTTGGGGCAGGGGATTTGTATCCTCTCTTTGCCTGCATGCTGACTGCCAGATCTTGGGAGTCTGTCAACAGGGGCATTGACCAGTCACCAGTCTCTGCCAGCGAGGTAGGTCTTGTGTGTCTTTCCCTAACATGTGCCCTTGCTTCTCCTCAGGTACCTTTCTTTGTTAAAATCACTTGCACCACTGAGATTACAGCAGTGCTGGGCAGCCTGTGGCAGCTCTGTAGCAATTTTTGCTTTGATAACTGAGCTAGAAAAAGCCAGGACTCCTTCTGCAATGTGTTTCATAGTGGCTGAATTTAATTTCCCAGATTCACTTGTCATGGGCTGATTAAATTTTTTATAATATTTGAGTACTTAAGTGTTCACCATTTCTGGCTGGGGAATCATTTCTAGATTGTCCTGTTCTTAAAAAGTTGTTGAATGCAGCTGTGCAGGAAACCACTAGAGAAGCTAGGATAAGGTACAGGTGACATAAAGGTTTGGTGGGAAGACATGAGAAGGATAATGCATTATCACTATTCATGTAAATGACTGTCAGCACTGATATGAACTCCTAAAAACCCCTGGAAATTACCTCCCAATCAGAAACCCTATTAACTTGGAGTCAAAGTTGCTTAACTGCAGATCCTGTCAACTCAATCACTACAAATCTGGAAAATTGCACTTACATTCTCCACCCTTTTATATCCACACGTGCTGGGATCCTTCTCAGGCCTCCTCACACACCTGATACACACATACCCCACCTTAAGAATAGTAGCACCCCTGCCAACTGTGCTGTTCCTAGAGAGGAACTTAAAGTGATGTGATCCAGCCAATGGACAAGTGTCTGTAAATAGAAGTGTGTTTTACCCTATGGTTTGCTTTTATCTGCCCATATTTGTAGTAGAGAGGGTGAAGTTCATTTGAGTAGTGTTATAATATTGTCCTAAGAAATTCTCTTCTAAAAGTTCCTTCATTTTGATGGATGTGGCAGAATTTGCTGCACTCGCTTGCCATTATTAATAGCAATGAGTAGGTCAGATACCTTGGGTAATGGATCCCTCCCCAGCTAGTAATTTGATTGGTTTTTATCTGAGTTAATTTTCTGCACATCAGAAATAATATATTGACTGTCTAACAGATCTGTGCTTGATCTGGTGAGTTTTGGAGCTGGTAGCTCCAGAAAAAAATTCAGAGGTGCCGAAGCAAGTTGGCACAGTGTTGACTCCAGTCCTACAAGGCAGTGTTGAATCTGAGCTAGTGAGCAGTGTTTATTCCCAACTTGCTTTTGAAGGTTACACCAGAGGTGTAGCTACAGCCTCATGGTACCCTGTGTGTGCTAATGAACTTTGTCATTGAGTTGAATTGCGTGTGTGGAACCAGCTCTGTTGTCTTTGCCTACATGACACAATTAATGCTGAAACTAGATAATCCTGCAGCAGATAATGGGGAGCTGAGCAGATTTGCTGTGGCATTAGGAAATGAGCTGCTGCTTGCCCTTACTTTAGAGGTGAATTTGAAAGATTTTATCAGCAGCAAGAGCTGAGCGCTGTGTAGGCAGGTACCATCAGTACAGAGCTCCAGAGAGTGTGCCTGAGGATGTATCAACATGACAGTAGCCTGTGAGACAAGGAACCAACCTTCCTAAACAAAATCTTATCTGTAGTACTGTACTCAGTCTGGGGCACTGCATCTTGAGAAAGATTTGATGAAACTGGAGCAAGTCTAGTAGGAGTCTACAAGGACTAGTGGCCAAACAGATGCAACTCTTGAGGTAAGTCTGAGCAAGTTAGGTCAGAAAAAAAACTAGAAAAGGCAGGTCAAGAAGAGTTGTAGAAGTGATTTTCGAATTTCTTGAAGAGAGAGCTACAAGCAGGACAAGCAGTCATGGGTTTAAGTTTAAATTCAGCTAAACATGAGAAAAGCCAGATCTAATGGCAAAGCAGTGAAATGCTAGTGCAGATGGTCTGGGGAAGTTTTGATTTGTGTTACTGGACAGTTTTAGGTGCAGGCTGGGCAAATGTAAGAGGATTGCCATAGGTATAGTTGTTCCTGCCTTAAGCCAGGGCCAGGCAGCTGATCGCTCAGGGTGGCTGCTAGCCTCATCTCATCTGATTTTATGATGTCTTTTCTGCATCCTGCAGCAGCCTCAGCAGCTGCAGCCAAGGGGCTTTTCTCAGGTCCTGTGGCATAGCTTACTTCTTCTCTGCACACAGGCTTTGCCCTTGACAGAAGATGACAGTTCTGATGACAGATCATGTGGTTGTTTTATGATGTGGACAAGCAGCTGGAGCTAAAAATAAAAAGAAAAGAAATAGAAAAGAAAACCTATGTGTGGAAAATAATGTAGGCTCTGCAATGATGCTGGCTGGGAAAAGGGATAAGAGATAATCAGCGAGGAATTTTCTGCCAACAAATAATGTAACAAAACAATTAACATTTAGGAGAGCTAAGCATCTTCTTGCTGAAGCCTTGTGTATCTGGTCAATGATAGAAGCAGGAAGACACAAAGATTTGTTTGTCAGTAGCAAAGCAACCATGGTGGTGTGTGAACTGTGTGCATCTCTGACCATCATGACCTGCACACTCTGTGCAGGTCTGTTCCTTTATAGTAAGTTTGAAGTTCTCAAAAAGTGAATATGAGATCCCACATCATGAAATACAGGCCATCCCTCATTCCAGAGGAGAGAAGGCTTTAGAGCTGTCATTCCCCACAAAGGAGCTCCTTTCTGTAAGAAATTATTTACTGCCCCCCTGAATGTGTCCTCTTGGATTGTGGAGATTTCAGATGTTCCAGGGACTTGTCTTTGGATTTTCATGTCATGATTCATGTCATGGCCTCTGTAGGAAGAGATAGGGATGTGGTATGCATATAGGATCAGCTCCCAGCTACACTGTGCTACATTTACTGGGATGGTGAGGGAAATCTCAGATCTGAAAACAGACAGAAGAGGCAGAGCTGACTTGCATGCTCTGGTGGCTTGTATTTGGAGAGGAGCTCATCTTACGTGGCTCAGGCTGTAGCCTGTAAGTTATCACTGCGTTCTTACAGTAGGCAATGTGCTAGTTGGAATCTGGAGAACCAGAGAACATGAAGGACTGCCTTGGACTTAACACTCTTTCCTTAATTATCTACAACTGAGACTGCTGTCATAGAGGATATAGGTCTAGATCTGACAGATGACAGTTCTTGATCTTTTGGGTTAACCTGATGCTTAACTGCATAATGCTTTCTCACCTCTGCTGAATTGTATTGAGGACAGACGACTAAGCTAGGCCTTGGAAACAGCTTCATCAGTATAGCATAGAGCCATCAGTTGCATGGGGCAGCAAAGAGCAAGCAGCCTGGTTGTCTTTGCAGCATGTCTCCACCTTCCTGATCCATCCTGCTACCTGCAGCTCTGCCCCTTTTGGGGCTGGTGAGGTGAGAAGTCTCCAAGGGCAGTAATGAATTCTGGTTGCTGCAGGCTTCCTAGGACCAAGAACTGAGATAGCAGTGAGTGGCTGTTCTCCTGAGAGGCTATTAATACTACCAGTGAGGAGATAGGTCTTTATCTCACCAAGGAACAGATGGGATATGGCAAGAGTGATCTGTGCTGTGAGTGCTGTGCCCAGTGTCTGCAGAAAAGAAGGAGAGAGCTCTTTAGCTTCTGGCCTAGTGCATGGTCTGTAAAAACACTGTCTCTTCTTGGTAAATCTCAGCTGAATCTGAACTTGGATTTCCCATGTACTCTCACCTTCTCTCTCTTTTCTCCCTGACATGACCTGGCTGGCCACAGGACATGGAGATCCGGTCCAACGCTGCTGCTTACTTGCCCCAGATCACCCAGCTCCTCAACAATGTCCCCCGCCAGATGCTGCTTCTGCTGAAGACCAATGACTTGTTAAGGGGAATTGAGTCAGCCCTGCACACACGGGCCAGTGCCAGTTCCTTCCTCAACATGTCTCGCTGCTGCATCAGAGCTGTTTCCACGTGAGTCTCTTATCCGGGCACCAGAGGCCAGACAGGGAGCAGCTGGATCTGACTGTCTCTGTGGTCCAGGAGATGAGGGAGATCCCAGGTACAGCAGGCCAGTCAGGGTCCAGTCCCACTGCAGCTGAGCAAGGCAAGCAGGACAGACCCTGAGATGGTGGTCAGATCCAATCAAAAGTCCTCAAGATAAGGCAGCATGCTGGTGACGTGGCAGGTCTAAGAACAAACCAAGGTCAATCTGTAGATTATGTCCAGTGGTTGTCAAGCAAGTCCCTGGTGACAAGACAGGGCTGAGGTCAAGCAAAGAGGTCAGTATGTGAGTTGAGGTCCAGGCCATGGGGCTTCACAGCAGGGCATGAGTTGAGGACCATTACTCTTCCAGTGTAGCTCAGGCAGGAATGGAAGGTGCAGGTCTGACCTTAACTGGGGTTCCTGGGCCCATGACCAGAGGGTTGGAGGAGGTTCCAGGCTAGTCAGGGTTATTAAGGCTTATTAGAGTCCCCCACTCAGGAGGCCTGACAAGGCTCTGACTTGACTTCTTGGTGTATTACTCTTAGCTGTGGATCTCATCCCCTCCTTGTGGTCCTACCTCTGCTCAGTTACACGTCTCAGCCTTTGTCTATGCTATTCTCACATCCATCAGCCTCTCCAGAGGACAAACCTGTCACCCTGAGGTTGGGAACAGGGGTAGAGTTGGAGGCCTTAGGTTAAGGGTTTAGGATTTGTCCCCCCAGAGGATGGGAAGGGGCTTCCTGCCCATTACAGACATTAGCACTGGGGATGGTATTTGTGGGTATGATAGATCTGCAAGTTCACTGCAGCCTGATTGAGGGAATTGGGCTGACTGAAGATCAGGCTGATGTTTAAAAGCCAGGAACAGGAGTTGTGCAAGTGATTTCCATCTGTGAGTCTTATGAGTCAATGCCCTTCTGCTTCAGATTCCTCCTCCTTGCAGATGAAATAACTGTTATTTCTCAGGCTGATCAGGGACCTATGAATCCCAATTAGCCCCTGCCAAAGAAAAGTAGAGAAGTACTTTTCCTGGAATCTCTGTGTCAGGATTGCTGGACTTTTACAATTGTGCTACCAGCAAAAGCAATAGGAGTGTGCACCTGTCCCTGTGAGCTGAAGTGAAGCTGGGCATAGAAGCAGAGGTCTGCCATAACCCAGGATCACTATGCACAGTGAGAAGAGAACTGAGTTCACAAGGGAGCAGGCTGTCTCTTCTACCAGATTCATTCTAAGAAAGGCAATCCCCAGCTCCTCAGAAGCACTGCTTAGAGAAAATCCCTACTTCCTGGGGATTCTTCAGATGGCAGATGTTGCCCACCCCTGGGGAGGGTCAGTTGTATGGATGATGTAGGACAGGCCTCCTTCCTCCTGGGCTGTTTCCTGCTGGATCTAACACAGCTGTTTCTCTCATTCTAGGTACCAGAGGAGCAAGAGTCACTCGCTTTACAGGAGGGCCCAGATCTCACTTGCAGAAGCTCTAAGCCTGTGGCAGATCAACTTGTATGAACTCTTTCTGTGGCTAAAGGGGTCCCAGCTGGGGAACTGGGTCATTGCTCTTCTGAGACGGATGCACCATTTCACATACTGACATGAACTGGTGGGAGAGGCCTGGGTGCTCCCTCCCTCCCGTCTGCTCTCCATGGCACATTTGCCTTTCTGACTGTTTCTGTCTGGTTTTGGGTCTTACTCCACATTACACACTGCACTGTCCTTGTCTTTTACAGCATTAGCTTCCTCTGTGGCACAGAGAGGTTGAGTGGGTACCAGAGCCCTATTGTTTTGTGGTTCAGGAAAAGTGGGTGCATGATACCTTGTGTCAGGAAAGACAGGAAGCATACTTTCTTTCCTCATTTTTGCAGGTTAAGTTCCACTCAGATTCTAGTGGGATTGCACTAGAAGCAAATGCCTCTTTGACTCTTTCTTAAACAATCTTAAAGAATTTAAGAGAATCCCAACCCTACCTAGAATGCCCCAAAACATTTCTCAGACCCTCAGAGAGAGGTGGTAAGTCCCTTTAAAATGCAATAGGGTTTATATTAGTTTGTGCAATCTCCTTAGTCTGATTTCTGTTCAGGTGTGCAGAAGGTTTCTCAGAGGAGTTGAGGCCTTGTGGAAAGCTGTCACTAGGGTTTTCTCTTCCAGCACCAGGGAAATAGGACTCAAATGGCAAGAGTGGTGGACTGGGAGTCTGATGTTCTAAGGTTCATCTCTAGTCCTATCAGCAGGTGCCTCTGTTTTTGGATTACTGGCCTGTTTCCTTGCAGGTGAAATGGGAGAAAGGACTGTGATCTTGCCCCTCTTCTGAAATTCAGGGGAGGCAGTAGGAATGACAACTCAGGGCTCTGAAACTGCTAGTAATGTATGTGTATTGTACAATAATTCCACACAACGAAATAAATGTGTTGTATTGAAGACCTTGGGGGGAGGGATGCTTGCTAGGCTGTGCACTAGAGCTATGTTTGGGCCTCTATCCTGAGTCCTGTTTCCATTTTTCCACAAGTGAGTGATGCCAGGCAGTGCTGGCAATTTCTTGTAAACAAAATGTCCACTTGGTCTTTCCTCTATCCAAGAGGTTTGTACCACATCTGCGTCCTCTGGTGCTGCATCACCTGTGTCTTGAGATGGATTGGAGGGGCAAGCATCTTTCTGCTGGGAGGATACCTTACACCCTGCTGCCCAAATCCATGCTGAGCCTGTGTCCTCCCTGCCTGTGGGAGTGCACTGCAGCACATCTGTGAGATGTCACCATCCCCGTGCCACACTGAGCATTTTGCCTCGTCACTGCCTGTGATGTTTTACTGCTCCGGCCTCAGACAGAAACCTGTCATTGCTCAGTGGTGCAAATGACAGGTCCGATGGCTCTGACTGCACTTGTGGGACAGCTACCAGGAAGTCTCACCTAGAGGCTTGCTTTATGTGAGAAATGTTTGAGATACTGGGAGATATCTCTGCTGCTTGTAAGAATTTCTTTAGCCAGTAAGGGTGGATGGCAGTGACTACTCACATCATCTCAGCTTTTCTCATAAACTGTCTTGGTGAAAGGGGACATGAAGTACAGGATGGGAATGTCCCTCTACTGTCAGAAAGCTTGCTAAGCTGAGGGTAACTCAGGCACCAACCTGTGCCTGAGCAAGCCACAAGAAGTCCATTCACTTTCCCAGTTCCCATACAATTTCCCAACTTGCACTCCTGTGAGACTCCCACCTTGAAGTGAGTTCATTTGCTTGGGAAGGGAAGCAGGGCACAGAGTGTGGGTGAGTGTGTGTGAGTCCCTGGGAAGCCAATCATCTTGCTAGCTGTGTGGGGAGGGGAAGGAATATAATCCGGAAAAAGTACCTGACTGCTGGTGGACTTGGGCACAGTGGGTTAGGGACTACAGATGTGCAGACAGTGGCTGTGTACATGCACAAGTAAGTAGGCAGAGCTGGCTGGCTCAGGACTGCCAGGAGGTGATGTGTGATTGGCAGAGGTGTGGATAGGGCATTACTGAATGTGGGCTTGAGGTCTCTTTGTGTTGTCAATCACCTGATCCTGGCATTAACTCTGAGCCCTTCCTACTTTGGGGGCAGCAGCAGGAGTGATGTGCTCTCTGATCTTTGCTAAGAGCAAAGAAGAAACCCTTGTAAGACTGAATGTCCTTGCAAAGCTTGTCCCTGACCCATGCAATGACAGGTCACAGATTCCCTTGGCTTCTCAGTTGTATGATGGCATCAGGGAATGGAGTGGTGGTAATTTCAGGATGAGACTGCTGAGTCGACAAAGAGTCACAGGGGGCCTGGAATACTGGGCCTGCAGCGTGTAGATGACTTATCTTTGCTCATGTGAGCAGTCTGGCTGAATCACTGCCTTGCTCAGGCACTTAGAAGTAGTAGGCTGGCCGGCATGGCCCTGACTTGTTCTCATCACAAGTAGAGCTCCTCTCAGAAAGGTGGCCTGGTATGCCTTGTTAAAGTCCCAGAGACCCTCTAATAATGGTCACCAACTGCACATCCTCATCTTGTAGCTGCCTCTGCAAATGCCTTTGCCTGTTGATGGGTGGGTATGCTGACCAGAGCACTGTCTGGGTTTCTCATCTGTGAGTGAAAGCTCATCCCATGTTTAGGCCCTCATTTCTAGTGAATCCCATGTTGTGGAGAGACTCCCTGCAGCTGGCATTTGCACTGGCTGTCAAGTTCACAGTGTACTCTCGGCCATGCATGTTCTTTCAGTCCTTCAAAATCCCACCACATGACTGCTTGTTCTGCTACCTGAGGAACCAGCAGCCCCTCTGACTGGTTTCTGGCAGTGTGCAGCAGGCAGAGAACAGGGTATATTTGGCAGAGCTTTGTCTATTGACATTAGCCTCTGCTGGGAGACTGCGTGTTGCAGTGTTAGCGGAGGGACTTCTCCATCAGTTGTGCTCAGCTCTCACCCTTTCCACAGTCAATCAATGAAGGTTTGTCTTAGGAAAGTACAAGCAAACACATGGAATTTGACCCTTTAACATTTCTGCCTTTTCTTTTTGCTGAAAGCTCTCAAAGGTGAATGTTAACAGAATGCTAACAGGGTTTTGAAAAGACACTTTCTCATCCCAATTTGCAGTTGTCAAACATGGGTAACCTGCATCAGCTCTGTGCACTTGGCCTCTCCTTCCAATCTGCATTTATTGGTGTTTTCACCACCAGTAAACACAGCTTCTGCTGCTTTGCTTGCAGGCAGCACATGGGTTGCTGTCTGCCCAACTTCAGCTGTGAGTGAAATGAAGTTTAGTGCAGACTCTAAATGCTGGCCTTGCAGCCCATCAACTCTTTCTCAGGACTAACATGGGGCTAAGAGCTGAAACTGATGGGTGTCTTTCAGCTCCTGTAATACGAAGTACTATGTTGTAGCCTTATGGGATCACCAATCCTAGGGGTCTCAGATATGTTGGGAAACCAGTGGACATTTCATCTAGCACTTATATCTACCATTATTACATCTGCTGGAGGTGGAAAATGGGGCAGTCAGGGAAAATGAAGTTGCCATGCAAAACTTCAGGTATCTCAGGTATGAAGTGAACATGCTTTTGCACATCCAGCTGAAGAAAATCCAGAGAGAGCATTAGTCCGGGCTGAACAGCATAGCCCTTGCCTAGCCCATCTAGTGAGTGCTAATGATGATGGGTGGGTGGTGTGTAGATTTGCAGATCAAGACTGCATGGTGCCATCTGCCATATTGCAGGGCATACAAACCTCATGCAGTTGCAGCGTAGAAGCTTTGGAATGAATCACACCCTGCTTCCCACAGCATATGTCTTTTGAACTGTGACTTATACACAGCTTGGCCAGCGTGAAAGTCATTCCCCTCACAATGACTCCCCCTTCCAGTGCATCACTTGGCAGGGCTCTTCCCCCACCTCCACTGTGCATCCCTGCACCCCCCCGTACTATTCCCTCCGCCCCTATACCTTGAGTCCAAAGGGGTATAGGCAGCCTGCAGCATGCAAGAAGCTGTCACACATGTCGGGCTGTGCCAAGATGCCCGGCAATCAGGTGGGAACAAAGGGAGGGATGCCTAGAGTAATACAGCCCTCAGGGCAGTCAGTGCCTTATTTCTTTTATCCTCCAAAAACTGAGTGGTTAGAAAGAGGGTATGGATGTTTCTTCCTCCTTGGCTCCTCTCTAAAAGCAAGAGGCTGGGGCTGGCTTTTGCCTCTGCAGCCTCAGCTCTGTCCATGCCCTTCTCACCCAGAAACTCTGCTTGTCTCTGTGATGGCAAGAGTCTGTATTGCAGCTTTCTAATGGCCCAGAGCAAACAAACAGCACTGAGGGGTAAGAGGGGTGTGGGCTGGGGCCATGCACTGTACTGGGAGGGGGAAATTGCTGGTGCTGCCTAGCTGAAAGGTGGGAGGAATGCTTCAGAGGCTCACAGTCCTTGGGATAAATGCAGGTCTGGTCGGGACTGCTGATTCTCAAGTACGTTGAGTAAGTGTGCAGCTCTAAGGTGAAGCAGGGTGTGTAGGGAAGAAGCAGTTGGAATCTTTGGCTTTGCTCATGACTTCCTTCTTGGTATCCTCTGCAAAACAGCAGAAGGGCTATCTTTTGTAGTGCGGGGAATCCTTACAACAGTATATAAGACAGCGATGAACTTGGAAGGAGAGATGAAGCGATATTTCTGTCGATGTTCAGGGATTATTTATTCCTCCAGCCGCATGGTTGGAGTTCCCAAGCTGACTCCCAGTCATCATAACCTGCTCTCTTCCCGGGCCCCAGGCACACACACACCCAATCAGGAACAGATAGGGGCACACGTGACATGGGGACAGGGACAGAGGCAGACCTGTACCCTGCAGGGTCCCTCCCCCGGGGATTTCAGGGAGAGGCATCTCCACAGCTATCAGAGAGCTATCTCCTGCCTGCAGGCTGAGATGAAGGTCTTGTTTTGCTGTAGGAATGCAGTAGCTCCCAAGGAATCCCACTTCCTCTGCTGCCCCTGCTTTGGGCTCCTGAGCCACATGGCTGCAGCTTTGCACCTTGGGCAAGGCTGCAAGCAGTACTGGAGGCCAGGACCTCCAAAGCTTCCTAGGGGCCACCATGAGCAGCACAGCATCAGCAGCTGACATCTCTGGGGGCAAGCTGCTGCCACCACTCCATGTTCTCTGCCTCCGGTTATGCTGTGTGGAGAGAGTCTGTAAGGCCCAAAGGCTTTCTTCTCCTTCCCATTGGCAGTCCTCAGTTTTGCTGGCTGGGGGGTGATTGCTGTCCTACCCCTGTTGATGTGAGAGGACTTGGCCTCAGCTGCTTTACCACAGTGTGGCAGTGGCCAGTGGCTAGCATGGTGTTGGCACTCCAGCCAGGCAGCAAATTGCACATCGCAGAGCAGTGGGAGGATGCATGTGATTCTGAGTGTTTTCTGCAATTAATTTTGCTAGTCAGTCCTGTGAGTTTGGAGATGGGAGAGGAGGAGAGGTAAGGAAAAGAACAGAAAAGGAAAAGGGAAGGGCTGGCGCTCTGTCAGCCCCACTGAGATGCCTCTGGGGTGTGGGTCATTCTCCTTCCTTCAGCATCTGGTCAGGTGCTGGCCAGGAGTGTAAAAGAGCTGGACAGTAAGAGACTGACAATTAATTAATTAATTATCTTCCTGAATAAAATTACCCTTTCCAAGAGTCATATGGGTGATGATGACATCACATGTTACTCTGTGTGGTATTGCTAGAACTAGGCAAACCTACTAGTGAACTAGCAGCCCTGCAGGGAGGGCTTACAGGGGACCTCAGGTAAACACAAACTTAGAGTTTGTGGAATCATGTCCAGGGCTACTTGTTCTCCCCCTCTGCTTGGTGCTACTGATTCCATATGTGAAACTGTCCTCTTTTGGTTCTCTTGGTTGAAGATGGATGTTGGAAAACTATCGGGTCTGGTGGAGGGCACACGACAGTGGTCAGGACCTAGTCCTATATCCTGTAAGGGAGATGGGCTTGTTTAGTCTGCAAGAAAGAAGGAAAGGGATTAGGTGATAATGGCTGGAGGCTCTGATTAGAGCCAAATGCCTTCTGGCAGTGCCAGATGACTAATCAAGGGCTGATGGCCACAAGTCACAGTTTTCAAAGTTAGGAATGAACTTCATCAGGAGGGTGGTGCAAAGCTAGGACATGTCACCCAGAGAGGATTTCCATCCTGGCTGGCCAGCAGAGTGGCTCAGGTGGTCTTCTCTTAGAAAGAGTCTCCCTCAGAGCAGGAGAGGAGTCAGATCCCCAGTGGCCTCTCCCAGCCAGCCTGTTGGCAAAGCCATAGAGCCATGGCATGGGGCAGGCAGGGAGTTGGCTCGCATCACCATTGAGTCAGTGCTGTGGGATGAGGTTGGGTCTGGGTTTCACCTTTCCCAGCTCTGCTGTTTCGCCGTCTGTGCTCAGACACGAGATAACATCCCTGACCAGGTCTTGTCTTTGCTTTGAAGCCCAGGCCAGGGCTTACCGTTTTTGTTTGGTTCAGTTGTGGAGCTGCATGTGAGCCTGCCTGTGCTGGAAAATGCCAGCCTGGGTAGCTTGCCTTGCAGTTTTTATCAGCCAGCCGCCTCTTGGGTCCTTCTTGGGCAAAACCTGCATGTCACAGTGCCTTCCGGAGAAGAGGCAGTGGGTGTCTCCCCAGCATCCTCTTGTGGCTAATGCAGGTTTTAAACTGGGAGTAAATTGTACGAAACTCCAGCTGAAGGCTTCCTGAATGGGCTGGAGGAATGCTCAGTGATCTCTGTGTGATGGTAATCAACCCCTTCGAGACAGTTCAGAGTTTTCCTGACAGGGCATTTAGAGCTACACACCTGTCTGGAGTAGTGATCAGAGCTTCTGTCCTCTGTAGGGGTCATGGGTGTGGGTCCCGTCCATCACAGCAGCGCCTGAGGGAGCCCTGGGCAAGACGTTGACCACACTCTTACCCACACACCTCCCGCTGACCCTGTGCAGCTCATGGTGACCTTGTCAAATGGTAACAACCTTTTTGGGTTGACTTGTGTGACTCAGAGAGCATCATTCTGCTTGCCATCCTCTGTGTCACTCCAGATCAGCCATGTTGTCAGAACTTAGGATGCTCTGTGCACAGCTTCCCCCTTGAGCTGCTTGCTGTAACCAGGTACTCATAACTTTTGGTGGTCTCTAAAGACTGTTCACCTGGACTGCATTAGCTGTGGAGTAGGGAGGAGCCTTGGCATTTTACTGTTATTTTATTTTGGTTTACTTTCTTTTTATTTCTGTTTGATTCAGAGTCTTATTTTCTCAGGCTACTTTTTTATACTCTGATACATACGAGCATAAACAACACTCATAAAGTCTCTTCCTGTAACTGAAGCTCTGCTAAGAAGGTTACGGAACTTGGGTCTGACCTAGCAGGACAAATCTGCATGTAAAATGCACATTAGCTACTGGTGGTTTGCAGGCTTGCAGCTCCAGGCTCGGCATTGATGTACACAAGCAAGCATCTCCCCAGGGCACATGCCCTGTGAGCCCTTTCTCTCCTCTCAACCCTCAGCCTAACAGTGCATCTAGCTTTAATAAAGCAAAGATAGAAGAGGTTACTAAATGGTAGCTAATAAACAAAGTGACATGCATGAAGCCTGATAATACCATATTGCTCTTAAAGAAAACATGAAAAAAAAATCGTGGACATTGTTATTGCTGTCTTGTGCTTCACCAAGGCTGAACTATCCATCATGCCGATAAGGCTGAATGGAAAATTTGGCAAAATAAGATGCATACATCATAGGGCAGCGAGTCCCATGCTGCCTGCACTGCACCCAGTCTGCGCTGGGACTGCAGTTGCTCCTCTGCATTATTGGATAAACTGGAGCAGGGCAAGCTTGTCACCATAGTCTCTGGGAGCAAAAGGTCAGTAGGCAAATAGCTGTTCTGCAACAGCCAGTTTGGAGACCTAAGCAATGAGGTGATGCAGACTGACGATTTATTTTGGGGTACCAACGAGCCTAAAACACATTGATGTGAACTGGAGGGAGCACCAGAGGAAGACAAAGGGAAGAAAGCAGACTGATGTGGTTTGGGAGTCAGCTAAGTGGGGTACTGCTGATAACTTTGCACAACAGGCTGAAGAATCAATTTTATGGGAGAAGAGTCTTGCCCTGGAGAAACCATACTTGGGTGTTCAGTTGTGTTCCTGGGAAATGAGAGTTCCTGAAGCCAGTGAATAGGATGGACAGCTGCACAGGCTGTGTAAGGTTGCTCTTACAGCCCTTGCTGGCCGAGGGCTGTTCCCTGCAGTTTGCTCTTTCAGGTTATGTGGTTAATGGAACTTTTTCATTTTTGAGACTCCCCTATGGTCTTACTCAAGGGAGCTGTGTCCAAGTTTTCCCATGGTTTCCATTGGTTGCTGCATTTGCTCTCTCTGCCAATCAGTGGCTGCACAAGAAATGGACCCTGTAGGAGTCTCTGTGGAAGGGTAAGGGGTTGCAAAGCTGCTTGGGTGTTCCTGTGCCATGTGCATTGTCCTTGGCACCACCCAAATTTTGCTATGGGAGCAGGTGCTCGTATGGCTCCTACCCTGGAGCCTTCTGCCAAGTCTGGGCTGGGGAGTCCCACCTTGATGATGTGGATGGCTCTGGGTGCACTGCATAAGCTCTCTCCACAGCCTGTCTTCTGCTGGGAGTGGGGAAGGATTATTTGCCATACTGTGCTATGATGAAAAAAACCCACAAGCACACATGGTAGCAGGCAGGCGGCAGAGCACAGAGCAGGCTGTTATCATTGGCAGTTCCCTTCTTCACTTGCTCAGGGGCCTGCAGATGTTGGAGCATGGCTGCTGAAATGAAATGCTCTTAGACCTGGGACATAAATCATGGGCAGGACACAACACTGCATGAAGGCTGCCGCTGGCATTTAGCTTGGCCTTGTCACATCAACACCATAACAGAGATGGTCTTCTGCACAGCAATCATGCTGGGCTGGATCATGATCCGTGTCCATGCAAGAGCATCCTGTGGCTATGGCAGCTCACCAGAGCCAGACACGGCTCTCTGCCTCTTTCCTTTCCTTGTTGCTTTCCCTCTGGGCTGGGCTTCCATGCTGTCTTGCCATAGCTGCAGCCAGCCCCATCTCTTGCTGTTGGGGGAGGTTTCAGGAGAAATGGAGCACCCCCTGGGAAAGAGGTGCTTTGTACTGCAGTGGCACACCTTAGTAGAGCACAAGGAAGATGTAAAGAAAAGCCTTGGGAATAGCCCAGAGCAAACTGCTCTCAGACAGTGGCACAGTGGTGTTATGTGATGCCTGGGTCATCCCCAGCTTACACCAGGATGATTACCAGGCCCCTCCAGGACATTGCCAGGGCATGAGTGTTGGCAGGGAGCACAATATGACCTCTCACTTTAGGCATGGGGACGGGGTGGCAGAGGTAGGGGAATAGGGAGAGGGGCTGGCCAAACTGCCCAGCTCTGGAAATCAGCAATACCTTTGTCTCCTTCAGGGCCGCTGGTCATGAAAACTAACTATGTGACAAATGCCAAGGGCTGTGGCTGTCACTGGACAGTTCAGGCCATGCTGTTTACTCACACTCTCCACCTCTCACACATCCCTATAGCCCCCTTTCTTGGATTGCTCCTGTTCTTATAAGCTCCCATTGGGCTAGCAGAGCCTTGGGCCCCTCGCAGGTACCTGCCAGGATGGCATGCACTGTGACCCACTGGAACCAGCTTCATGGATGTAGGTCCCCACCAGCTGCCATCAGCCGGTCTAGGACATGCCCCTCTTCCCCATACAGCAGGGTTTTGGTACTGGCTGCCACTGGGGACACCCAGCTGCTCCCTCTCAGATAGTGACAAAGGCAATTACCTCACTGCTGAGCTCCCCGGCTGGCTGCTGAGACACTTACCTGAAATTAGCTGTGGCCAGTGCATCGCAGAGGTGAATGCGGTTGTGATTATGAATGCACTTCTTGTTTGTCTTTTCAGTGCCGAAATCCTGTCAGCGAGGAGAAGCGATAATAACATGCTATTAAGTTCTTTCTGGATAATGTAATTCAGGAGTCAGGAGGCAGTTTGGTCATTTATGCCTTTGAAAAGCTCAGAATAATTTTCAGTGTCATTATCTTCCATTTTAAAGAGACCGTTTCAAACATCAATACCAAGAGCCCCTCTCCTCACCACCTCCCCTCTGCTTATGTGGTTTTCTTCCACTTTTTGTTCCTGTTTTCTCTGTGCTTTTAGGGATCTGGGGTTTGTTTCCAGTCATTCACTCCCCCTGAAACATACCACACTGAACCCTTTCTTTCACCCTTTCTCTTTTTATATTGGTTTTGGAACTCATCGCTATTTTATTCATCATCTTTCAGTTGTGGTTGGTGAAACATCCCTTTGCAGGGCAGGGGAGCACTGCTCGGGCCATGGCTGCAGTGAGAGGAGGACGGGTGTGATGTGGATTCAGGTCTGCAGGACTGCAAGGGTTTGAAGCAGTGTGTGTCCCCCAGGGGCCACCAAGCAGCTGGGCAGAGCTGCCATGAATGTTTGGCTGCCCTTGGGAATGGTGGCTGTCTGGTGGCACTGCACATACTGGAGGTTTTGGTTGTAATGGGATGCCCCAGGAGCAAGTCCTGCTGCCACGGCCATGGCACAGGCATGGTGCTGGGGAGCCCATGCATCCTGGCCACCCTGCTCCTGACCACTCCTTCACCATCTCTCCAGGCATGGCTGTAGCCAATGACTTATATGAGGAGCTTGAGCATTGTTTTTTGCTCATGCTTTTGTTAAATGTGTACTTCAGAGTAAGCAGTTAATGGATACTTTTTTGCCCTGAAATAGCCCCCAGGATGGGGAGCTGAGAGGTTTCTTAGCAGATGCAACTTCAACACCAGCTTACACTGCAGGCATGAAAACAGACAGATGTCTCTGAGTGAATGCAGCAAAAATTATTATCCAGAACTAGGACAGGAAAACAATCCAGCTCCTCTCCAGCATGCACAGAGCATGGCTGAAGAAGAGAATTTTATTCATTAAGTTAACTGGCAATGATCCCTGAAATGTCAGCCTTGGCCTTAAGTTTGTCTCTAGGCTTGGAAAGCATCCTAGCCCTTCTGTTTTCAAAAGAGGAAGGTATATGGCTCCTTCCATTTTTTATGTGCTGGCTCTGCTGAAGTTCCAGTGCAAATAGGAGGGATAATGCCTTTACATTTGCCACCTACTTCCCTCAGTGGGGAAATGGGATCTCCCAAGCAGAGTACAGAAAATCCACAGGGAGCATGCAAGAGTCACATCCATCATTAAGCCTGGTTCATATTGTTCAGCAGCTTCTGAAGGAGCTGTCGGGCACTCATGTGCCAGCAGCCAGCAGTGGAGTCAGGCTGTGACCTGGCATGAGCTTATTTGTGGAGAGGGTGTGGGAAGACTTGCAGAGAGAGCAGGCTCATTGGCCTCCCTCTGCCTAGAGGATGCGGGAGCATTAACGGCACAGTGTGGCTTCATTACAAAGCTGGCCCAGCATCGTTAGTGTAGAGGATACAGTCTCCTTGGGACAGATGTAAACTGGGATGAGAATGCTCTTTCTTTTGTGAGAGATGGAAAGGCCTTTTAAACACTTTTGGCAGTCCCAGACATGAATGCACAGTTCAGTGCTGGCCAGGGATGCCAGGAAGGGAATCCACGTGATAGACTGGGTGCAATGGATGCATCTGCTCCCAGATGCTGTGCCTACTGTCTGCAGAGAGGCTGCAGAAACATGTCTGCTGCTGATCCAGCCATTATGGGCTGTGCCTACCTCCATCGCCTGCTGATTCCCTGCTCCATGTCCAGCTACAAGTGCCCTTCTGAATGTGGAGGCAGATTAAGTGTGTTTCCTGTGGTCTGCGGTAGTTATTGGGTCTCTCCCACAAAGGTTTTCTGGTGCTTGGTATTTTAGCTTGCACTGCAGTCTCTTGCAGCAGGGATGCTCAGAGAGTCCTCTCTTTGCTTTTCACCTACCTATTTTCATTAGATCTAAAATACTTGCATTTTCTCTGGGGTCTGTATGCCTCTCTTGGTTGAAACTAGAGAAGGATTTGAATAGAAGCTTGTCAATAGGAAACTGGTAGAGGTTCAGACAGCCCAGTCCCTCCTCTCAGGGCAGCTTGATGGGATAAACTGTCTGTCCTTAAAAAATGGACTAATAAGGGAAACACAAAGGAAAAAAGAGAAAGAAAAGATGGTGAAAAGTAGAGGAAAATGGATTTCTTAAATGGCTTGTTATATCAGCCAGATGTCCATTCACTCTGCCAGCACCCTGGCCAGCTTAGTCCCACTCCCATCAAGAAGCTTGTGTCTTGCACTTTGCCTCTCTTCTTGCATGTTTATTCCACTTGCAGCTGGTTTTCCGAACCTGATTTCTCCCCAGTTTCTGCTGCACTGAAAGCCTGTGTGCCATCACTTCATGGCACTGCTGGCTGGTGCTATGGGCACAGCAAACAAGGCACAGGGAAGGACTGACAAGTAGCATGGGGCACAGCTTGCCTTTGATCCCTGCTTTAGCCACAAGGCAGATGTTGCTCTGTCTTGGCTGCATAAAGCTGGTAGGGCTGTGCCCACCTGCCCAAAGCACTCTGCATGGTACACCCATGTGCTGAGTCATTTCCCTGTTGCTTTTCTTGCTGCACCCTTCCTTCACAGTCCACTCTGCAGTGATGTTTCTCTCATGCTTGGTTTACCTCTCCAGGCTGAAGGAGACCTGGCTGTGGTTTGGGCCATATTGTAAAGATGCTGATGCTGCTTTTCAATAATCCTTGTTGTGGAAGGATGTTGGGTATGGTCTAGATCACTCCAAAACCCAATAGTTTAGTCTTCAATAGTGGTGTAACTCAGATCTCGGCTCAGCCTGGGCAGTTGGGTCAGGCACAGCAGTCAGGCTGCGGGCATTTTGGCAAGGCTATAAGGAAAGCCAAGTCTGCAATAGCATCACCAGGCCAGGAGATTGTCAGCCATCCCATAGAAGCACCAGATCTGGCAGGGAACTCTTAGAGCATTGCAAGAACAGGGCTCAGTGAATCCTGTGTGGTCACAGCATGTGGGCTCAGCATGGGCATGATGTTCAGCTCCAGCTCATTTTGATATTTGCTTTAGATAATAACACTATTCAGGTTCCATAAGTCATCTGAAAACTCTACCTGGCTCGTGACAAGGAGAGTTCCCCCTCCTGATGTAATGGAGGTCATTGCAGCATGAGAACAGGCAAGTCATCTCCTGACAGCTAATTCATTCCTGTGCTCCTCGTCCAGCCATCTCCTGAGATTTCAGGCTGTGGAGTTGTTAGTATGAGCGTGCATATGCGTGCTCATTTTTATGTGTGCACATGCTGGCTGGAACACTGAACTCCAGCCTGTGCTGGTTTTGCTCCCGGTGCGCTGCCTTCTCCGCGCTCCGCCGGCTGTGCAGTCAGAGACCTTCTAGCACTAGTGCCAAAGGACTGCGACAGACCCCTGGGTGGCAGCAGGCCATTTGGTTGATGGATTATCCACTCCAAACAGGAGACAGTAATCTTCAGAGGAACAGGCCCAGAGAAGGGGGCAGAGTTAATCACTTTGAGCACGGACAACAGTTGGAGAAGGAGGGGGTGGGCAGTTCTAAGAGAAGACAGTGTGGTTTGGAGGGGAAGAGAAAGCAAAGGGGAAATTAAAAACATGGAGCAAAAAGTCAAGGGCTCTTGCTTGGCCAGGAGAGACAAAAGATGACTGGGTTTTTTATAGCAGGATAGGACTCTGCCTCCACCAGCATCCTCATTTTGTCATTGATTTCTCACATGTTCAGTGGAAAACAGCTGCCCACTGATCACTCCACCGTGGGACACTGCAGCCTCTCCCCATAAATACACACATGCTTGCATGGTTACGAATGGGAGAGGTGGGGGAGCAGAGTGTTGTTTAATCTCTGACCTCATTGCCCATATTGAGATGGCAATGAGAAGTGCTCAGGCAGGTATTTTATGCCTTATAGATTCAAAGAACAGATTCTGCTTGAGACTGTATTAAGAAGTGGGGAATTTAGATTACAAAGGCATCTCTGTGTTTCTACAATATTCACATAAAGATGTTTTTGAACTCCATACCACATTACTCCAGGGAAGCCATTCTGGGCTTCATACCAAAAAAACTGTATGTTGGGCAGAGGGTTTTTTCACTTTTCTGATCTGCAGCTAGGTCAGTGAGTATATTAGCCACTATTTCCAAATCTTAACAGGTTATCTCTAGGCTCTTAGCAGCCTACACAGCATCTCTCATTTCACAGAAGGGCTTTGATATATAGGGGTTGAAAGCATTGCAAGTCCTGAGTATTAATGCCTGAGTTCAAAATTCAATAACCAGTGTCAAGAGACAGGATATATTTATATTGTTATTGCACGTGCCAATGGATGATCCCACTACACACCATCTTTCCATTTATTTTTCTTGTGTTTGGCCATGGAAGGATGTGATATGGCACAGAAATTTTGCAAAGTTTAGGACAGTCAAGAGACCTGAAGTGAGAGCCTTGTAAGCACCACTGTTCTGCTTTGGGTTTTTATCAATGTCAGTTCAAGAGGAAATCCACACCAGTCCTGGGCTGAGGTCCCTGAGAGCACTTGCATACTCTTCACCACCTCTGCTCCAGGGCTGCATGTATAAGGCAAATATGTACACTATTCCCAGGTACAAATCTTCTAGTTTTCTTTTGCTGGAAGGACAAACCACATACTCTAAACATCTTGTATTACACAGACTAAAGGACAGTGGATGGAAAAAAGCAATTAAAAATATTAGCACTAGTTACAATTAAAAACCACAATTTCTAACATACACCTGAAATCTTAATGACCAGATTAGACCAATGCTCCATCTAGTCCAGCCTGCAGCCTCTAAAAGTAATTCTTCCTGGCTGGTCCAGAGGGCAGTAGAAAAGACACACAAATGGACAACACTTACAACTTG
Source organism: Lanius collurio (assembly GCA_020086605.1). Lineage (NCBI taxonomy): Eukaryota > Metazoa > Chordata > Aves > Passeriformes > Laniidae > Lanius > Lanius collurio. Next base: position 16,699,627 of record JACBWW010000004.1, on the reverse strand, counting down.
TCATGTGGAGCAGTTTCTTCCTACTTTATACTTCTGTTTGTAACAGGTCTAAACTTTTAATAAGAAGGTTTATATCTCTTAACATTTATAAATATATATGTATGAATTTAGATATATTGCAGCTGTGCCTGTTTTCACTAATTACTGAGTACCTTGAAGCCATTATAACCAATGCAGGGCACAGTGACAAACCAGTTGACTGTGTCTTTCTGGGCCCAGCCATTCCTTGTGATACAACAGTGACAAAGAATGAGTCAAAGTGGTCATCAAGGTGTCCTGTCCAGGCCTTCCTAGTCATATGAATCACTTGGCTCCATCACATCACCAGATCATCTTAGGCACTTGTGTGGGCTGGAGTTGAATCACCAAGACCATATGAGGCATTTCAGTTCCCAAGATCAGTTCAGTTGCTCCAGTCAACTGCAGGTAAATTCCAGAGCATCTTTAAAAATACAGTAAAGGTATTGTAGATGCCCAGAAGATAAGGGGCTAATATGTATGTCTCAAACACCAATAGCTAGATAGCCATGGAGCCAACCAAAGACCACTGGTAAGATCATGCTGTGCAAATGACCAAGAAAGAACATGATGTGACTGGAGAAAGGGGCCATATGGAGGTAGAGCAGTGCTTTTCTTGGACAAATATCCTTGTTCTGGCTCCTGGAGGTAAGCACAACACAGTACAGTGCAAGTGCAGGAATGAGGTCAAGAGATGATCATGGACTGTTGAGCAAAGGTCAGTCCAGTAGGGGAGGATGAAGACACCAAAGACCCCTAAAGACTTCTGACCCATTTTCAGAAGGAAATGAGCTGTGCATTATGACTAATTTGCATAGAAAGATAAACTTACCTCCAGAGTGGGGAAAACTTATGTATACAAAGGTACCCTCACAAACCCCAGGTCTGTGCCCCCAGGACCCTGGACACTCCATCATTTGGATCAATGCTGGAGCCAACACTGATGATGGATTCCTCCCTCCCTCCCTTTAATCTCTCTCTCTCTCACCCTACCCCTTTTTCAAAGTCCACCTCTGAGTATTTATAAGGGAGTAACTTAGACCAATTTCCATGCCAAGTGCATCAGTTGTGTTATAATTTGGGCTCGGAGAACCTCTCCTGTCCCCTCTCACTCATTGGCCTGGTGTTTGGGATGTTGGGGAGCCAGAGAAAAGATGTTGCTGGTCCCTGTGGAAGAAGGAATTACTTGATGAGAGGAGCTTATGTCTGTCATGGCTTTTTGGAGAGAAAGCCAAGAGCACAGGCTGCAAGGGTTTTGTCCGTAGAATTTGGAGGAGGAGTGGAGGGCCTTGAATTGAGACAATGGACAGGAGATGAAGGTGGAGGACTTTTCATGTATAAAGTCCTAGATGTTATATTTGGGGTGGAGAGGGGCTAGCCACTGTTGATTGCCACTGACTGGTGGGCCTGCAGTGCTGGGGAAATGTGGAGGCTGTGGAGGGACAGGGCCTTGTGAGGACATCTGTAGTTCCAAGCTGAAAGAAGACAAGAAAACTTGATGTGATTCAGAGAACAGCCTTGCAGATGCACCACAGCCCACCCTGCAGGGATCCCCCTTGGGATAATGGAACATTTGCCGTCATGGCCTCTCTGGCTCCTCCTGAAGCTGCCAGCAAGGAAGATATCTGGGGAAAGTATGATAGCACCTGAGCTGCATTTCAGCCTTGGGAGTCCCCAGCCCTGTGGTTACCATGCATGCTTTTTTTGTTAATACTTATTTTGCAGTCTTCCTCTGCAAGTGGAATCACTCAATGGTACTCATTGCTTCAGCTGGACAATTTTTAATAGGTACAATATAAGGGAAAAAGAGCATCTTGATTCCAAGCACTTATTAAAGGGGCTTACAACCCCCAACCACAGCACATTCTCTAGTGCAACATGTCTCAGTGTCTTTGGCTGACGTCTTTGGTGACATTGATGATGACTAAAGGTTTTTCCCAAGCAATGTAAAGTTTAACCCTGATTTACAGCAAGGACTGTTATATTAATACCAGCAGTATTTCTCTTTTGCTGTTTCAGGGTGTGGCACAGAAGGGGAAGAGTGAGCATACCTCTTCCTGCTGGGCTGAGGGTAAGAGATACATGCAGTATACTAGAAGCTGTCCTGCAGTTATGGCTGGGACAAAAGATGAGGCCAGCCAGATTCCACTCATAATAATCAGGAGATTGCTAAAGATTCTAATCAGGCAGAAATATTTTCCCATCAACTCATTACAAATTATAAGGAGGCTGCAGCTCTGGATTCTGGCTGCCTTTTCTCTTGCTGAAGTTAATGAGTGCCTCTGCTGAAGGCTTTGGTGGCTCATTTGGTGTGACACATGAGCAGTGTGAAGAAGGAAGGGAAGAAGGGGCAGGCGAAAGAGCCCAGAGCAGGGAGGGTATCCCAAGGAGCAGGGTTGTTTTGTCTGACCTGGAGAAAGGCGAGTATTTGCCTGCTTCTTTTTCTGGGGAAAAAAATAAGGGAAGGCTGGCTAGTGGAAGTGTTGCTCCTGCAGATGGTGGTGGTTTTGAATATGATCTCTTCTTGAACTTCTTTGTGAGCCTGACAATGAGTACATGAAGGGACCTTCATCCTGTATTGTATATTGGTTGTGAGCCTGGGTTAGTGTGTGATAGCAGCTGAGAACAAATGTGAGAAAGTGTGAGAAAAAACAGTGCGGAGACTTGGAAGGAGCTGTGTTTTGTGGAGGTTTCTGCTGGCCTGTATTCCTCCTCACCCATGTCACTGAGGAGAATTTTGATTGAGTGCATCAGTGCAGTGCTTACACAGACAAAATGTTGCTGCCTGTTGGCTCACCAGCACCTCTGTTTTCCTCCCTGGTCTTCTAAAGAATTTGGCCATGTGAGGAGAAGCTTGCAGTAGAAACATCTCTGGGAGACTCAAAACATAAACTGAGTTTTATTAAGCAGCATCTGACACTTTTGTGAGACTAGTACAAGGTCTTACTGTCTGACCAAAGCTACCAAGCCTATTGACCCTGAGAGGCTGCTCTTAAATATGGAGGTCCGTGGCAGGCTGTATTTTTTATGAAGATAACCCATACTCTTGCTAATCCCCCTTGTGTCAGCTACTCAATAACCTACCTCACAGATTCCTCTGTATCTGTGAAACCATTTGTCTGCTGAGACAAACATCCTCCTCTCCTCTCATGAGGGGCAAAGGTGATCAAGGTGGAAACAAAGAGCTTCTGTGGGGTGATAGGAATCTGTGGCAAAATAGGTGTTGGATATATAGTTCTGTTAATTCACCACCTACTTTGATGTCAAGATGCTAAATAACAAATTTTGGTTCTGCAGACCCTACAAAGCTATCTTGACTTTTTAGTCTCTTTATCTTAGTCACAAGGTGTGGGGGTTATCAGCTGTCCACTGCTTAATTTTGTGGCAAGCTTGCCTCCTTATGTCTCGGAATATCCAAGACCATTCACAAACAGCCTAATATATCCCTCGACTGAGCAGCTCCACTCAAGCCAGTGTTAGTGACAGCTATCCCCAGAGCAGAAGTTGAGAAGAGAAATATAGCTCAAACCTCTTATGATGTTAAGTCATTTATTCCCTCTGTCCTGGAGGGGAACAGAGGACCCGACCTGGGCAACAGTTGGCGAGGTAAGAGGGAGGGGCTTTCCATCCTGCTGGTTTTATCACAGATGGGGGAAAGGGGATACCAGGGGCGGAGATGGGACAACCAACCAACCAGATCAGAGGGCGGGCGGCTTGAACCTAAGGTAGACCAGACTCAGTCACATGACAGGGACCCGGGCGAGGGGTGGGGCCCAGGGGGTCCACCGCAACAACAAGGACTCTCTGGAAACCTGAGGAATGAATAATGTCAGAGGAGCAATATCCAAGATGGAAGGAATATAAGCAAGGCTCAGAGGCTGCTGTCCAAGAAGAGTTTGTAAAGAGATAGGAATTTTTGAAGGTGAGATAGAAATGCATGCTTGGGCTCTATGGCTGGCTTTCCCTTCTTGCAGAGTCAGGAAAGGAACCTGAGAAGCATCTATTGGATGCTATTAACATGTTGTGGTGCATCTCTTTGGGCTCTGTTACCCTCCCAATAGCCTCGGTTGAAGGGTGGATAGCTATATCTAGTTGATAGGTATAACTGAAGGCCTATTCTTCACCTGTTACACAATTTACTGTCTTCACACACGAAGGCAAAAGCCACATAGTTAAAATGGTACTGTTCCTCGTGTGGTATGTAGGTACTGGCTAGCAGCAAATAGTCTCAAGGAAAAAGATGCTTGGAGTCTGTGTGAGGGCATTAAATTAGATGTACTTTAATTTGGACAGAAGAATGTTAAGTAGAAAAATTAAAACTCAAGTAATTAGCATCTGAGATTTCAGGAAGCAATTCGTTTGGTAATTCCACTGTCAGCTTGCTGAGCTTAAGATTCTGGGGTGTGTTCTTAGTTTTTTGCTTCTGGCACTCTTTCAGCTGCTATCTCTATGCTACATTGCTTCACACCTGGATTGACCTGCCTTTATAATGTGTCCTTGACATCCAGTCAAGGTGGTGTTGAAGCAGAAACAGTCCTATTAAAATGCTGGTGAGAAATCTGACGCTCTTTCTCTAGTGCTATTAATAGTGGGTTTGTATCCTCCTCTAAAGTGGCTGTGCTTTCATGCTCCCATCCAAGCCCCTCCAAGGATCTCTGAATGTGCCTGCCAGAGATCCTTGTTCACAATATGGGGTGTATGTGTTGGAGTAAATGCAGGGAAGGGGCACTAGCAAGGCTGTTGTCCAGTCTGAATATGGTGAAGCACCTGAAGACTAAGGACCAAACCAGACTTTGTGGTAGCACTTCTGCTTCTTGCCCTCTTTCTCTGGCTAGAGATCCTTGTGAGTGGTGCCATTATCTCCACCAGAGTGCAAGGAAGCAGCAAGCTTGGTGTGGTAGCTATGAAGGCCTTGTGCACCTGACAGGATTTAGTCAGGAAACTTTCAGGTACTTGTGTGAATTCCTCTCTGCCTGATCTGGATGGTATCTAAGGAGGCACGTGGCCAAGGCACACTGAAGTGGCTATGCAGTACAGCAATTGACAAGTGGTGTCCTTTGGGAGTCCAAATTGTGACCAATGTTATTTACTATCTTTATTAATTACATAGATGAAGGAATCAAGTGCACCCTCAGCAAATTTGCAGGTGAAAGCAAGCTGAGTGGCATGGTACCACACCTGAAGGATGGGATGGCATCCAGAGGTTGATAAGTGGGGCATGGGAACCTTCATGAGGTTTAACAAGGTCAAGTACAAGGTGCTGTACCCAGGTTGGGGCAATGTCCGATATCAACACAGGCTGAGGATGAACAAACTGGGAGCAGCCCTGCTGGGAAGGATTTGGGGATGCTGGTTGATGAGAGGCTGGACATGACCCAGCTCTTGGAGCCGAGAGAGCCGGTTGTATCCTGGGCTGCATCCAAAGCAGTGTAGGCAGCAGGGTGAGGAAAGGGATTCTGCCCCTCTGCTCTGCTCTGGTGAGACCCCACCTGCAGTGCTGTGTACAGTTCTGGGGTCCCCAGCACAGGAAGGACATGGACCTGTTGGAGTACATTCAGTGAAGACCCACTAAGTTCTTTGTAGGGGTGGAGCACCTTCCCTATGAGGAAAGGCTGAGAGAACTGTTTGTTCAGCCTGGAGAAGAAAAGGCATCAGGGTGACCTAATTGCAGCCTTCCAATACCTAAAGGAAGCCTACAAGAAAGATGGGAAGGTGTTGCGGTTTGACACAACTAAGCATCAAGCACACAAAAAATCATTTATTTTATAAGGAAAACAAAATAAGAAAATATTGAGAAAAACTAGATAGCTGTGAGGCAAAACAGGTTCAAACTTAAATGGTTGCAGTACTAACAGTTTTATTACTAACAGAATTAAAAGTTAAAAGATATAACAAGAAATTAAAACAAACAACCACTCCCCCTTCTTCCCAGCACTTTTCTCTTTTTCTTAACTAGCACAAAAGATAACACAACATAGAATTCTAGTCAGGGTTACAGTTCTTGAAAAGTCTCTTTCTTATGCTTGAGGAAAAAAAGGGTTTCTTCTTGCTCCGCGTGGTTTCTCAAACTGCCCCCAACAGCAGACCCACCTGGAAAGAAACAATCTGCTGTGGTGTAATACATCTCTTCCATGGAAAAATATCAGTTTTTTCACACTGCCACACCTGGCCCATCACTTGGGGTTATCAATCTTTTTAAGGATGGGTCACTTTGGCCTGAACACAAAGGCTTTTTCTGCTACAAATCCTTAGAAGCCTCTCACTGCTCCTATATATCCTGGCATAGGCAACTCTTCACAATCTTCACGGGCCACACGTGAATCTTTCATTCCCCCATGTACTCAAATGGATTAAAGAGACAAACAGTTTGAGATATTACAGTTTCTTACCCACGGCATGCAAGAAGTATTTTTAAGCTCCGCGCGAAGAACGCGGCACTGCCCCCTTTCTCCATTGCCATTCCCAGCTATGTCTCACATGGCTCACTCTCTCTCTGACTCTGAAGCCTCTATGTTGAACAATGTTCTTGTTCAGGCTTTATGGTGAAGAAAGCCTCGCTCCCTTTGTGCTGCTGGCTGCATGGTGTTTTCATCAGTTCAGCCTGAAGTGCGCTGGCTGCAGACAGGAGGCCCCTGCTAGCTCCGTGTGGAGATCAGGGGGACCCGCTGGTCCCAAGAAGCCACTCTGGAAAGATTTTAGCTGTGTGCCAGTCCATGGCTGGGTTTAGCTGCCTGGGCTCTGGGATGGTTCCTCCCCCAGCAACCCAGGGTCTGTGCCGTAGCATCAGGAAGAGGAGAAGGGGGCCGTGGCTTCGGCCTGGCCCATCACGGCTTCAGCCCGGCAGGGCCCGGAGTCTCCGAGGCCTCCCCACCTCCCTCAGGCAAGCTGGAACCAGAGGGAACTCCCGCCTTTCTGTGCAGTTTCAATGTTTAGATTGTGAGAAGCGTTCTTGGTCCGAAAATCTGTCTATCAACTCAGATTCAACCCGCTACAGGAAGGACTTTTGACAAGATGATGCAGTGACAGAACAAGGGGGCATGGCTTCAAACTGAGAGTGAGTTTAGATATTAGGAAAAAAATCATTACTGTGAGGGTGGTGAGACACTGGAATAGGTTGCCCAGAAAAGTTGTGGATGCCCCATCCCTGGAAGTGTTCAAGGCTAGGTTGGATGAGGCTCTGAGCAATCTGGGCTAGAGGAAGGTGTCCCTGTCCATGGCAGGGGAGTTGGAACTAAATGATCTCTAGAGTCTTTTCCAGCCCAAACCATTCTGTGATTCTGTGAATTCCAACCAGCAGTTTGTGCAGGCTGTGGAAAGGAGCATGATGAGTAATTATGCACTATGTTGCAACACAGCTACACAGGGAGGTTTAAATGCCTCTTTCCAGCTATTGCCTGATTGCTGCTGTGTTAACAGGAGCAAGGATCCTCTCTCTTTTGGCATTCAAACCCTGCATGCACAGTACAACATTTTTAGCAGGGACTTCATCTTTCAGCTAATTTCGCTGCTACTTTTGCAATCTTCTGCCTTCACTGTCATATCCATCCTTCTTTTCTAAAACTGTTATGCCAACTATCCATCCATCTCAGCCCCTTGCCACCTGCTTCAGGATTTTAACTTCCATTGAGGTGTTAAAATATTGCTTGGCATATACAGTTTTTGTAGTAACAGACAGAACTAGGGAAAGCCCTAGAAAAAGCATATTGGTTAAGTTTTATTAATGCACTTGGTTTTAGGGAAGGCAAGACCTACCTTGAAGCAAAGGGCCTGAATCAAATGCTTCAAATGCATAAAAACCTTCAGACTTAGAACTTTGGAACAGCTACTACTGCAGATTTTCTTCTAGTTTGTTGTTGTTTTGGGTTTTGTTTTTTTTTTTCCCTGTATGCTTTAGGATGCTAACCAAAAGGGACTTAGAGAAAAAAGTAAGGCTTCACTTTGGACTATAACTGTCTCCCACCAATATACTTAGTGTTTCCTTTTACTTCTGTATCAGCTGGGAAAAGTGGGGGGGAAATGGAGCAAGTTGGTAAGATAGCCTGGCTTGGTTTCTCCACCAAGATCTTCCATTTCCTGAGGTATTACAGTCACCTCTTCCAGCATAAGTCACTGACTTAGGGCAGTGCACATTCACCAAATAACCTGTGAGTGGCTGCCCATCTCAGTGTTCTTGCCAATCAGCTGAGCCACCTGCCCATCCTTTGCTTCAGATGTAGATTCTGTAAGAGGGGATGAGTAACCTAGAATTGACCTGCTTACTGGGTTCTAGGGCCCAGACCTGGAAAGAAAGATCAGATTAATATTACAAAAAGTGAAAGAACAGCCACTGAACAGTTAGCATAGAGCCTGGAGTCTGGCACTGGGCTAGGAAGATGGAGGCAGGGAAGAATTGGTGCAGTTTTGAACATGGTAAATCCTACTTAACTCAAGTCTAAGAAAATGAAGTTGGATCAGGGTTTTTTTTTCTTGTGAACTAATGGTGAGTGCTAAGCCTTGGAGAGGGCCAAGATCCTATGATGTTCAAGTAAATACCTATTTTTGTTACAAAAAGTTTGAACTGTTCATCCCAGCCTTCTAGTCTCCTGGCAACACTGAAGAACAGACCATGCTGGGACCACTATTTTAATCAACCTAATTGTAGGTCCTCTGTCTCCTCCCCCAGCAATCAGACTCCTGGGAGAGAGAAAACCCTTTTGAATACATCACCTAACGGACTTGGGGACTCTTTAGTTTGCCCTGCTGCAGTTACATGTTTTGCAGTGCAGTATTCATTTCGTATTTCTTGCCTGGAAACAAGGCATTACTTTGGGGGGCTTGCATTTTCCTGTCTGTTACATTAAAATGAATTTTTTGCTTGCACTTCACCAAAAATACTTCAGTTGGATATTAACTGCAAATAGAAATGCTTTGCAGTTCCAACATGTTTCCCTGAGTACCTCTCTTCCTGCCCGTGATGTTCAAAAGGCCTTTCTACCTCCTGCTCCTGTCCAGAGAAGTGCTCTCTTGCCTATGCAGATATGCAAAACAAATATTTTGTGTACAAACCATACAGTGATAAGAAATATTTACTCTGATAATGAGAAACATCAACTATTTTCAGTCTTCTTAAATACCTCTAGTTCTTTATCAGGGAATTGGTTTATCCTAACCTTCTCAGCCTCCTGGACTTCTGCAGTCCCTGGGCTGCTTTTCCAGCATGGTCAATGAGAGAGAGAAGCCCTGGTGCTGAAGTGTCATCACACAGTGAGAAATTATGGCATCTGGGATGATACTGGGAACAAGTGTATGGCTACCCAGAAGAACTGGTGTAAGGGCTGGTGTAAAAATACTTCAGTGCAGTGTAATTAAACTGCTGCACTTAGCGCAAATGAACCAGGCTGTCCCCTTGCCTCTCACTTTCTTCCACTGTATCTAGTGGCAGTAAAAAGCAAAAATAATAGTTTTGTATTTTTCTCCTCAAAACTGTGTACACAGTACTGGGTGACAAAACCCATCTGCTCACCTTCACTGCCTAGCAGCAATATAACACTGGCCCCAGTGTCAGGGCACATCACAGCTTCCTCTTCTTGCTTTCTCTTCTTCTTCAGAGCACCTGAAAACAATTAGGAAGCCATTTCTGCCCATTTTTTTCCTGGTTGCACTCTTTCCCCTCTGTGTTCAAAGGATTGACCTCAAATCTATCTTTATCAGACAAGTGACCTGAAGTGCATGCTTCTAGCCATGGCTCTTCCAGGGTCACTGCTGGAAAGCCTCCCAGGCATGAAAAGAGATTTCTGTTTCCACAGCTGATCCTGCAGCACCCGTTGTCCACATAAAACCTGCCCAAGAAATGGGTAGGACCAGCAGCAAGCAGAGCTGTTGCTGGGAGTTCATGGTGCCTGTGCCCAGGGGTACCCTGCTGTGCTGGGAATACTGGATGCCCAGGAAGCTCTCCTGCCTCTCCTCAAGCGAGCTCTCAAACACCAGGCAGTATCTTGAAGCAATTTAGAATGCACTGGGGGAGGCTGATGCAATTCTTTCTTTATTCCCCACTCTGTTCTAGTGCTGTAACCCAGCAAAGGCGCATCTATCCGAACTGGGGGCACCATGCAGCCCTCACAGGGGCACTAAATAAAGCCCTTGGTGCTGCTCAATGGCCCCTCAATTTCTGTTATATTGTTGCAGGAATCGTACTTTCTTTCTTCATTTGTATCCTTGCTCTCCCTACCCCTTTTTCTTTTGAAAAAATCCACAGAGTGATTAGATTTGCAAATGAATGGGCAGGGAAGTGACAACAGAAGTGAGCTGGAGCTGAGGAGCACAGGTATAATTACTGTAATTAACTCAAGCAGCAGGGGCACAGCCAGTGGTGGGAGCATCGCTGGGAGTTGCCGTGGGCGAGAGATGGGAGAGGAAAAATGGCCAGCTGCAGAGATAGTCCTCTGCCCCGCGGGCCCCCATTCCCCTCTTGAGTGCCTTGATAAGAAAAGTATAGTTGTGCCCTGTCCCTGTGGCATGTCCACTTAGGCTACAGGGACCCACATCTCCCCAGGTAAGGTGCATGCAGAGGAGCTCATTCTGTCTGGTACCAAAATTACTCCATGTCCTGCTTGGGCAGCCGCTAAGATGCCCTCGTTTCCTGTAAGTCCCCAGGAGGTGGGAGCACCCAGTGTGCAACAGCAGTAGCGCCCTGCCAGGCAGAGAGAGCCAGAGCACAGGGAAGCAAAACCCCTCAGCCACAGCTGAGCCCTTGCAGGAGGAGCTGGGCCAGCTGGGGCCAGCTGACAGCTTGTCTCAGAAGCTCTTCAGCAGCAAAATATGTTACCCATTGACTTTGCTAGGTGCTGGTCTGTGACTTTATGGTTGATCTAAGAAATGGCCTTAAGGATCTTCACTGCTGGCAGACTGAATAGGAAGCATGACCTTTTCAATTTGGAGAGAATAGCCATGGGTCCATATGGAGACATGTATGGCATGGGAGGCAGTGTTTCATGCACTCCTGATCATAACGCCAGGAAAGTTTTATGATCACTAAAGGAAGCAGTACATCTTTGTCTGCCCTAATTCCACTAGTTATAGTGCTGCTGTCACTTTTCTCCTCTTGGTAGTACACACTTCCATAACCCGTATTACATTCCTCTGGGAGCACTGCAGGGCATGATGCTCCCAGCACATGCTCCCTTCCCATTTCCATGAGCACACTCTGCCCCTCCAGCAGAACACTGTGACACAGCTGCCTGCACCACAGGTCCTACAACAGCTCTAGCTCTTGTCAGAAGGACTTCTCTTTGTGTAAAGAGATGGGAGGCTGATTTCAAATACAGGTGTTAGAAATCATTGCTTGCCATTGGTCCTATTCTTGGGGTCTGAGACTGACACCGGTTTTAGGGTTTTATAATCTTTCTAGAATGTGACTGTAGTTTGGGTGGGTACATTAGATTTAGTGTATAAGAAGTTCCCACAGGAAGACAAAAACATAACAACCCCCAAAACCTCTATATTTTTGGAACTGCACAGACCAGTGAGTCTGGAATGTAAACTGTTTTCCTATCCAGAGCTATGGGGTGAGGGAGGCAGGTTCAGGCAGCCACAGGGGTCTGAGGCTCTGTAGTCTGTGGGAACTCAGCACTTCTGTACAATGAATCATTATGATTACACAGAAGCTTTAAAATTCTCTAAAATATGCATCACCTCTTTGGGCATCATGTGGGAACTTACACATCTTCCAGTTTTTACTTAATACCTACTTATCACCTCTTTTGGGTATTTTGCTTACTTATCATATACTTACATGTTTTACCTACTTTTACATACTTATGCATAACCTATACAGTTCACTTACTTACACATAACTCACTACTTCTACATCTTACTCTATTTTTACTTAACACAGTACATACACATTTTACTTACTTTACACTTTTCACTTACCTAACACAGTACTTACACACTTTACTAACTTATCCATACTACAGCACATATACATTTTGCAACTGCAGTGCATGAGATTACACCTTGCTTGATTAGTCTACTTCGTCCAAGAGCTCTGCACGCACTTTTCAGAAAATAAGATTGGTTTTAGTCTTGTGCAGCACAGTCTTTTTTATCTGTTCCTTGCTGTCTTGGTACTTAGTTTTTCAGCTTCTTCTTTCCCAATTCTTTTTCAGTTTAGCACAGTTTACCTTTCAGTCCTTGATGCTCCAGATCCAGGCAAGCAAAGTCAAGATGATGGCAGCAACAATACCCACCCAGTGATCAGCAGTCAAGTTAGGCCAAGAAATCCAAACAAACCAGCAAAGGAATCAGATCTAAGCCCATCCCACCTCTCCCTAACTGACCCTTCTGACTGGGCTTGAAAACCCTCCAGGAGCTGATCTGCTGCAGCTGAAGGTGGAAGACCAGGTGAAGCTGGTGAGGGTAATTCCAGCCTGAACTCACTCTGAGGGCTCCAATAGGAATAACTACAGATGGTTTGGCTGGGCCATGCTATTATGATTCAGAACACCTTACAACAGTAGTCACCCCTAGAAACAGTTACGCAGGTTTGTTGGAAGAGGACTGTGGTTTTGTTGCTGAAAGTTTAATGATCCAGGCTCTGCTCCACATAGTGTTGAGAGCACATAAATGTGTGCCTGGCGTATTTAGAAAAGAGATTTGCTGAAGCTGGGTAGGGAATGGTGTGTGTGTTTTGCTGTTCTGTAAAAACTTCAAAACTCTCCCTTTTCATTGTGGAAAATACCTGATGTGAGGGATGGGGAATGCAGAGTTCTGTGAATATCTTCGGTTTAGACTGATCAAAAAAGGTATAGGAAATAGGATTGTAAGGGGCTTTGAGAGATTGTCTAGTTTGTCTCCTTGCCCAAGGCATGTCCAGCTGCACCTTCTTTGCCTTTGCAATATTTTGACTGAACTCTGGGCAAGTTATTCCAGTGCTTCCCTATTCTTAACAGATTGGCCCAAATCTTCCATGCTGAAGTTGAATTTATTGCCTCTTATTCACCATGGGCATGGAAAATCTGATTACTTTTTTCCTTGTAGCAGCTGTTCAGATATTTGAAAACTGTTACGGCGTGCTTCCCTCGTCATCATTTCTTTATCTGGACATCCTCTGTTCTGTCTACCCTTGTTTGCCATGGACCCTAAATGTTTGACTATTCCCCTTCTTTCCTGGGCTCTCTCCAATGGGTCTCTGTCTCAGAGTGGGACACTCAACACTGGACATAATACTTCAGGGACTAAACTACATCACAGGTCTATCAGACTGACCTTAGAGTCCCAATATGATACTTGTTTGTCCTGTGGTGGTGAGGTGTGCTTTTTTCTGCTTTTCAGACTGTGGTGTGCAGGAACTTCCAGACTCCTTTTTGTAGAATTGCCACATAGACAGCTGTTCCTTTTTCTTATTTTTGAAGTTGATTATTCCCACTTAAGTCTAATTACATGAATGTGTCCTGGTTGAATTTTACCTTGTGTTCTCAGATCAGTTGTCCAATTTGGTGTGATTGTCTTGTATTCTGTTTCTGTCCTCTAGTGTATTCAATCCCTCCCATCTTGATGTCATCTGCAGATTTAATAAGTATACTCTTTATTCCATTATCCAAGTCATTAATGGAAATACTGACTAGTGCTGGACCCTCCAATGAATACCTCTAAGATCCACTCAATACACCTTTCACTTGGCAATGAAATAATGATAACTATTTTAAAGAAATGTTTTTCTAACCAAATGTTATTATTGCACAGTAGGTTCCACCTAGACATTCTTCTCTTGAATATCTTGAGTCACTTGCAAAACATTGAGACATGGCACTTGCTGCCTCCCAAGGCCTGTTACTCTGTTGGAAGAGGAGACTATATTGCTGTGACTAGAGATGCTCTTGTAAATCCCTCTTGGTCCTTATGCTGCTCTTTGGGAATAATTTAGGTTCAAGGCTCTCCTATTTAAGGGATAGAGCTCAGCACTTTAAACCAATAGCTCTGAGTAGCTTCATGTGTACTCATAAAATCTACTTCGTGCTTGGAGGTAGTTACTTACTACTAGTGGTATTTATACTGAAAGGAAGGCTAAGTCCCAGGAAACTCTGATTCTAAGAACCAACCCTGATGCTAAGAACCAACCCAAGGAAACTTGCCCCTAGATCCTGGTCCAAAAACATAACTCAGGTAAGCCAGGTTGCAATGGGCAGCACAATTCTTCAACAGCATCAGTGGCTTTCCTCAGAGATGTAGGCACCAAGTAGGGCTGGTGATGACAACCAAGCTCCCTCAGGCTGAGGGTGCTCACAGCTTGGATCTTCAGCTGTGCTGGGCACTGGGCTGCCTAACAGGGACCATGCAGGGGCAGTGCTTAAAAGAAACAGAGTAAGCATAGTCCCACATTCCCTAAAGAAATAACTTGCATCCTGATCCAGGAATGAGGATAGGTTGTGCATCTCAGTTGCTCAGAGATGTCTGGGGATGAGAGTTTGGGCAGGCACCTTGCTCCAGGCATGTCCCCTCTCCTTGTGCACATCCTGCTGCTGTCTTTGGGGGCTCATGTCTCCTTCACTTTACCTTAGCCAGGGGGAATGAGGACACTATCTCCCTGCCTCAGGTGAGGAGTGGCACTGATATCCTGCCTGCTGGCTGTCTGGGCTGAGCCTTGGCACTGCTGGCTGCGCTGCCTAGCACCTCAGCCACACACTAACTGGACTCTGTTCCTCAACATGTTCTGCAAATGGGTATTTAAATGCTCTCTGTTCAGCAGACAACTGTCAGGGAATATCAAATTGCAATTGTCTGCCTCTCTTGTTGCTTGGATAATTGGATGGTAAAAAGCAGAATACCGTTTCTCCCACCACATCAATAAGTTCATTTACGTATTTTTAGCAAACAAATGTGCCAAAATTTAGAAGCTACTAAACATAGAAAGTCTCAGCACATTTTTCTGTTTTTTGTTTTTTGTTTTTTTTTTTTTCTTGAGATCTTATTGACAAGAACTCTCTCTCATATACTTTGGAAAGAAATGAAGCAATCAACAGCAATATATACTTTTTTCCAGTGTGGGGAAATTTTTTTGTTCTAAACTCATTAATTCCCAGCTGTATTCCAACATCACACTGAGTGGTGTTAACATAACTGAAGGGACTCTTTCTAAAGTTCTAAAATTAAGATTTTTATTTTCTCAGCTCTGCCAAGGAAAGACTCACCTGCCACTGCACCATGCTGTGAATGGGTGAGAACTGGATGAAAAACTCAGCAGAAGGTGAAGAAAACCAGTAAAAAATCACAGCAACCAACATTTTGAATACTCTCTTAGTCATTCCGGGGTTTTCTCCCTTTCTGCCTGTTCCTTGTCTGTATTCATATCTAAAGCCCTGATGCTGAAGTCAAGTCTATATGTATATTTGTAGGATCAAGGGGCACAGATTGGAGCTTTTCAGGGCATTAACCACTAGTTAGCTGCTTGGAAAACTCATATTACACTTCTATAAATAATTTAAAAAATAAGAGCTTATCCAAATTTGTAATTAAATTGTGCAACTCATCAAAATGTCATCAAATTACATTAAAAATGGCTTCTTAAAGTGACTTTAGCCCAGTAAATATACTGTAAGTTGTGGTTGCTACTGGAGCAAGTAAGAGTGTCAGCAGAATTGGGATGAATGTTTGCTGGTACAATAGATCAGATGAGCAGAATGAATCTAGTTTTCTTGTGGCTTATGCTTTTAGAAGCTGAGAGTACTTGTGAAGTAGAAAACAGGTGTTCTGCTATAAAAAGGAGAGTGTGTGGCCACGGATACCAAAGACCTGCTTCCACATGACTTACACTTTTTTTCTCAGATGTTTCTGCTGTTGGCATGTTGCTTACTTTGGGCCAGAGCCCTTAAGGCAAGGCTGGGGAATGGTATTTGAAAAACATAAAGGTTGCTCTTTTTGGAGCTACCTGCATGTAGAAAAAGAATGTCTAGGGGTGCTTAAACAGAACATGCTTTCTAGAGAAGTGGGAGCTGGATCAAACCTTGTTTTTCTTTTGTCCTGAAAACCTCTTCCCAGATGGGAATAAGCCTGGCAGCAGAAATCAGGAGATGACACTGGGAAAAATGGAAAGCAGTAGAGCCTTCTCTTCCCTCTCTGGTGTGCAGCACCCTGGCCACACACAACCTCTTGGGCCATACCTCTGCCACAGTTTCTTGGTGCAATCCAAGTCAGTGCAGTAAAGGCTTTGCTACCTGGGAAGATCTGCACAGCTCTCTGTGGAGAACCTCTGTAGGATGTAGCCATCCTCTGGCAGTGTGTATGGGGGCTCAGAGTTGCAGGGGAGGTAGAGTTTCTTTAAAGATTGTTGCTGAGCACTTGGGTTTACACTTCTTCTCAGCAGGTTCACTTCACTGCCATCTCTGATGTACACCTCAGAGAGAGGGACATCTCTAGGCCATGAGCTCAAACAAAATTAGAAGGTGAGCAAGTATCAGCATAGAGCAGAGCATGGGAATCCAGCTTACTCAAATTGTGGTTTTGCACAATTGCTGGCTGAAAAACTATTTTTCAGAGAGTTGGAATTTGAACTTTGTGACACCTTTGTTGTAATGGGGAATCCTTACAACAAGTATAAGATAGTGATGAACTTGGAAGGAAAGATAAAGTGATATTTTTGAAGATGTTCAGGGATGTTTTATTTCCTCCAGCCGCATGGCTGGAGTTCCCAAGCAGACAACAGTCATGGGACCCTGCTCTCTTCCCGAGCCTGGGAACCCAAACCACCCAATCAGGAACAGGTATGGGGCACACAGGACATGGGAGCAGGGACAGGGACAGACCCATATCCTGCAGGGTCCCTCCCCCCAGGATTTCAGGGGGAGGCACCTCCACACACGTTCATTGAAGCACTTTCCTGTATGGGTTCTCTGCTGGTGTTGAATTCACATTTCACATCTCTTCATAGAAACTTGGTTTCTCTTCTATTGTTGGTTTGCCTGTTTCCATGAAACTTCTCAGATAGAGATGTACCTGTGTCATAGATTTATCTGAAATTGGTCCACAATTTAAAAAGCTCTGGAGAGGTGGGAGAGGCAGGAGGAATGGCACGCTGCTGCAGGTGCACACAGTATGTGCCTGTGAGCCACCTTCCTTACCAGCAGGCTGGTGCTTTTATCAGCACATCCCAGGCAGACTCTTCCTCCCTCTTGCTGTTAGTACACAGAGCGTTCTTACTGACTGCTTGGGAGACCTTGGGGATGGAATCTTCTTCCTTTCATGCAACTCTTGCAGGAACTCCTGTCTCGACATACTTCCATGGCCTCCACATACCCCTTTCCTTATCCAGAGTCTCCTTCCCTTCCCTGCAGTGCTTTCTTCTCTCTTTTCAATGACTCCTTGTTCTTCTTTCTCTCTCTGCCCTCTCTTGCCACTCTTCCACCCCTCTTACAAAACGCTGGTTTGGGGAGCAGCAGAGAGGGTTAAACCTGCAAGTTCTCATGGTTGGAGAAATGTTGGTGGCCTTATGCATGGTAAAGTGCCTTTTTGGCATGCAGAGCTGTGAGCAACCACCCTCTCCCTCTTCCCCTCCTCGGGCTCTGTGCCAGCGGGCAAGCATTTGCAAAGCAAAATTACAGAGCTCTCTGGGTAATGATCTGCCCATTCGTTCTGTACAGCAGGTGGCTGGAGGCTGAATCCACGCCACTCCCTCTCAGTTCAATTCCCATGCACATCAGGAAGAGATGGCTATTCCTCCCTTACAGCTGCTTTCAGGGAAGAGAGGCCAGGGGAGTCACCCTCCCAGCAGAAGGATGCCGTGGGGATGAATTTCTTCCTGCAGAGTGCTGCAGTGGGCTCTGACAAGAAGGGCCAGATTCAAATGCCGGGCACGTGCATGGGCAGAGAGGAGTTGGCATCTTCACTTGGACTCATACAGTGTGGCTGTGCAAGACAGCAGCACCATTTCCCCACGTGCCAATTCTCCTCAGGGCATCAGGGTCAGAGAGCTGGGATGCATGAGGCATGTCCCTTCTTAAACCTCTGTTGCTCTGTCTAAAACCTCCTGTGATCCTGTGAGTCATACACTGGCTGCAGGGACCCACCAAACTGCTATCATTACTGGGGAGCAGTTGGGAGGCTGTTTTGACTTTCCTGCAAAGCTCTGGGACAGCCCACAATGCTCACTTCTGATCCTAACTGCTTACCCTCTTGCATTAAGCTGGGTTGGATAAGGCCTTGAGCAACCTGGCCTAGTGGAAAGCGTCCCTGCCCATGGCAGGGGGATGTTGGGACTAGATGATCTTTAAGGTCCATTCCATCCCCTCAACATTCTATGATTTATCTGTATTTCTCCTCTGCTATCTGCTTACTCAAAGAAAGGCTGAGCAGGTGTGTATGGAGTCTGCAAGGCTGCCAGTGAACAGGCTAATCCTGCCTGTGGTATATCCATGTGATTTTCCCATCTTCCCTTCCCTTCATACTGGTGCTGAGGGCTTCCTATACCAGTGCCATCCTGCTTTCCCCTCCTGCCCTGCCAAGTCCTTCTTGGAGCCATCAGCCTGTAGGATTTCCTTTCACTGTGTTGGGAAGCACTGTCCTTTTACATCAGTAGGAGGGAAGGAGTATCAGACCACAGACAAAGAGGAGCAAAAGACCCCGAAGCATGTCACATCCACTTTCTTTTGGTTGCTGGAGAATAAACTCTGAGAATTAGGAAGTTGAAGCTTTATCTTTTACACTGTTAAATAGGATGGGTGGTGTATCCTGTTCTGGATAAGAACTCAACTTGTATCTCTGTACCAATTTTGTCCTCTGTGACTCTTAGTGCTTTCTGCTCCCAGAAGGAATCCTGTTAGGAGTCTCTTGTCTGCATTTATCTTGCAAAATAAATATTTTATAAACAAAGGCAAATAGTGTTAAACAGCATTCTGAGACATTAACTTATTCCCCTAAGCAATGGAACAAACAAGGCAACTTCATTAGCCATAATACAGCATAGTGCCCAAGTGTCTGGCTTTGGGTGGAAGAGCTGGGCTTGCTCAGGTAAGCCAGGATCTCCCGCGGACTGGGATGCACTGAATTACATGCACAAGGATGGAGGCTCTTCCATGACACAAAAGTGAAGCTCTCCTTCTTGGAGAGTTCAGCTTGATCCAGCAGTAAAGCCTGTGTGGTCACAGAAGTGACATACAAAGCTGGGAGAGTCTCAGATTCCTAGTCCTGCTGCAACTCCTGAAGGCAGTCAGAGCATCCAGAGGAAGAGATGTGAATGCTGCTGTCCTGGTGTGGTTGCCTCTGAGGCCCCATGTTATTTCTTATGCTTTTTGGCTTCTGTGTGAAGACAAAACCCAGTGAGCAATAACTTCACAACTGCAGACAGAGGAAGACAGGGTGAAATGGGGGATAACAGAAATGTGGATTGTAGTGAAAAAGGAAGTGAGGGGAAAAAAAGACCATATGGAGGGGATGAGTCCAGGGGACAGAAATCTGAATTATGACCTCTTCCTAGCCCTCCAGAAGTTTAGTTCTTTTCAATGCAGTGTGGGTCCTGTCAGAAATCATATATGATAGAGCACATCTTTATATATAGAGATTGATACTTGAAGTACTTTAAAATGTGTTATAATCTGATAAAATGTTATATGTATTGCAGTATTTTTCCCATCTGTTGTACCTTCTCCCTTGTGATCTTAAAGCACATTGCAAGCTTTCCATTCATTAAGTTTCCCAGCATCTTTTTAGGGCAGGCTTATCTCTGGACTACAGATAGCAAAATTTAAACTGAAAGTTCAAAATGCTAAGCTGAGAAAATGACCCAGCATCCCAGGCCCCAGCAATGCTGGTTAATCTGAAGCCTGTCTGTCAAGACAGTCACCCGTACAGCTGCACAGGAGGGGCAGTGACTTGTGCAGAGCCCATGGAAGAGCTGAGGAAGAGGAAGCTCTCTACCTTGTATTTGTGCTGGCACCTCATGGGAAAGCTTCCTTCACTGGCATGGGGCTGACTCTAGCACAGATCCAGCCATGTGATCACTCCCCAGAGGGAGTTGTTAAGTGCTTAGGACACAGCCACTTTGGGCTTTGAAGTCTGTGGCTGTGCTCAGGGCAGGTCCCTCATCACCAGGGCTGCCCAAACTAGCTCTGGCTCCTCCAGCCCTTCTCCTGTCCATTTCTTTCTGTCATCTCTGCATCACTCAGCCCAGAAATAAATGCTGCTGCCAGGGATTGGGAACCTACATGCGCTGCCTTGTCGGTGGCAGCCTTGGCCAGTGCTCATTTTGCTTTTAGCACTATCAGCCTGTGGAGAAAATATTGCAGCACTGGTGTAGAGAGGTCTGTCTCCCTCCACATGTGGTGTACCTCCAACAGATGAAAATTTGGTACTTTCAACACAAGAAAAGGCAAAGCTGGGCATGGGCAATTCAGTGTCTTTAGGCCGCTCCCCTATCTGTATTTCTTTTTCAAGAGTGGTGGCTTCTCTGCCTCTCTTTGCTGCTGGACAGCCCTGTCACAGCCTGTTAAGTCAGTGGCCTCTCAGCACTACCCTGGTGCTCCCTCCTGCCAGCAGCCTGTGTGTGTGTACACTGTAAAAGGACTGAGGGTATTCATGCTTGTCCTGGGCATGAGTACCCTCCTGACTAGCTTGGCCAGGCTGGGCCTATAGTGGTGGTTTGGTGGTGACCCCTGTGGGCATTGAGTGGGTTGTTTGCAGTCCTGTTCCTGGAACACTTCATCTCAGAGATTGCCACCTTCAGCAACATGACCTCTTGCCTGACCTATTCCCTTCATTGCTAAGCTATTAGTAGAGAGAAACAAAGTGGGGCTTGCTGCAAGATTGCTCCAAGACACAAGAGCTTCCTCCTCCCAGGTAGGTCCTACTGCTGATTTGGGGCTTGGATCATTTTTGTGCCCAAAGAGAGAAGACAGGATTGGATTTAGATCTTGGATGCAGCTGCAGCAAGCCAGAAACATTGGTCTTTAGTAAACCAGAGCTGGCACAGGCCCTTAGGGCTATCGAAGCAATGCAATTTTACCAACATCAAATCCTCATGAAAACTAAACATGTTCCCACCCCCTGGGAGGATCCACTGTGGAGTGAAGTAAGTCTGGCTTGGAAATATGTACTCAGTTTGGATCTCGGTCCTCTCCTCTGACTGCTCTGCAGAACACACTCTTGAAAGTGATTCTTCTCAATCCCTTGCACTTGTGCCACTGAATAAGGAACAGGAGAGGCTGCCAGAGTTCACACTGAGTGCCACAGGGATCTAAAATAAATACTGCCATGTAATAGATTTTTATCCACTGTCTTGCTCTAATCCCCATCTGAATCCCTTCCAAATTGCAGTCGGGCAGCTGTTTGTACAAGTCAAACATTGATTCAGCTGCTCTCAAAAGGGATTCAGGAGGTACAGGCTGGAGGGAGTGCTAGCCAGGGTGCTGGAACAGTGGGATTTGTTATGAGCTGAAGGGTTAAACTCTTCCCACAGCACCCAGTACCAGAGTATCTGCACACTAGGAGGAGGTACCTACATGAGGAGGAGGTACCCACAGAAAGGAAAATTGCTGAAGCACTTTGAGGGCCTGGCACCTTGAGGAACTCTCCTGCCTTGTTTGGCAGGGCTTCAGAGGGCAGGATCACAGCAGCACTCCAGTTCTAGGTACTTCAGCTTCTGCTAGCAGACATTGCTGCTACCTGCAGCAGGGTAAAATGACCAAGACAGAAATAAGCAGGAAGAAAGGATGCAAAGTCCATGAATGACTGCTGAGCATTGCTTTAAAGATGGGGGCTAGATAAATGGCAATGATAGTCTGCTGGAGCAGGGGAAAGAAATTCCCCTGGCAGCTGATCACCAATAGATGAATCAGAGAAGTTCCGTCTAACCAAAACAGATCTGAGCAAAATCTCAAGTTTAGCCTAGGAACTATCAGTGAAATGGCTTAAGAGTTTCTGTGTGGAGTATTTATGCTCATTTCCACAACTGCAGCAAACAAGCAGGATTATGGTGCCAGCCAGAGTGGCTGCAGTTTAGGGGCTGGAGCAACCATGTGTAAGCGAACAAGGAGATTGCTGGCAGCATTTATCTCCTACTTGACTTGGAACTTTGCAGATCCAGTCAAAATTGAGGGAGAGGAAACAATTTAATCACCTAATTCCCAGAGAATCCTGCTGCAACCACACTGGCCACAGACTCAGGTCATCTCAGGTTGGAAGGGAGAAGAATGGAGCTGCCCACTCTCCAGGAGAGTGAGAGCAAGAGGCTTAAGGCTCCTCAGTGCTAGAGAAAGTAACGGAGTGCCCTGCAGCTCACAGCCCTGCTTGAAAATGATGGAGGCTGACAGATCTGGGATTAATCTAAAGGTTTCAGCTCTCTGAGCACTGAGTGGAAATTCGCCTGGAAACCACAGTGCCGGAGCTCAACATGATGAAAGCACTAACTGGAAGGGGGGAGGCAGAGGCAAGTGTGGGTCAGATAGCTCACCCCACCTGATCATGCACAAAGACTAGATCTCATCTCTTGCTGTCTCTGCCATGTTTCTGGGTAGAGAGGGAAAGTATTTAGTGCTAATAAGAGCATTAAGAAATAGGCCACTTTTATTTTGTACGTTAGGCAGGCTCTGCTGCGGGTGCAACTTTGCATTGCTAATTAGATTCAAAGGCAAAGCTATACTCTCAGTGCTCAGCACTCCTGATTGTACCTGCTCATGCTCTCACAGGAGCCAGGTCAGGTAGCCTGCACAAATACTGCAAGCTGTGGTTTTCCCTATGCAGGTATTTGTAGGTGCTAGGCTGCTTGTGTGGGATGAAAAGACAGAGTGGGAGGCTGACTAAGAGCTGGAGCCAAGGTGTGCTCTGCTGATGCAAACTTGGACTTCTCTTGTTCATCTTGTCCAGCAGCATATGAGAAAGGTTACATCCTGCTCTGTCTACAGCTTTCCTGTGAGATTAGGAGGCTGACCTAGTCCTAAATGTGGAAGGCCAGGATTCATCTGATTTGGCATCCTTTAAAACTGCTGCTCTAGTCCATAAAGTTATGGGGACATATCAACTTTTTTTCTACTACACCCAAGTGCAGTTTGCAAGGAAGGATGCATATGTCCCCCCTTGCCCTCAGAGACCAATAACCTTTAGCTGAGGCTGACAAAAATCTTTACTCAGTGCAAGAGAATCACAAAGTCTGTACATTCTGTACTACGTGAGTCTCCAAGTATTAGCACAGCTGTCACACTTAGCCATGTCTGCACGTTCATGCCTTCATATCCAATTCCAATACAACACTGCCATCACCCCTGTTGCTCACATCAAAGGACTGAATGCATCACAGTGCACAGTTTTAACTCCTTTCAGTTTAGCTTGCTCTGTAAATACATAACCCACAGTGAGTGGGCATGTGCAATATATCCCTGTGTGTTGTTCTGCTTAGTGCTGTGGATGGGGCTGCTGATCTGATTATTTTAAAGTCACTGGGCTACATCTGCCGTAGGTATAAATTGGTGCAGCACAGTGGTGTTGCCAGTTTATGCTAGGTGAAGGTCTGGCCTATAATGTGAATCTATAATAGAAACTTGCTCGTGTTCCTGAAAAGAGGAGATATTTTGAGTGTATAATCAAATTGGCATTCTTATCCAGGCTTCTACATGGTATAATTGTAATTGCAAAATTATAATTGTTATTAAATTATTAAATAATGTAGCAGTGGAAGGTTAGTTTAAGGTTGTGCTTTTTATCTATTTGACGTGATATTTTTGAACCAAAATCAGCACGGTGATGTGTCCCAGCACACAAACTGGATATGTACCAGAGATGAATGAACACAGGCACAGTTTCAGACCAACCAGCCAAATCTGAACATGTCCTCTTCTAAGAAAGGAATTTAGGAAAAATAATTTTCAGCTCCATGATCCACACACCCAGTCATTATCACAGACATTATGATGGTCTCTCCCTGCTTATATTTTAAAAAATCTCAAAGCCTGAATCGCAATACAGTTGTTGCTAATTCAGAGTAAGTGGGTTACACTGCAGCTGGTGCCTGTTTGCCCATCTGATGTATGAATAGCAATCGATTTGGATTTTTTTGCTAAACATGGTGTGATAGTGATTATGAGATGGCTGCCAAATGTCCATGAGGAATTATGCTTGGTTGGGCTAGAAGAGTGATGCAGATTGGCCACTCTAGTAATGGGTGAAGCATACTGTCCTCTCCAGCCTGGGGAGTTGTTTTTCCATGGGCATCTTCCTTTGTATTTAGTCTCAGAAAATATAACAACTTATAGCAAATAGAGAAAATAAGTGCTCCAGTTCTGAATCCTGTACTAGATGAATTTCCAATTAAATGTTTGCTAATACTCATCCTGGGTTTACTTAATTACCTTATTTTTGTTCTTTTCTATTAGGTTTACCCTCCTATAACACCTTACCTCTTCTTCAGAGAGATTGCCAAGATTTGGAGATAATTTCCTTTTTATTCTGCTATTCTATGATTATTATGTATAATCATAGAATCATGGAATATCCTGAGCTAGAAGGAGCCCACAAGGATAATTAAAGTCAAACTCTTGGCCCTGTACAGGACAGCCCCAAAATAACACATGTGCCAAGAATGTTGTCCAAACACCCATTGTACTCTGGCAGCCTTGGTGCCATCACCACTTCCCTGGCGAGCCTGCTACAGTGCTCAATCACCCTCTGGGTGAAGAGCCTTTTCCTAATATCCAACCTAAACCTCCCCTGACACAACGTCATGTCAATCCCTTGGATCCTGTCACTGGTCACCACAGAGAAGAGATCAGCGCCTCCATCTCCGCTTACGAGGAAGCTGTTACTGCAATGGAGTTTCCCCTCAGTCTCCTCTTTCCCGGGCTGAGCAGACCAAGCGACCTCAGTCACTCCTCAGACAGCTTCACCTCCAGACCCTTCACCATCTTCTTAGCCCTTCTTTGAACACTCTCTAATAGCTTTATGTCCTTCTTTTATTTGGTGCCCAAAACTGCACACAGCACTTGAGGTGAAGCCACCCCACTGCAGAGTAAAGTGGATACTTAATGGTAATATTGTTAATTGCTATCATAAACATAGATACACCCAACAGAGCTTTACAGCTGTTTCAAGTTCTTTTAACTTTCTGAAGTCTGTTCTAGGCTGTTAATCTCATTCTAGGACTGAGATGTGGGGAGAAGCCCTTTTCCTAATCAAGTTGACAGCAAGTCTGCTGCTTTGAGATCTTAGGAGACAAAGCACCAGGTAAGCTCTACTTACTGTTGAGAACATCAGAGAAGTAACTCTGTGGAACGGCACTGCAGTTTGTGTTTATTCTCCCTGGGTGAGGTCTGCGTTGAGACACTTCGTTTACAAGTGATGACAAAGTTGTTCTCTGCTGCAAGCTGAGCCTGAAGGCAGGAGGCCAGTGTGTGATGGAGAAGATGGAGTTTCTCAGAGCAATACATTGCCTTTGCTTTCTCATAGCACAGTTTTGAGGAGGAAATTCTTTGGCTTGATGTTTAAGTACCAGAGACAGAATCAGTGATTCTGGGGAGAATTCAGGGTTGGGAGGGAGGTAAATGGGCTTGGATGAATCAATAACAAACATGAATCTTTGATCAAAACATGAAGTGACATGCCTGCCTCCTTCCCTCCCTGCTGCTGTCTGTTCCTGCCTTGGATAAAGCTCGGGGAAGCTGGGGAGTTAACAAATCTTTTTTAGTAAGTGACTTTGCATCTCTACACAATCTCCACATATGGGGGTATATTGTGCCAATCCCTAAGATGATGTGACATGACAAGTGAAGAGACAAAAGATATATGAACCTCATGCAAGAGACCACGTGCAATTTCTGTCTTTGTGGAGCGAGCTGTACTGCAGACAGACTCTGAAGCAGGGGAATGTTAGAGCTCAGGTTTGTCTGGGTTCTGTTCTCTTCTGTGCTTGTTGAACATTAGGTTGGAAAAAAGCTAAGCTGCTGAGACTTGAGTTTTGGTGCTTTCTTTCACCCCACTGCTGCTATTTCAATACTGGCCTTCCTTGCTTAACTTCTTCTGTATGTCTCACCACAGGTGATTGGAGCGCACTGCTGCTTCCCTGCCCTCTGCCAAGCCTGATGCTTCATGACTTCTGGTCCTGCCACTTCCAGGTGGATATGGAGATAAACAGCAATGTGTTGGCTCTTTCCCAGCCAATCCCTGCCAGGGAGACAACAGCAGCACTTAGAACAAACATTATCTTTTGCAGTACATGAAGCTGTGATAAGTTGGGATGGTACTCGTGAGAAAAACAATAATGTGAGTTGAAAGCTAAAAGGACTGTCACCTCAGAGCCTGGCCAGCTGAGTGTCTGCTTGCTGGCATGAGATCACTGCTGAGTTTTGAAGATGTGTTTTTCCACATAGATTTGAGAGCTGCTAATGCCATGACTTTGCATCATCAGTGTGGCAGAAATTAATCTGTGACATTGTAATGTAATCAAAACAGAGAAGAAAGTGGTGGAACCTATCCCAGGATCTCCAAGTTTTGAAAGCAGGCTTCAGTTCCTGCAAGGACCTGCTTCCAGTAGAAACTTGTCTGAGCTTATGCCTTTCTCTGAGGCAAAATTTGGAAAATATTTGACTGAGGCACTTTAATACAGAAGTGTTGCTTTTAAAGTGGATTGGTCTAACATGTAATATGTTGTCATGATTTTGGTAACTGTGTGCTACAGTCTCTGCACAGTCTACAGTACAGAAGCTTATGACCTTGTGTTGAAGGTGACAGTGCTGGTTTATGGTCCATTTTATACCATTGTGTGCTGCCCCAAGCCAAGGTTGCAGCCTTGCAATGGTGTAAGTATAGTTGGTCATGCCTTGGGGCAGGGGGATGGATTATGTAACCCTTGAAGTCTCCCTTCCAGAACATATTTTCTGTGATTGCAATGCACATGAACCTTGAAGGGAAAACTAACCTGCAGTGCCATGGTCCAACTTTTTCCACCAACTCTTCATTTGATGGTTCCTTTCTAGATACGAATCCTTTACCCATTCTTTCCCCTTGTCTTCAGCTCTCTAATTCTCTGTAAGTGGCTCCATGAGTGCAAAACCACTGCCATGGGAATAACTGATGCCTTTTCCCCTAGCAGCAGTTTAGCTGTGTCCCCTGCCCCATGGCAGAAGATGCTCCAGAAGCAGTGTCAGCTTTTTTCTACCACTGAGTTGTTTATTCCAGCCCTTCTTCCCCAGTTGCTGCTGACAAGGTAGCAATTATGGTCCCATCGATCTCTCCTCTTCAGGAACCACCCTGGGCACACTGGCACACTGTCACAATCAATAGCCCAGCCCTTGTGCAGAGACAGCAAGGGGGCCAAAGAGGCGATTTGCTCACTGGACAGGTTACAATGAAATAATATTGTGTCAGGAGGTGAAGTGGCAGAGTGGCTGGCACTAAATATTTCCCTCTGCATTGCCACAGGGAAAGCTGGGGCTTGATGAGATTTAAAGTCAGGCTCAATACCTGCTGCTTAGATCCTGTTGGAGATAAAGTGTAACTGAAAGAATGTGGGGAAACGATTGTTTAGGAGACAAAATTGATGTGGGCCCTTAAACCTATCACTTCAAAATCGTTCTGACTAGGTCTGAGAGGAGGAGATTAAATACCTTTTATTTTTGACCTCTAGCTGATAGGTATTAAACACATACAGGGTTCATTGGGGATAAAACTCAGGGCTTCCAACAGCCAAACTCAATCAATTAGCTTATTGGTAAAAGACAAATATTGCAGGCAAAAAAAGGAGGTTCATGCCTTGACAGTCACCGCTGTCATCCCATTTTAGAGGCATATTACAAATTAGGCAATCAAAGGTATCCCTTTCAGCCAATTTTTAACAGGCGAAGTAGGGGGAATTCCAAGACTTCTCAGAAATATTTTTATTTTGTTTTCAGTAGCCACTTGATTTTGTATCTCAAACAAAATGAGTAAAGAGCTTTATGCCTGTTACTCCCTGGTTCAAAGTTCATGCCTGATATGTGGTAGTCATCTCTTCTGAGTAAAGAATATTACAGTCTTCAGCTTTGCTGGGCAGAAGCAGAGGATGCTGTGGGTGCTGCTTAGCTCAAGAGCCTTGGTGACCATACTACCCATTTGCACCCACTGCCCTCCTCCCAGCATAGATCAAATACTTAGAAACACAATACTAATTTCTGTCACGGCATCTGTGTTGCATTTGCACAGGGTAACTGTGGAGCACTATTAATCTGGAAGCTGCAGAGCCAGCACAAGCCATCCAGGGGCCTGTGAGCAGCCTGCATTTAGACTGGCCGCAGACTGCTTTTCAACACACAGGAACCTTATCAGTGGCAGCACTGGGGTCCATCTCTGTGTTGTGCTGGGCCTGAGAGCACTGCTCCAGAGAAACCATGGGATGCCTGGAGGCTGCAGGAAACCCCAAGGGCTTAAAACTCTGTTGAAACAGAGGTTAGTGTATGCATGGAAGCCAGTGATAACAAGGTATTCAGTCAAATGTGGGTTCATAGGAAAAGAAGGCTTAGTGTTTAGATCTGGGAAACTGCCTGAAGACTGCTGCTGCTCCCAGCCATGCCTCACACACTGCCACCCAGGTGCATCATTTAGGCCAGATTTTTCAGAAGTGCCTAGTTATTTGGAGTGCTTCATTAGTGCTAACCCAAGTGCAGCACCTGCAGATGCCCCTCCATCAGCAGGACCTAGCAAGCCTCTGTACATCTGTTCATCAAGTCAGCCAGCAGTTAGGCATCTTGCAGTTATAATGGAGGCTTTCTGCTTTTAGCATCTCTGAGTTTCCACCTTTGTGAAATGGAGGCAATGCTGCAGGAGATAAACAGCTTAGTGGGAAGCCCACAGGCCAGAATAGCCTTTACACACTACAGGGCAGCAGGGAAACCTTGGGTAACTTGGCGCTCCTAAGAAAACCTGGGTCTTGAGTGCCCTTTCAGGATACTCAGCCCAGCTGCATGGCTAAGCCCTTGGGGTTTCCTGCAGCCTCCAGGCATCCCATGGTTTCTCTGGAGCAGTGCTCTCAGGCCCAGCACAACACAGAGATGGACCCCAGTGCTGCCACTGATAAGGTTCCTGTGTGTTGAAAAGCAGTCTGCGGCCAGTCTAAATGCAGGCTGCTCACAGGCCCCTGGATGGCTTGTGCTGGCTCTGCAGCTTCCAGATTAATAGTGCTCCACAGTTACCCTGTGCAAATGCAATACAGGACTGTTTGCCCCTTTGTGTATAAATGGGGGCAGCAGTGTTTGAGCCGGGCCTGGCAAGGTAGGGAGCAATTCCCTGGCAAGCAGAGAGCATCTGGCTTCTCCCAGCCCTCCAGAGTTAAAGGGCAAGGCACGACCCACCCTCTCCATGCTATACAGCTCCCATCTCTGCCAAATGAATGGTGCTTATTTGTCACCACAGAAAAGAAGACCCAGCCATGTGCAAGCACAACATCTGCTCGGCGGGGGCTGCCGCTGCTTGGCACTCGCCAGCAGGAGGCTCAACACAGTCTGCTGGACCCCGCGCCACGCTCCCTGGGGCCTTTGCAGCGGCACTGGCTGCAGGGCAAGAAGGGTCAGGGGTGCATGTGCCTCTTGCCAGCAGGCTCGGAACTGCTGCATCAGAGCCTAAAGTGAAGATTCCGTGGCTGTGTAGGGATGTGAGCAGGGACTGGCAAGCTGAGGCCAGTGGGCTCTGGCGGGGCAAGTCGCCTGCCTGTCCCTAGGGGTTAGGAGGAGTTGGGCAGAGCGGGCTGGTAGCTGATAGATGTTTGGCTACATTTCCAAGGGTTTGCCATGAGAATTTGGATGATGCCTCCCTCCTTCTGTGGAGTTTCCTATCTGGAAATGCATTTAACGAAGCATTTGAAGATTTCTTTATTTTTGTCCTTTGCGGTGCAAATGAATCTGACTCAATCCTTAAATGCCAACACTTTTGTGGTACTGATTTATATCTGGGTATGACACTAATGTCTCCCCCTCTCCAAGATGTTGTGGTTAAGCCATAGCACAGCCCTGCCTGGGGGCAAAAGGCAAAAGGAATGGGTTCTTGTGCAAGGACGGAAAGCTCTGCCCCAACCATGGGGCAGCATCAGCCCCCAAGATGCAGGGATGTTGTGGGGCGCAGGTTTCTCCTTGTTGGACTGACAAGTCCATGCCTCTTATCTATATTTGTGTAGTATGAGGGCTTTCCACTAGAGAGAGACATGAGTACACACAGAAAACCTGTTTGCTATTTGTATCATACAGTTCACCTGGCCAACATGGTGCAGAAGGGAATGGCTGGAGCTGATCATGGAATGAGCTTTTTTGCCCTGCTGAAATTTTTACTTATCTTTTCTGACACTTGACAAACACGTCTTCAAGAAGGGGTTTGGCAAAGAAAATCCTAATTTTTTTTTGTTCTTGCTTTAAGTCAACCCATTTTTTTCCTTTGTAGTTCTTATAGAAGAGGCCAAAATATATTGAAATATTTGACAGTCTTACAATGAAAAAATAAAGAAACTTGCCAAAAATACTTTTATTAGAAATACAATTTTTTGAGAAAATGTTCAACTGGTTGCTGTTTATCTGATGTGGATTTTACCCAGGCAAACCTGGTAACTCTCATGCACCTTTTTTTCCTCTATGGACAAAAACCCAATTCAGTGACCTCTGAAATGTGCACATCCTGTGGAAGGACCATGATGATATTGAACACAATACATTTAAGAACAGAAGTAAAGCATAACTTTCTTAGCTGAAAATCCTGGGGAAATAGAAATGTGGCCAAGGACAGTGATGTTAATACTTCTTTATTTATGTGTCATGCTGTAATCCTTGTAGGCAGCCAGGCCTGTGCTTTGCACACCAGAGGAAGCTGGTCCTCTCAGCTCTTTCTCACCAAAGACCCATACAGCCAGCAGAACCAAACCTTCTTAGTGTGGGGTTGGAACAGTGCCTATTTGAAGGGAAGAGCACTGTTGAGTGAGGTGTCTTTAGCATATAATCTATTGTTATATGTATACAGTGCAGGTTTTTCTTTCGGGTCACCTGCAGCTCTGAGTGCAGAGGGTGCGTAGCACCTAAAGCTGCTTTGCCTGGGATTTGTGCTGAGCATACAACTCAGGGTGGCAGGGCTGTGAGTCACACAGTTTCTTCTATTTTTGGATCCTGTTTTTGAATGCTTTCCCCTGTGGTATATGAGTGGTTGGAGGAAACACACACATGCAGGCTTCGCATACTGCAAATAGAAAGTCTGCATTTAAAGGCCTCCTATTGCTTACTTGCAGATCCTGCCAAGTTTCAACCTGCTAGTCTTGATAAACATACTCTCCTGGGGTGTTGCTCACTGGGAACAGATGGTCCCATGGGAAACAGATGGCCTCAGAGCTGGGAACTTCCAGGAGCTTTTGTGGGAGATGGGATCCCATCCTTTACCTCAAAGGCCCATCCTAAAGGCACAGTGAAACACGCTCCTCTAGCGTGTTTCTCATCCCATGATCAATCCCCTTTCATTGCCATCAGGTTTGAGAGAGTACTTGAAGCAGGGGGTTCTGCACAGGGAGTGTCCTCCCTTCTGAAGGACATAAAAGAAATCTGAGGAGTGAAGATAGAAATAGGTAAAACATATAGACTCAAAGACTATGAAGTAATGGCCTTATTCTTTGGTGCCTCCCAAATGGCTCCTCACCCCCAGTTAGGTCTTGCAGTACCCAGGGTAAGACCATCACACATCTTCATCATGACTAAAGACTGGTATGTAAATCCCTTGCTTTAGGACTCTGGTGAGTTAACATGGACCCGAACAAGTCACTTTTGAATGTTCACTCTTGAATTACAGCCCCAGCTTTGCTCTATTTTATAATCTTGGAAAGCAGAGGTGCTGGATTTAACTGATCCCTTTACTGTCAACAACTGTTCCTGGAAATGAATCACTGCATCTTAAGTTGTTTCCCTGATGCTTTCCAAAGAACATCTGATATCTTAAAGAGATGTCTTTTCTTTTTAAGTTTATCTAACCTGGAGATATTATGATTGTAGTAGCTGCGGGAACACCAGGGGCAGAAAGCCTCTCTGCATCCTGCCCAAGGCACCCCTCTCCTAGTTTCCTGTAGCATTTCTTGAGTGATGTGGTCTAGACCAAAGAAAGTTGTTAAGCTCTATTAAGTTTGTATTTGTTCTTAATTTTGCCTTTGAAAACTGGCTCTCAGCTAGTGTGCTTTTCTCAAAACCTACAACCCTTTGTTATATCAAGTTTTTTTTGCTCCAGTTTGAAGGCCAGTCTTTCTGCAGGGAGATAATCCCACATGTAGGGGAATAACTGTAGAGAGATACTATAGTTGGGAATTTCTTCCTCAGGGTCGAGTTTTATTGTATATCACTTCCTCCCTCTGTAACACCCCTCTGGCCTCCTAACAAACCACTCTCTCCACTTGTTTGTGGACTTTCATTCTATTTTAGAAATCTGGTAAATGCAGACGTTTTAGACAGAAAATGTAGACTAAAAGCTGTTCTAACCCTATGTTTCTTACCTCTTACTTGGAAACCCAGTGCACATTAAATGAAACTTATATGCTTCTTGAAGCTGCCTATGTTATTATTGGAACTGATGCACATTCACTCCAACCAATCTATTTTTATTTGAACCACTTACTCCATATGAAACCAAGCATAATAACTACAGTCAATACAGATATATTTGTTTTTATTTAAACTCCTAAGTGTGCTAAAAGCAAAAAATGCTTTTCTCCCTGAAAACCAATATATATGTGCAATAGGCAGAAAATGTATGTATCGGTCAAAGCAGGAGTGGCCGGTGGCGCAGGGGCCGCTCCTGACCTCGCTGGCACTGCCACCCGCGGCGGCAGGCGCGGGGACCGGGGTTTCTGCAGGGGGCAGGAAGGGACAGGGTGTGTGGGGGACAGCAGCTTCCCGCGGGGAGCTGGCAGCTTTCTCTGCTCGGATCGGCAGGAGGGGAAGGGCAGCGCGTCCCGGTGCTGCGGGCTCAGGGCACGGGTGGGCTCGGCCGGGGACGGCTGTGTGAGCCCCGGAGCCTCCTGGGGGGTCTGTTGCACCTCCGTCAAAGCTTTTTTTGGGAAGAGCGGCAAGTGCCATGCTCAGAGACCAGAGCAGCAGGGGAGACCGAGGAAGAGACCAGGGCCGCGTTGGAGCAGAGGAGCAGCTGAGCCGGGTCGGGCGGGCTGGGCGGGGGCTGCAGCTGCAGCCGGAGGAGGCGAAGGCACTGACCCCGCTTTCCTGCATTGTTCTTGCGCGCAGGGGCAGTCAGAGGGACGGCGTATAAAGTGTGGGGAGGGGACTGGGGAGAAGAAAGTAGGGAAGAGAGTCTTGGCAGAGGCAAAGGCTGTTTTCCCTGTGTGTTCATTTATTTGTCTCCGTACCAGAATCGATAGTTAGAACTTTGTTCATTGACAGTAAATTAAATTGGTTGAAAATCCCCCCAAGTCAGAAATCTGTTTTTGCTCATGACATCAAAATACCTCTATGAGTGGATAGAAATGAACCACTTTAGGGATGGGATTTTACCCCTAAAAGCTTACATGGAAGTTAACAGGCATCTTCCTTCTGCTCTCACGGGGATCTGCTTGTCTGCTTTTGTTCATCAGGCAGCTTGTCACTTTTCATCATCAGGACATTAATACACAGGAGAAGGAGAACTTTAAGAATTATCAAAATGGCTTGTCAAGGCTGGAGGTGCAATCCAAGGTGGTTTGTGTCTATCCTGGTTGCTTTTGAAATGCAAGGTCATATTGCCTATTCTGACCACCCACCTCATCAACTACTACTTGTGCGAAGTATAAGCAACTGCTTCCTTCCTATCCTTCCTCCACAACCTTACAATATGTCGAAGGCAGGAAATGCTGTGATCTGATGAGTAATCATGGCTAGGTCTTCCGTGTTTTCAGGTCCTCCTAGAGCTCACAGACCATCATCCATGTTTTCCTATGCTCATACATGTCTTTTCTGTTAGAGCAGTCCCCTCTTCTTGTAACAGCTTTGTTAAGCCAACTCTTCCACGGAGATTCCAAAGCTTCAGTTTGGTTATTCTGTTCCCATGCTCCTAGGCAGTCAGTGCTCATTACCAGAACCTCATTAAACACACTGAGTTGTGAATGGCTTGCTTCCAATTGCATGGAGTTACATCCAGCATGCCACTGGACCTGTTCTGAACTCCACAAAAGAAAGAACTCAGACCATTAGGGGAACTTAGACCATTAGCTGGTACGCAGAGCTGATTGATCCAGGAGCATCTATTCGGGCAAGCTTCAGACCCCAGTACCTCCCAGTTAATCCATTTAGCATTGTGTTTGCATGTTTGCTGAGGCATTCAAAGGGGCTTTATGGAAAGAAGGATTTCTCTATAATGAATGGAAAAAAACAAGATCCAAAGGCAGAGATAAGCAAACAGACAGGATTTCAAACCTAACCCACGTTTAAACTGAGCGGCTGTCAATATTAATAACATAAAAGCAGCAGTGAAGTGTGGCTGACACACACCAGGTAGAGAACGCTTGGAGACATCTGAAAATCCCATCAGAAATTGCAAAGGCAAATGTAATTAGCATGTCTGGAATTGTCTTAATTCATTGGGTCTATATTGTCTTGAGGAGCTGACAAGGGTCCTCTGCACATAGCTTGTGCAGGCACAGCTTTGTCCTTTTCCAGTCCTTTTGCCCCTTTTTGGCAGTCTATAGATGGAGGTAGGGGGTGATACAGACACAGGATGTTCCTGCCTGTGGCATAAGGCCCTTTTTCAGTGTTTTCGGGATTCAAGACTTGTTGAAACTGCAGACCCTACTTGTCAGTTCTGCATGCTGGAAGAATTCAATTTTGCTCTGACTGAACATGCAGGTCAGAGGAGAGAGGCCATTATCAAAATGGTGTGGAGGCCTGTGGCTGGGCTGGCTGGTGCTGATGTAGGCTGGGAGAACAAAGTTGTATGGGGGAAAGAGCAGAGAGCCAAGTGTGAGACACTGAAATGAATAATGGCTCAAACATTGTTAAAATTGCCAAGGAACTTTGCCCATTGTACCAAACTGTGCAAAGAAGCAACTACTGATCTGTGACCATTGAAGCCCACCTCCCAAAATATGCCTCCTGATGGGAATTTGGACCATGAGTTAAGCCACCTGATGGGGAAATGAACAAGACTGAGGGAGGAGAAGGAAAGAAGGAATCCATGAGAAAAGCCAAACTCAGCAGCTATGCTGAAAATCAGCTCTGGCCAGATTTGGTGAGGAGAGGCCATAGGCCACCAATGTATTTGCTGAAGCTGGGTTTGCTTCCCTCAGCCAAGGGGGAAGAGGAGAGTTTTTGGGTGTGTGATGGTGTAACCTCTGGTCAGGATAAGATAGAAGGGCTGAACACTCACCACCAGAGGCTACAAGCCAGATAAAAAGGAGACCCTGTGGAGAATCCTCCCTTGCACAAACGGGATCAGTTGTAAAACTCCCTGCCCTGCCCCTAGAAGGTCATGTTCACATGGGACATTCACGTGAAAGGCAGCTGTCATGACTTAAAAGGTGTCATAAACCATCAAACACCCCCAAAGTACCAACAGACTCATTTCTGAGGCCTTCCACCAGAGGACTGCACATGATCCAAAGTGTTGCAACAGATCCAGAGTTTGTTGCAAAAGTCAGTGTAAAACTTCCCCCTGCAGAGTAAGTGCTTGGGTGTTCCCAAATATACCTGAATTATATTAATCCATAGAACTCTGTGTTTTGTGGGACCCCCACCACTGAGAAGACTGAAGAAGAAGACCAAGAGGATGCCACTGGGCACACAGAGTGGTGATATCTTTTCACTTATTCTGTCTCTCTCTGACTCTCTTTCTACCCTCCCCCCCCCTTTTCTACTTCTTTCTATCTGTCTTTCTACCTCACATTTACTGTTAAATAAAATCCTTACTATTGACTTCGGCATGTGGTCTTGTTTGCTCTTTAATTCAGGCAGAGGCATCTCTGTAATAATTTCAGAAATTGGATCTTAACAGCAAGTGATGCTGTTAGTCAAAACCAAGGATGGTTGAATTGATTGTGGATGTGCCCTGCCTTTGTAGGACCAGACCCGAAGGTAGATACAGTACATGGAGGAGAACAAAACCAACAGGTAGAGGGATGGATCAGAGAAATCAGGTAATGAAATGCAGGAGCTGAAATGGCAGTTTAATGTATCCACAAGTGCACATTTAGCGGGCAGTGGCTGATGACAATGTAGGGATTTGGGGGCTCCACAGTAAATTTCCAAAGCCATTTGCCCAGTAGATTAGTGAATAACCCAGGAAATCAATAGCCAGAAAGTGTGTTTTATGTTGAAACTGGCAAACAGGTAGAAAATCACAGTAAATAAACGCGGAATGACTACACTCTCATGTCTGTATGAACACATCTGGTGGAATTGTGGGAGGGCTACAGTGCACTCAGCTACATTTTTTTTGATGGGACTTTGGCAATGTAGGGAGAGCCTCTGCTGGAATATTCGGCAGGATTTGAAGCAGTGGTAGTGGGAGTACCTTGTGAGCTCAGGGTGCAGAGCAGGCTGCTTTTAGTGTTGGTCAGGGCACTGGCCCTGTACAGGAAGGGTCAGCACTGCAAGTGTCAGCTGTAAGGAGACATGATTTGATTTAATGAACTCATCCAGGCAACTAAAGAGCTAATATGATTCCTAAAATACAAACACTACAGGGAAATCTATTAACTGTGACTAAAATAAAAGCCTATCTGGAAGTGAATCACAGACCCAGCTGTCACAGAGCTGTGGTTCCTGGCTGCTAAGTCATGAGCACAGTACACAGAACACAGGTGAGTGGGTCTTGCTAAACCAGAAACTCCTGACTAGTTCTGGAGAATATCTGCTATTTCTGGTTGGGTTTCTGTGTCAGTGTTGGCACTGCTGACACCATTTCCAGAGGTGGTAAAAAAAAGGTGTGACAGCACTGCAACATGGAGCCAGGTAGAGAAGCAAAGTGAGTGAATAGCACAGGTTGGAGGAGAAGGGAGATGATAGCTGAAGTAGAATAAAAGGCTGAGGAGGTCATATAAACAGATGCAGAGCATTGCTTTATTTCTAAATGATTCTCAGCTGTAGAAATGTTGTTCTTGAGCAAACAGGTTGCTTCTGCAGCCTGGATCCACAGTCAAGGAAGGCTGATGAGAGCAGTGGGCAAAACCAGATTTGCTATGAAATATGTGTGTGGAGCTCATGACAAGGTCTGGGTGAGTAAGGCCAGACAGAATGAGGCTGGAATAAAAAAAGGAAAATGGGATGATAGAAAGAGACTACAGACCATCTTTCCAGTTGATGTCTAGGTTTGAATTGTCTATGGCCACACTGGCATTGAAATATCAAGTGAACTGCTGCTCTTGCTTCCCTGGGGGAATGGTCAGAGGTGAAATAACTCAGCAGCCCTGTGCTGGTGGATTTGTTTTTATTTCAAAATATAATATTATTTCCATACTCCTATTGCCCTTTTTTCTCAAGTGTTTAGAATTGGTATTTCTGCTATAACTAGGTCAGGGAACCTAAGTAGGTCAGGGTGACTCTCTAAAAGTGGCAGATCTAGATGCAAAGCTGGAGAAGGAAGACCTGAGTGTGTGTATAAACAAAAGATGGCAAGCTGGGCCTAGTGGGAGGGATGATCCTGCAGAAAAATAGTGAGAGCTGAGAAATACCTGTGTGGGAGCTGAGAAAGAAAAGTGAGGTGTGGAGCAGGGAACAGGGGCTGAGGGGGCAAGAAAGCATGGGAATGGAGTACAAGCTGGCTGAAGAAGTAGGGAAGAGGATGGGATTACAGCTGTAGATGTGAGGAGAGTGGGGAAAGGGTGAAAGGGTTGGAAAGGG
Organism: Lanius collurio; assembly: GCA_020086605.1. Classification (NCBI taxonomy): domain Eukaryota; kingdom Metazoa; phylum Chordata; class Aves; order Passeriformes; family Laniidae; genus Lanius; species Lanius collurio. The sequence continues at coordinate 16,661,855 of JACBWW010000004.1, read as the reverse complement.
ACTAAGGCTGAGGAGGGAAAGAGCAAGAGATGTGTAGGTGGGAGCAGTTGAGAAGGACTGGGAATGGGGTTGCATGGAGCACAGAAGGTGGCAAAAATGGGGCAAACGCTGAGATGGTGAAGTGTATCTGAGAGGGAAAGAGTGTGAAGGGCACAGCAGGGATGATGTTTTTAGCTAGAGAGTGGAAAATGAGAGATTAGGGAAAGAAGAATGTGATATTCACATGGTGTGAAGCTGCCAATCCCCACCAAGGTGTGGTGAAGCCATCATTGTGTCCTTTCCCTCCTCTCTGGGAAGGATGAGCATGTTGAAGGCAAAATTACAAAAAAAAGGGGGCTGTGATTGTGCTTGTGGTTCTCAGTTGCACCTCATTTTGCTGGGGCATCACTGACTTTGATGTCAAAGCTCTGACTCTCATCCAAGGTTTGGTGTTCTTCTGCTGGAGTATCAAAATTTGTTTCCCTCAAAAGCAAAGATGATGAAGCTGCAGCAGTGGGAAGAGAGGTTTACATCAAATGGAGAAACACCCAGGATTTGAAAGCTAATCATTTCTATGTGCCTAATTTTGTGTCTTTGTCAGCCAATGTCTTGCATGTTTGGGGCTGCCAGGTTGAAAATGATGCATGTGACCCTGTGGGACCCCTCAAACTATTGTTCCATGAAAATGTAGAGACTTCATTTTCCCATCTGCAGCATCTCCCCACTTCCTTTATCACATTGTGAGTATGTTCATGGGTGAAAAACCCATGCATCCATGCAGGCTGCAGCTGCTGTGGGAGGGCATTCTGGGTCTGCTTCACACACTTGGGAATACTTCTTCCTGAACTGAGTAGGATGTTGCATTGCACCTTCCCTTGTGCCCCTTCTCGGGCAGCTTATGTCTGCATTCAGCCCAGCTCCCACAGCTCCTCTCCTGATAATGGTTATGCTGTCCCATTACAGTGTGTGTAGTGCTGCTCAGAAGACAGAGTGGCAGCCTGCAGGGAGAGTTGTCTTGTTTTATTTTTATTGTCAGCCCTGGCTGTAAGATCCACTGGGGTAGTGTTGGCAGTGGGGCAACCAGAGGTGTCGTTTTATGTCCAGAGATCTGCTGTACCTGAGCCCTTGTCGATAGTCCTTACTCCTGCAGTTGCCCTATTAATACAGAAAGTAATTTTAGTTTTCTTCTTCTGTGGAGGTTATTAGTCCTGACCTAGATGCTGCTCAAGTTTTATGAGTTTAGCTTTTTCAGTTTGTTTTGGACAGCTATTGCATGGCGCCCTATGATGGCAGGCCCCGGGGTAGTGGCCATGAGAAGGGGAGAGAGAAGACCAGCAGGCAGGAATGATGCACCAAGAAGAATGAATTTATTAATTAATTTCCACTATATCATAGACCTTTTCTTCATAAGCTAATTGGTTGAAGACACACCACCCCCTTGGGGTCAGTGACCAAAATCCTAAAACATTCATTATCAAAATATTGTTCTATTGAACTATAAACAAAGCTTTACAAGGTCACAGGTGTTAAAACTTACTAACTGCTTCTGTGAGAGAGAAAAGCCTCCCACAGGACTAGAAAAATAGCAGGCATTTCTCATGCTAGTGGCATTTTTGTGTCCACAGCACCCTACTGAAATTTACCTCTTAGGGCTAAGAGCAGTGGATTTTGAGGAGAAAGAAGATGGACAAAAAAAGAAGTATTTGTTAAGGAGGGGGTGAGTCTCCTAGTGATACTAACCTGGTGAGTCTTCCTTTCCTTTTTTCATTAGCAGAGATGTTGGCTGCAAAGGGGGTGCACAGTTTTGGTTCTAGCAGCCAAATCCACTGATAAACTTTGGGCCATTGGCAGTTCTGGTGTGTTAGATCTATAAGGTATCTACACAGGCACTGTAAACAGATGCAATCAGTGGGAGTCAGTGGGCAGTGGTTAGATAGACCTGATAGGGATACAGCGTTGTATTGCTGAGATATTAATAAAAGGTGTCTGAGATTATTCTTATGTTCCAGCATATAAATCCTCCAAAAACAGGGCAAGAGAGGCTTTAGGATATTGGCTTTAAGTTTTCTTGTTGATTGTTTGGGGTTTTTTTTTTTAAACCAAAATTGCTGTGTGAATGCAAGAGCAAGACAGGGCAGCAGAATTTACTCTTCACTGGCAGTAGAGCAGAGATTTGTCTATGGACACTCTCCAATATTCACATAGGAGTAGAGGGCAAAGTTGAGTTCTTATACAGAACAGTTGGATGTCTCTTCTTGGGATGTTCTTTAGGATGAATTAAGCCTTTGGATAATCCTAACTTGATTGTAATTCCAAAGGTGTAATTTGATGACACCCTATAGTGAACAGGTTAAGATTATTAAGCAAAAGAATGAAAAAGGTTGAGAAACAAAAACTTGTTTGGTTGTTTTTTTCCCCAGTTATTTCAGAGAAGTTTTTCACAGTGAAATTTTTCCTCACTACTTTAACTTACTAGAAAAAATGGAGTATAGTTATTAACTCCCTTTGGGCTATAATTCATAGGCATTTGATCTTTTTCTTTACTCCAAATACTACTTCTGACCATGAATACTTACATTACTTTAGAAAAATGCAAAATAAGTATGAGCTTATTTTGATGGTGAAGTATGTCTTGAAAGAAAATATTATAGTCAGAATTTTTCCAAATATTTTATTTGATGAAACACCATGGAATTATGTGGAAACTAGAATGCAATATGAAAAGCTGAGCTGTCCAAGTGAAGCAGGGAATTTATTGTCACAACTTTGTAATTGAGTTTTTTGAATACAAACACAAATTTTGCAAAATCAGTAGCAATTTTTCAGAACTGTGATGACAGCATCTGATTTATTACCCCAGCTATTATTATTATTATTATTATTATTATTATTATTATTACTACTACTACTACTACTGTCAGAGTTAAGCTTTACCCATCTGCTTTCTTCTGTGCACACATTAAGAGCAAAAGCCACTCTGGGACTTCACAGCAGTGTTCAGACAGCAGCAAAGCAGTGTAGCAACATGCATTAGACATGAGGAGGAATCACCACTGAGATGAGGCAAACATCTGGGATTAGTGAAGAGCAGAGTCACTAGAATCCATCATAGTACTGATACCTCTTAAAAAGAAGCAGCAACAGTTGAAGAATTACAGAATACTGTTATGTCTTGCCTGGTTGTTATGAAATCAATGTTGGGACTGGTATCCAGCTAGTTCAGGTCTCCACTTCAATGAGTTTCTTTTCTCTCAGCTCTCTCTGTCTTTTTTATGAGCTCCTCTCTTAGTACCTTCAAAAGTACCCCCCTGCCCCACTGCCCAGTGTCACTTCTGTAACAGCTCAGCTCTGGGCTGCTTCCCAGGCATCTTCCTGATACCTTGCTGGTTTCTTTCTTAAGGAGGCTTTATGATTTACAGTACCCCTACATTTCCCCTATGGAGACAATGTTGTGTCACTCCTAGCTCCAAAACCCACAAGATGGAGGACCCACATAATAGTCAAGATCATAGAATGGTTCGGGTCAGAAGGGACTTCAAAGATCATCTCATTCCAGCCCCCTGCCATGGGCAAGGGTGCCTTCCAACAGATCAGGTTGCTCAAAGTCCTGTCCAACCTGGCCTTGAACACTTCCAGAGGTGGGGTATCCACAACTTCTCTGGGTAGCCTGTTCCAGTGCCTCGTTTCCTTTTGAAAGTCTGAGGGCTTAAAGTTTTTTAGGGAGAGATATGCAGGAAATCTGTTTCACATTTGGGGAGAAATCTGATCACGGATATCTATGAGAAGCATCTGCAAATGAAAGAAGAGAAGGAAGGTTAAAAGCGCTTGTTTAGCGGAAGTTTGCATAGCAAGCAAGATGGAAAGGTGCAGATAAATAGTTATTAAACTGTAACCCTGACACTACCTGTAGCACTACCAAAATGTTTAATCTGTTAACAAGTTTTATGCTAAATAGCAACGATAACTCCATGGTTGCATTTTGTGATTTCTACACATTAAACATGATGTTTATGCCAGCTTTTGCCCTGTACTAGTAGTATGCCCAAGAGAAGAAGGCTGTAGGGGCATACTTGCCTTATATAAGATGGTGAAAATCCCTTTTGTAACTTTTCAGGTAGATTCTGTGTTGCTTTCCTCTTTGCTTGATCTTTGATATTTAGCTGATTCTTTGAAATGTATCCAATTCTTCCTACAGATAAAGTACATGCAAGATGTAGCACTGACACACACATTCCTACAGAGGGTCTTATGATATGCTGGGAACCTGATCTCCACTGTGCCACTAGGGCAGAAAGATTTTGTGTTCTGGGCCTTGACCTGCAGCTCTGGAGATGGGCATTTAATTTTCAGCTCTGCCACATACTTCCCAAGTGACCTTGTGCGAGTAATTTATTCTCTCAGCATTTAATTATCACCCTTTTGCAGATGAGAAGTTGACACTTCTCTGCCTTCCAGAGAGTAATGTGAGGATAAATTCATCAACCTTCATGTTCTGCTGTGAACAATGGGAATTCACTGAGGCAAAGTGAAGTCCAACGAGGAGATAAGACAGCATAGGGGACCAAAGCAAGGATGAAGCCCATTTTAGCTAGCTAGTGAGCTGTCCTGTATGAAAAGAGTGTATGATGTCTTGTGGGGATTTACATCAGTCCTCTGAGTGTGCAGTGCTATGACCTCAGTATCCTAGTCTTCATTATAGTGACAAACTGGAGGGTAGGGGGAACAGGAGGTTCCTAGGTCTCTTTTAGTACGTAGTCATCAGATGGCTCATTTGCTTATGTCACTTTTTTGTGTAGCTCCTACCTTTTCATTTCTGCAGCTTGTCTGAGTCAAGCATGGAAGATGGTCATTTACTGAGATTACAGAATGTGGGTTGTGTTGCAAATAGGAGGAAAAGGTGCAAAGCATAAAAATCCTCTCTTGGAGAGAAAATGTTCCATGTAAGTCTGATTTGTCATTGTGATTTATTGTTCTAGAACAGTTGAACATTTTTATTCTCACTGTCAAAGGACTTCAACTATATGGGACATTTCCAGTGCTCCCTAAGGAGATTGCTTTCATTTTTACAGGTGACAGCTGTGGGTCTGGATCACATGAACATATATCTTGACCTTGGAATGAAGTTATTAAAAAGTAGGATTAATTCAGAGGAGTAGGATTGCTGCTAAGGTGTTGGAATCAGCTGCCTACGTATCTCTTGACTGCTAGTCACTGAGAGCACACTGTAGACACTTCGCAGTACAGATATTGCCTCCCTTGTCTGGTTTCAGTTGGAAACTTCCAAGACTTCCAAGCAGAGGACTAGCTGCCCCTTCCTTTGTAGCTGTTCCTGCAAGTAATTCAAAGTTGTTGACTGGTATTTTGCAGCTGTTGCTCTGCTGATGTTCAGAAAGGTGCATTTCAGGTGCCTTTCTCATCTTGCTCCTTCAAGAGCAGGTGAGCATTGAGCATCCTGCTGTGTAGCCAAAGCATGAACTCAACCTTGAAGTAATTTGGGATGCCAAGTTATATATGGCAGTTGGTGTCTTCAGGTCTGGATGAAGGCAATTACTTGCCCCTAGTATAGCAAAATACTAGCAGACAACTCTGGTCTAATTTTTGGTTTATTCTCCACAGCTTTTATTAAAGCTAAATGGAGCCTCAGGTTTTTAGCACTTTGGAATGTCATGTTACAAGACAGACCTCTTTTCTGTTAATGGAGGTTACTGGCTGTGTAGATGGAAAACATTTATAAGAACTAGAATTCATTATTTTTATTATTTTTTCAGGTATTGGAAAGCTACCTTTCCCACTTGCTGCTTGATATTAGATTAAAAAAAAAAAAAGCCTTGGTAATTGATTTAACTTCAGAATGAAGTGTTCTTATTTTGCAGCTTCCAGGAAATACAGATAGTCTGTTTGGATGTGTGCATTTTGGAATCTTTTGGAAGCCTTCTCCCTGTGAATCTCACAATTTTATAAGATGATATTGTATCTTGGCTAGAAGGCTCCAAGATGCCAAGTGAAAAAAGAGAATAGAGACTTGGGGGACCAGATTTTTGAATATTCAAGTGGTTAATGGTAATCTATTTCAGTTTGAATAAGGTGCCTGTATATCTTTAGGATGTAAGGTCTAGTTGGGGATGCAAGTTCATGAGGGTTTTTGTTTGTTTGTTTTGGTTTTTTGTTTGGGTTTTTCTTTGTTTAGGTTTTTGTGGTTTGTTTGTTTGTTTTTGTGTATATGGGTTTTTTTGTTTCTGTTCTGTCCCAATGTCACTTTAAAAATCTCCTTCCCAGCATTTCTAATGTTAGGAAGAATTCCAAGAAAATCAAGCAGCCTGTGAGAACTGGATGTTGCCTTTGCTGCATCTTCATCCTGGCTTCTCTGGAGTAATGTTGTAGGGGTATAAAATATGTTTCCTATTAGGAAAGAATGTACCGCAATGAAGGAAGCCTAAGTAAATATACAATAAAGAGATGTATTAAAGTGTCTTCAAGAGACAATTCATGGCTCTGTTAGTATCACAAGGAGATTTTTGTGTGGGTTTTTAAAGGCCTGTGCTGTAGTACAGGGAATGATTGTAATGCCAAACTTTAAACCCCATGCTGAAAACAAACAGCCAACGTGTTCTCAGCCTTTTCAGCATCTGTTAAATAAGGGAGTATAAAGAGCTGTGCTGTGGATATTAGAGGCTTGGCACACTTCTGGTATAGCTGTCACTGGGAAAAGGCACTTATAAAATGTGCTATGGATCAAATATGGTTTTGCTGCTAATAGTGAAGCAGCCCCAGCAAAATGCCTTTGGAACTCACATGAGGTATGATAATGCAACAAGACCTTTCATCAAAAAATTGCAGAGTGGAGAATGAACAAAACCTCCCTCTTCCTGCAGTGTGTCAGGTCATATGGGTGGGTACAGCTGATACTCAGGCACACGTAACAAAACTTGGCAACAGGAAGTGAAGTCACATGCTTAGCAGAAACTTCAAGGGCACACTCAGGAGATGGAATGTAATTACTCAATTTGGATTTTAGCCATGACAGTGAGTTAACCCTCAGAGAAAGTATGATTTTATTTATCTCTCTTGCCCAACCTGAGAGTTCCGAAGATTAGAGGTAGGCACTTAGGACCCTTTATTTAATTTTTTTGATAAGCTTTGTCTATGACTTGCATTCTTATAATATATGAGCCTTACAAACATGAATTAATTTAGTCTAATATACCTCTGTGCCTCTGAGAAGTATTTTCCCAGCTGCCTTTTTATACCTAAAAATGGTCTATGAGAGAAGTAAAAGATTGGGGTGGTTTGGTTTGTTCCTTGCATTGGGGATTCCAGTTTTATCTGCTGTCCTTTTTCACAAGGGAAGGGCATAAATATCCAGGTTAGGAAACAGTGGGTAATTTAATGATCCTCAAAAGACCTAGTGGAAAACAGGGCATTTCCCCTCACTGCTGTCTGTACTCATGATGACTGCAGAATGAGGGGCCAATCACTGTATATTTCATGAACAAAATATCAAATTTGTTCCTGTATAGTGTGCTGTATGTTAGGCAGCTGGCCTGTCCCCTCTTCCTTCTGGCTGATAGTAGGATTATCTGATCAGGTAAGGTTTCCTATTGTGTAAGCCCTACCAGTGGAGTGCACATGGAAAGCATGTTCTTTTCATTAAAGTGATGCTTTTGATGAAAAAGATGAGATGTTGTGCTGGTTTGGCCTGAAGTAGAGTTAATTTTCTTCACAATGGCTGGCATGGGGCTGTGTTTTGGATTTGTGCTGAACACAGGGTTGATAACAGAGATGTTTTTGTTTTTGCTGAACAGAGCTTACAGAGCCAAGGCCTTTTCTGCTTTTCATACTGCTAAGCTGGTGAGGAAGTTGGGGGTGCATGGGAGGTTGGGAGGAGACTCAGCCAGGACAGGGGACCCAAACTGACCAAAGGGATATTCCAGACCACATAACATCATGCTCAGTATAGAAAGTGGGGAGGGAAGAAAGAGGAAAGGGGGATGTTCCGAGTGACGATGTTTGTCTTCCCAAGTCACCATTACGTGTGATAGGACCCTGCTCTCCTGGAGATGGCTGAACACCTGCCTGCCATGGGGAGCAGTGAATTGATTCCTTGTTTTGCTTTGCTTGCATATTTGGCTTTTGTTTTACCTACTTAACTGTCTTTATCTCAACACATGAGTTTTCCAGCTTTTACCATTCCGATTCTCTGCCTGATCCTGCTGGTGGTGGAGTAAGTGGCTCTGTAATGCCTGTTGCTGGCTGGAATTAAACCATGACAGATGTGTTTCCCCTCAGTTTTTTAGACTATTTCCTGAAGAACAGCTGTACAGTGCTCTGATGCTTGCTGCTGGCCAAGGCCCCTGTCAGCATAGATAGGTAGTGACCCAGAATAAAAAGATAAAGGCAGGTAAACTGCAGACAGATTACCTTCCAAGTAATATTTATTTAAATTATTTTGTAATCCATAGTGTGTAACTATTCTTCTTGCCCTTCCCTGTCATAGGAATAGATGAGTGATGGACTGCTTTAAGTAAGGTCATGCTTCAGGGTACAGAAATCTGAGTTCAGAGTGCTCCACAGAAGACTGCTGTACACAGAAAGGTTTAGAACCATCGCACACACAGAACTCTCTGTGACTTAACATAATGGAAAGATGTGCATACTGTGAAGTCTGGTGACATCACAGATCAGTTGTGACCTGAGCTGCCTCTCATCAGGAAGCCATCAGGCCAGTANNNGCGGCCGAGGGGAGGCTTCGGGGGAGAGCTGCCCGGCCGGGGCGGCCGAGGGGAGGCTCTGGCGCGGGCAGCTCCGGCGAGTTTCAGCACCGTGGAGAGCGGCGCCGGTCGCGGGCACCGCGCCGCGATCAGCCGCACGCCGCCGTGGGATAACGAGCAGCTTATTTCAAGCCACTTGCTGCTTTTATAAAGTCTTTGTATGCCAAGCACTTCCCAAACACTCACTTGCCTGAAGAGAATTGTAAAAAAAAAAAAAAAGAAAAAAAGAAAAAAAAAAATCGAAGTTTTTTTCACAAGAGCACTCAGCAAAATGGCAGGTTTAACAGTCCGTACTTGGGCAGCGCTTTTCATGCAAGGGTTTCCACGGACTTTGTGAATATTAATGAAGTCAGCTGCAAAATCAATCATCCCTTTATAACGAAGGTAGGCTTCATTATCCTTGTCTAGTTGGGGAAACTGAGGCAGGAAAGGATAATGTGGTTTGTCTCAGCCAGTATTGAATCCAGGAAATAAAAATTATGACCTTTATGCTCTCACTAATACAAAACCATACAGCTTCTATAGCTCTTCCTGTTTTGGTTTTAAGAGGTGTATTTCCTTCTTCAAACTACAGTTCTTCACTTAACTGATCTAGATTGCCGAGGTTATGGCAGAGGATTTTCCAGCTGGCCTAATTATAGCAATTCTCACCTACTACCCTTCTGTTTGTTAAGGATTGCAGCTGTTTTCAAAAAGAGAGTCACTAGCCTTATTTCAAATGCACACTGGTACATGTGTGGTGCTGGGTTTGCTCTTCTTGAAAATGTTATTTTGAAGCAAAAACCTGCCCCTTTGATGCTTAGAAATAGATAAATATGTGTGCTATTTTGCACTCAATTGTCAGGCATGTACCATGGTGTTTTGTTGTTTCCCTGGACAGGTGGAGACAGAGCAGTTAGGCACTGACGGCTTCTGTCTGGTGAGCTGGCTCTTGATTGACTGATTAGCTTCTTTGTATGGCAGGCACTTCTCTCAGCTCTGTCATTAAAGATGCATCATAACCCCTTGCAAGAGCCTTTTTTTTTTTTTCCAGACACAGAGGGAGAGGGAAAGAGTAATTCTGAATGTTTTACAGTAGGCAAACTTTTGTTTATATGGAAGGTCTTTAAAGATGGGATTTAGCCAGATTTCTATCTTCAAAAAATTAAAAAAATCCCACCCCCAACCAGTTAAAAATTTGCCATCAGGGTAGCAACTTGTCTATCTCCTCAAGATTTTTCATGTATAACCTTCCATTATTTTTGTTTATAGTAGGTATCTTTAGTGTTAAATAGTTTACCTTTGTAAAAGACATGGGAAGGGGCTGGAGAAGCGCTTTTCATTTTAAAATTGGATGAGATATGGAGAAGGAGACTGGCTTATAGACATAGTTGCAGGTATCTGGACTGTCAAGTTCCATCTCTCAGTCAATTCAGCTTGACACCAAACTATGGTTTCTTCCAGAGGTAGGAGACAAGACCCAGGAGATGACCCCAATTCTCTGTCAGTGCTGGTATCTGATATAGCTTCTTTCCTTTTGCTGTTGATAATGCTATGAAAGTCCCTTATCTAATATGTTTTCTGCCAGGAGAAGTGATACTGGTATGTGTAAGCGTGAACTTAAATTGAAATGCTAGTATAAATTCATTGTTTCTTTGTAAGATAACTTTTCACAAGCCAGCTTGCATCACTTTGGAGGGCATTAAACCAAGGGAAAAAAAAAAGGCACATCCTCTTCTGCAGCAAGCATTTACACAGTGAATTGTAACAATTCCTTGTTTAACAAGATTTCTGAAGTTGCACATATATGCCCAGTAAAACTCTATCTCACACAAAATATTGTGGATCTTCTGACTATTTCTTCTTTCAACTGAAGGATTAGTTCCTGTAGGAGGATTCTGACTTCTGTGTACAAGGCCAATGCTGAGATGCAGTGCCTCAGCATTTAACCAGGTACACCCATTATTTTATTGCAGTTCAAATCCTGATCCTAGATCTGATGGGTAGAAACCTTCAGTGCCTCCAGCTCTGAGTATAGGTATCCAAATAACATTTTGCCTAGTAGGAATTTGCTTGTTAGAGAATTGTAATGTCGTTTCATAGGAAGCCTGCATAACAGTTCACGTATCTTTCTGTGTGATGTGAATTGGGTCTATGAAGGCACTGACACTTCAACACATGGATTTTTGTTGGCTTCTACACATGGTCTAAATCTAAGAGATTTTTAGGTCTTTGAAGTTGTGTTTTAAAATCATAGAAGAAATCCTGTCCCTTTAGAGGTTACAGAGTTCTCCACTGAGAGTTAGACATAGCATAGATCCATCCTGGGATGTAATGTTATGTCTGGTTTAGTACTGGTGTGGAGAACTAAGAAAAACAATAATTCAATGGAGGTTAACAATGACTCCCTTTTAATTGTAAGTCTTGTTGACTGGCTTCTAGGAATGTTTTATTAAGTCATCTTCAGTCAGGGGAATATTGATGACAATGGACTGTTATCGAGCTGTATTTGTGGTGGTGTGAGAGGTACACTGTGGGAGGGCTGTGAAGGCTACTCTATTTTTGGGATATCAAATTGCAGTGCAAGGAGGAATGGATGGCACCTTGCTGTGAAATAATATAATTCAAACCTGTTGCTTTACAGTACTGCCCTTTGCATGGGCAGTGACATGGCAGCCTTGTCTAAAGGCAGCTGCCCTACCTTCCCTCGTTCATGTTCAGTGCAGAATTTTAGCTCTGTTAGGAATCGTTTCCATGCAGCAGATCTCATTCTCTCTCAGTTGCACTGGTGCAGTGCCTGTCAACTTGGGGAAGAAAGACAAACCTGTTAACAGGAGCATTTGCTTGTTTACTGTGTATTATATATCCCCTTCAATCTTTTTTTCCCTAAAATTTAAATATTTGATGTCAGTTTGTTTCTTTTTATGACAAATTTGTTTTTTTCATTCCAGAAACAGAAAGCAATAGAGATGCCAGAATCATGGGGGCATCTGTTCTCTAATTAGTTCTTTCCCCCACACTCACTTTCAGCCCATATACAGACATGCATGACTCTGTTTCTTGTTTGTTATCTTTTCTTTTTTTTTTTTTCCAACTACCTGTGTCATCAATTACAATGTGCCTATCTGGGTGTTATGCCAAAGACAGATCATCTATGAGGTCCTAAACACTACTAAATGATAAATAAAGGCCTTTGTATGCAGTTGATTCCCAAGGGTCAAAGCCTCTGTTCCGTGAGGTGCGTCCCCAGGGAAGATTGTTGCTTTTTCCTTAAAGTGCAAAATACCATCATGCAGATTAATCATGAATCTGTTACTTTGGAGGTGTAATATAGCAACCAGCTCTTTGTTTTCTCTTGTGAAATGCCATCTGCCCCTTCCCATGTGGGTTTTTTTCCCCTCAGTTAGAAGACTTGATGCTGTGCTGCCTTTCAATGCCTTCATATCAGGTCATGTCTCAGAGACTTCAAAGGGATCTAGCAGTGCTCACTTCCAGAATTGACTAAGTCACTTGTTCTGGGTGTCATTGATTGTGTCTATTTGAGATCCTTTTATACTATAAGTTCAGGTCCAACTTGGTTGATAGAATGAAGAATGGGACCTGTAGTCAGTAGTCACAACTAGTTTTGCTAGGAGCCTTACACTAGTTTCAAGGAAAGGAAGAGTGAAAAACTGTCATTGGGGAAAGGAAGGATGAAATTTGGGGAATTAAACCATAACAGTCTATCATGAGTTTAATTTGAACAGGAAATATACAGATGCAATGGCCCTCAGTTTATGTCAGTGGTGATACTTATGAGGCTCTCAAAGGGTATCAAGGGGGAGGTAGTGAGTGTTGTATGCCATAGGAGAGTTTCAGTGAGGTGACAATGGCACGAACAAATAGATCATGGAGAATAATCTTGTCCTGATTGTGAGTGGACTGGAAGAACTATCACCTTAGCTGATCTTTCTCACCTCTAAGTCTCATGTGAATACAGCACTTTGAAGTGCTGAGAATATCCATCAATATCCATTGAAGTCTGTGATAACTAGAGGCACGGATCATTCTGCAGAAAACAGTATTTCTTCTCTAGGTTTGAAGCATCCCTCTCTGTTTTCTGCTTCAAACACAGCTCACTTTTCTGCATGTTTCAGCACTCTCCATATTTTGCTTGCCTCACTCTCTGCTTCACAGCTGCTGCATTAAATCTATCCATGGACACTTAAAAGATGCTATGGAAATGTATTGCTTGCCTTCAGCAATAGCGGTGGTTGGCCAGCACATTGCTCCCCTAGCCCATCAGCCCCAGCACTGCGGTGCTTGTGTTTGCTGGACTGTTCCTTCTGAGTGTATGGAGGTGAACACATGTTCTGTATTAATCTTCATTTCAATGAAGTTGTTTTAGTTCATGCTTTATTGCAGCGCTTTGTAATAATGCATCTGTAATGGCAGCCCTTGGGGCAGCAGTCGCATGTGGCAGGCTGAGTGCCTGAACTGCTCCTGAGAATGACTCCAATCATACAGAATGAGGCACTCCCTGGTGCACCATCTGAATTTATAATACCAATTTATATAGTGCCCTAAAGCAAGGTTTGTATTTGCTCTGGGACACAGGGGCCAGGCTATAGAAGGGGAACTGCTCTCCATTTTTTTTGCTGTCCCTTTTTTTGAATATATGCATTTGTCTAGCTTTTCAACTTGCCTGTCCTAAACTCTAGACTGAGCCCAGGAAATGCAAGAATATATCCTAATACAGAGTGATGGGTGCTGAACCTGTAACTGGACAACACAGACCTACTGTCAGTCTCACAGCATCGATCAAACCTCCCACCAGGTGCAGAGAGGAGACATGCAGGAATGCAAAGCCCTTCAAAACTTGTAGGGCAGCGTCCTGGCTGCTAGTTCATTATGGACCTCCTTGCCATGAAGTCAGAGTTGGCTTAGTCTCCTTTGATGAAAGAGGTGATGAGACCCAAGGTGGTTAGGGTTGTATTTTCCTAGATAGGTACTCAGTAGGATTTTTAGAAAGTAGCTTGGATACCTAATGCCTATTAATTCTGAAAAAGAGGCATAGTGATTTAAAGGTCAAAAGCAATGCTTTAGGCTTGCCCTGGAGATATGCCACACCTAGCATTAAACAGAAGCTAAAAGGCTTTTGTGAAAAATAGTGTTTGCTAACAGAGAAGAAGGTATGTTTTGCTCTTTTTTGTTCATGCTACAGAATTCTCAGCCCCACTGTTTTATAGCAGCAGTAAGATAATTTTTCCCCCTCACCCTGGTTTTATTGGAGACTTATTTGGGGTTTCTCATCTCACCTTAAAGCTTTGCATTATAGATTCATGCCAAAAAAAAGGTATTTACTGGCATGTGATTGTGAATGAGAAGTACTTCCCCCTATGGATAGAATCATGTTTGAAGGCATTGTGTTTGTCATGTGAGCAGAGAAAATAACAGTTGTTTCATTTTATCATGTTTATCCAAAATAGTGCACGAGGTTTTCAAATAGTTGAACCATTAGAAAGGCACAGGTTGCAGCAGTTGTTCCTTACCCTGAGAGCTTCCCAGCTGATCAGTTACTTGTAACATGATGCTTGCAAACACCTTCCAGGTGTTTCTCTTTCAGGTGATCATGGGATAAAAGAAATTCTGCTGGGGAACCCACACTTAACTCAGAGGGGAGGTGGGTGCTGTAGTCAGTGTGATGGCTCTGCTTTTTGAGAGGAATAAAGGGTCTGTCTCATTTTGCCTTAATGCTGTCATTCTGCACTGATGTCCTTGTTCCACCCACTCCTGTTGGCTGGGAAGGATTTCTGTCTTGTGTGGATAAGTGGCTAGCTACAGGTAAGTGTTTGATGTGAGACTGCTGGGGGTTGATTCTAAAGACTGAATGCAATACCAGATACAGACTTCCAAACTGTTTGGAGTGTTAACTAGTGCAGACAGCAGCAAATGTCCCTATCTAGTACCATTGGTCTTGAGCAATCAAGGTGTCTGTACCTCAGGATCACTGAAGGGGTCAAAGGCAAAAAGAGAAATAATATTTAATCTTCCTTGAGGAGCTGCTGAAGTTCTTCAAGGAATAGCTCCTGTGTATGCATTAAATTAGCATTTTATTAAAGAAAGATTTATCTTTCACTCATGTTAAATCCAGCTTTTCTGATTGCAAGTCTTTCTAGTTCTTCCTCTATTCTTACCCAACCCTATTGATGGACAAGCAGGTATGACTGGTAATTGTTGCCAGGGAAGCACATTGTGATGTCATCGGTTAATTTTCATGGCTCCACCTGAGGATGCAGAAATAAGGAGAGGAGGCAGAGTTCAAGTGGAGGAGGTAGTAAGCAATAAAGGTCAACTGAGTCCTGCTTCATGTTGTGGGCTGGATCACATCATGGAAGCATCACCAGAGTGATCCCATGGAGTCATAAGGCACAAGAAGAAAGAAAGGATGGAGTTTAAAACTGGTGGAAATACTTTTTGGAAGGTTATGCTTTAACTCTGAACTGTGGCTTTGGTTTTGACCATTTCACTGGATGCTACTTGCTGCCCCTAGGGAGTGATTCGCTTCTTTTTGGTCTGAACCTGAGTCATGGTCATGTTGTTGACAATGTGAGATGGCAATGGATGTCTTTGTGTCTTAGAATGAGATGGAGATATAAGTCTAATAGCTGGTAGTGGAGGTCACAAAGCTGATATGACAACTATTACATTTTATATTGCTGACCTAAAGAATGTGAAGCTTTTATTTTATTCTCCCTTGCAGAACTGAGTGTGCACCCATGTCTGTCTCATCTGTTACGTTTATATATAAATACACAAGTACCATGCATGCTCTTACAGTGATGCTCTTAAAGATGGTGGAAAACAGTGTATGAAACTTGGAGAAGGTCTTGCAGAATTTCTTTCACCAAATTTGTCAGTTGATGCAACGAAATATACTTTTTTTCCTATGACTTGCCTTGCATTTACTCCTGCAGCATATGCACACATACCACTTATTTAATCTCTCTCACGCGCTCTTCCCACAAGGAATCCTTTCATCTGAATGGGTTCACTCTTGCATTCTTGGCTACACACATCATGTTTTTTTTTTGTTTGTTCATACACCTTCCACACACTCAAAGATGGGTCTGTATAGTTTCTGTCCCTTGTACACTTACTTAAACAAAATGGTGCTCAGAAAATTACTTCCTATATACTCTGTGCAGTGTTTCTATTAAATAAATGCAACAGAATATGCTTGGGGGAGGAAAAAGCCTGTGAATCAAGAATAAATGGGTATGTCCTGCAAGTGGTCAGAATAACTTTGGAGGTTGAACCTCCAGCTGGAGTGAAAAAGGGCGTTTACAGGCGAGCTTAGAACTAATCCTCTTAAATGATGGTAAAGGGAATTCTGACCAAGTGCTGTCATGATTACTTTCCCCCCATCTCTGTTATTTCTTATTATTGTAATGTTTTGCTCTCTCAAGTAGAATAAGGTCACCAGTGAGATAAGATCAGCTTCGTTTGGCACAACCAAGAAGATCTGATCACAGTTTGGACTGCAGCTTCTAAATTCACCTTGAGTATTAACTTCTGGGCAAAAAGACACTGAAAGTGCTAACATGGCCAAAAGAAACAAAACAAAAACAAAACCAAAAAAACCTACAGAGAGATAAATTGCATTCTTGCCATGTTGCAGATTTTCCTGCCACTGTTTCAATGGCGAATTCCCCTTGAGCCTTGTTTCCATTAAATTCTACCATACAAATGCTTCATTTCAAGGATTTGGTAAATGCCTTTCAGAGAATCTAAGGAGAAATACCAGATTATTCTCCATGGGACAATATTGCAGTGCAGCAATATCCCCTTCCTATCCTCTGGTGCCACCCACTCAGGGCATTCGTTTAGAATGAATCTTCTAGACCTTGTGGTGCAGCATTTGGACATCCTGGCATGATGGATGATGCCTCTAACTTCTGTCTCCAGAGTCTTTTCCAGGCTCTGATGTCTCTTTCTCATCACCCCTGCCCAACAAGCAAGGGGGGAACCAGGAACTGGTGATAATGGCATGTGCGTTCTCAATCGCTTCTGGGAGATGGGTAGCTCCTGTGAGCAAGGGAGCTCCTCTAGCAAGACCTAAGCAAAATGTGTGGTGCCTACTACAGCTGCTGCTCTGAATTAGCAAGCCCAGATCTTAGAGCACAATAAGTACTTTGAAGATGAGCAGTCCCACGTAGCAATTTATTGGAATTGCACTGACTGAATTGCCCCAGTTTATGACAGCATTTCATCTTTTAGTTCTAACAAGCACATTGGCTTGGTAAAAAAAATTTGGAAATTTATTCTAAAGGGAACAAGGAAAAGAAGATGAATGGCATTTCTATGAACCTGTGTTCTTGCCTTTGCCTCTTCTTTCTGGTGGTGCTGGGAGGGAATTGTCAGGTTCCTAGGTCTATAAATCTATGTCACTGCAAATTTTAAGGCTCTGGAAAGGAAATTGGCTATTTTCTTAATGAAGCCAGAAAGAGTCTGATGTATCTACTTTTTTGTCTAGATGGGTACAAAACACTATCTAGAGCATGTAATACATTCTAAAAACTCTCATCACAATGCCAGTGGCATAAACTGGGGAGATGAGTAGTATTAAAGGGGTCTGGTACAAGCCTCAATATAGGAATCACATTATTATTTCCTCTCCCTACAACTTACTTGCAAACTGTAGGGCTAGGGCTAGAGATGAGAAAGAAAGAATTAGAGGAATTAATCAGAAAAATCCACTCCCCTGTTGAGCAATTAGAGCATTGCTTGCTGGACAAAGAACTTCTTGTACTGCACTGCTTTCCTCTTGTCTCTGTTTTGCTGCACACCCCAGCAAAGATGTACCTTGCATCCTTAAAGAAACTTCCCTGCTCTTCTAATATTTTCTCACTATTCTGTACCTATTTATAAAATGATGTCTGCTATTTTGGTGCCTGACTGTAACAATTTTTCAGAAGTAGAGGTCTATGTGTCCGAGTTAGACACAGTAAGATTTTTTCAAAGTAGTTATCTTCCTTGGTTCTATGTAGCACTCTGAATAGAAGTTTCTCAGTTAGATGAAGTCTTCTATCCCTCTTTCCAATTTGTAGACATTTCATATGTGGATGTCCTAGGTTTCTCTTTTTCCAGTTGAAAGGATAGGATGAAAACTAGCTTATTTTCCCCAAAATTTTTTGGGTTCACTTGACCCTTGGTGATTAAACTGGTTAAAAGTTGCTAGTTTGCTTTTTCTCACAAAGGACATGCTGTTTTTTGTCTGCTAAAGTGAAGAGGTTTCATTTGGAATTGGAGACTGTGCTGTTGTCATTGATTTTATACAGAAGATACTCTGTTGATAGGCAGCCAGATCAAAACATGATGCAAGTATGTGTGTGAGGGGTCTAAGAAGACCTTGGAGAGGGATGAGATAGAGGTGGTGCAGTTTCAGAAGACTATCTGTGCAAATCGTTACTTTGATAAACTGCAAGCTGCAAAATGTTAGATTGGCAGAGCTACCAGCAGGTGAAGAAATGTACTAAAAGCCAGATTTCATGGCCAGATGCACTTTTAAAATCTGGAGTTAATTATTGAAGTAAATGATGTAATACCTGATTTTTCTTCACAGTAATTAAGACCAGGATCTAATCCCGTGCCCAAAGGAGGGATTGATAATTCTTACTGCTGTTATGTTGCCCATATAAAGTAGGATGGTTAACAATAACCTGCCTTTGCACAAACTTATAAAGATAAAATCTTACTCTTGGGATCCTGATTTTGGGTCAGGAAAATGCCTCTTTGCCGGACCATTGCCACCTTGTTGAAATAGGTCTCTATTATCTTCTCTGTGCATGTATCTGAATTTTTTAAGGCATGTGTAGGACTGTGTTTTTCAGGGAAACTTCCCAAGGGGCTTCTAATACTACTTGTAACTATTATTTAATGTTTCTTTGTGGCTATTATCCACCTCAGACACAGCTGCATTTTGATAGTAGGAAGGTGATCAATACATACTGTATCAAATAATAATTATTTATTATTTATTGAGTACTGCGGGTAGGCTGCCTGCTATGCAAAATGTAGAAAAAGACAAAAACATTTAGATACATGATCAGAGGGGGAAGGAAAGACAAATGGCTTTGCAGTCTGTCCTTAAGGCAAATGCATTCCTAAGTGTCATTGCAGTATGAGCATTATACACAAATTTTACAAGATCATAGGGTCTGGAGAGAGAGGCCAGAAGGTTTGATTTCTCACTTTTTGGTTTGCATGCACTTCATGTGCATAATAATGTTCTTGCCTGCTAATGCACCTGTTTGAGGTGGACTTTTAGCACAACAGATTAAAAAACTTTGCATACTCCTTCCCCACAGTACATATACTGTGTTAAGTGCTAGCGGTGATAAAACGATAAATAACAATATCTAGGATATATGCTCTAAATGGTTGAAATACTGACCCAAATACAGGCAGTGGTGTCTGTCAGTTGCTGTTGTCTCTACTTTTACAAGCGAAGAAATTAGTGGAAAATAAGTTTGAGAGATTTGTACAGGGAAACTTTGTGGCTGATTTAAATGGAATGGTCAATGAATATGTAAATTTACTTGAAATACGCAGTAGGTTTGGGTTAAACTCTGAGCTAGACGGGAGAAATCTTTGTGAACTTTAAGGGTTTTGGGGGACTCATGAAAGTGATTGTCTGAGGAAGCCGCTTTCTCTGCTCTGACGGCAGGTCCCTGGTGCCAAACTGAAAGAAAAAACAAGCCGCATCTGCCCAGCTTCGCCTTGCCGCGATCAGAGGGGCAAAAATCCTGTCTTGTTGTGCTGGCCCGGCGAAGGCGCGCTCGAGGAACGAGACGCTGACGGGCCAAAGGCAGCCGAAAAGCCGCTGAACCTCTTTCCTGGGAGGAGGCGGCGGCGGAAGCGTGGGAGGTGAAGCCCGGCGGAGCGCTGCTGCCCGTGCCCGGGGCCGTGCCCGCTGTCGGGGTCGGGCGGACCGTGTCAGGGACCGGGGCGCGGACCCGCGGTCTCTTTAAAAGCCGGGGCCGGTGGGGCGGGCGCGGCGGCAGCAGGGGGCGGCGGCGGCGGCGTGCGCGGGGCTCGGGCTGCTCCGGCACCGCGGCGCGCTCAGCCCTGCGCAGCTCCGCCTGCGGCCGCCCGCGGCTCTCCCGGCTTGGCACGGCTCGGCACGGCCAGCCCAGCCCAGCTTCCCCGGGACCCCCGCAGCCTCCGCGGCTGGGGCCACGCTGGAGCCCCCTGCCCCGCAGCGCAGGCGAGCCGCGAGTTGGCGCGGCGGCCGGCGCCCGCCCGGCTGCGGAGGTGAGAGGGGCGGCGGGCGGGGGGCGGCTCAGCTCGGCACGGCACGGATCGGAGGGAGCTGCCCGCCCGGCGAGCGCTGGGCGCCGCCGTTCCGGAGCTCCGCGGGTGGGTTTCTCCTCACCCTTCTCACTACAACTATTTCGGATCGTTTTATCCCGCTCCCCGTTCCTTGCTGCCCAGGCGGGGCTGGGCGCTGCCCGTCCGGGTGGAGTGGGCGCGCATCGACCCCCGGG
The DNA here is from genome assembly GCA_020086605.1 of Lanius collurio. Taxonomy (NCBI): domain Eukaryota; kingdom Metazoa; phylum Chordata; class Aves; order Passeriformes; family Laniidae; genus Lanius; species Lanius collurio. Next base: position 16,641,601 of record JACBWW010000004.1, on the reverse strand, counting down.
ACGCTCCGGCTCCGTTGGTCAGACTTTTTGGGAGATCGCAGTTTCCCACATCGGGGCATTTTGGAATGGAAAATTGGTAGGGGGGGGCTCTCGGAAAAGAAGACGCTGCGCTGAGTTACAGCAGGGAGACCCTTAGAATGAGCCAGCTGTCTGACTAAAGCTTAAGGATTTCTTAAAAATAAAATACTAACGAGAAAAGAAGAGAGGCTGAAGATGAAAGTTTTTTCTTTAATATTTTTTGCCTCTTCCAAGTCTTCGGATCTATTACGGTAGCGCCTTTCCTCCCCGCCTTCCATTTGTTTGTATTAATGATTTAGTAGCCGTCTTGCCTGAAAACTTCCACCGTGAGTGACTGCTGTGGGTTTTCAGGCAGTCAGTGACCTTAAAGGTTGGTTCAATGCTTTTTTCGTGCAAAATATATGTGAAATAACCACTGTATTGTTTTATTTCTTATCGTTTCTTTCTGTAAGAAAAAAAGACACCTGCTTTATAATTTAAAAGAAAACACCATTGAGTCAGGGAGTGATGTAATTCTCCTACCTAAGGGCACCGACTCTGGTGCTTTGCAGGTGACTTGTCTTTTGCTTACTCTTAAATTTATTTTAATGGTAATCTTAATGTAGCTAGGAAATAACATATCTAACAGCACTGCTGTAAGAATTAATTTTGTTAAAATTGAATACTTTCTATTATTTTTTTTCTTCCTGATTTCTGCCCCTCCTCCCTCAAAAGAAAACAATAAAAAAGATTAGGCGTGAGATCAGCGACAGAAAAACCAAAGGATTGGGGAGGCAGAAGCGGGGCTAAAAACATTGAATCGTTAATGAAAAGCACACTTTCAGCTTTTTGCTTTTCCAAGCTCTTGTTCCACCTTTCTGTGGCCAAACTATTCAACACTTCATTGCAAATTGTTTTAAGAAATTATTTCTGTTTTTTCTAAATATTATTTGTCCCACTTGTATTTTTTACTGCTCGTAATTGTTCTGAGATAAGCACACAACCCTCCTAAAAAGGTGAATATTAAAATGACCGCTCACCAGTACCTTCATATTGCATATTTTGAGGGGCTATTTTTTGAGGGGGCGAACTCTTAACTAGACTAGTGAAAAGTCTAGGAGAAATGTTGTGTAGGTGAGGGAAAATTTGATCACAAAAGGTTTTGTTTGCCGTGATGATACAGTGAGTTATTAATTGTAACGTTAACCAGAAAGGTGTTGCGTCTGTCACTGGTTTCATTTAAAATGGTCATCAGTGTTACGCTGAGCAAGTTTATATAAGGGTTAGTAGTATTTTGGGGGGAGGAGGTGGCAGAGATTATTGCTCGTGGGTTTGCGACTGAACGCACTTTATCAGCTGAATGAACTGGATTATTGTGTAGACATAATTTTCCATTTCTCTATCAGTTTCTTTTCAGTTTTTGGCACTTCCTTAAACGTTTATCTCTCGCTAACAAAGTGTCTGGTTTTAGGGAGTAGGGAGATGCAGCTGGGGACACTGAAAGTTTGGGGATAATGAGAGCAACAGGACTGTATTTATTTATTAAAAAAAAAAAAAACAAATCCCAAAGTTAGGAGGTGAGGATTCTCTTTCTGGAGCATTCGGGCACCTTCTGGTGGGGTATGTCTCTAGGCTTTTAATTATTTATTTCACTTTTGTCCTTTCAAAAATGAAGTAGAGCGAAACCAAAATGAAGCAAAGTAAAATTAGAGTAAGTGTTGAGAAATAAATAAATAAAGCAAGGGAACGGCTGGAAGCCCAATACTTGATTTCATCAACCTGGTGGCGATGGCTTCTCGATAGAAGCGATATCTGCCGATACCACCCCTGTTCCATGGCTGTAGCCTGGCCTCATTTTACGCTGCGTTTCCACTGAACATGTTGACGTGCTGCTGCTTATATAAGGGGAAGAACAAATTCAAGCAGATTAGTGCTTGGGATTTTGAGATCGGCTACCCAGATCGCGTTGTGGGTTTTTTTTCCTTTCCTTGGGGGAGCTGATGGGGGAAGGCTGGAGAATGACGGGAGGGGATGAAATCGGAATGTGTGGTTGGGAGAAGATGGGGGTGATGCGGGGAGCAGCTTATTCGCATAATGTCTGCGCTGCGTCCCTTTTTCTTGTCTTTTTATAAAACCCATTATCTCTAAAAACACATTATTCTTCAGCCCGGTCTAAAAAAAAAAACAGTGGGAGGGGTTATCATAGCGAGGGGGTTTGGTATGGGAGTCATTAGACCCACTGCTGCAAAACCAAGATACAGAAATCCATCTGCACCAACATTTCGGAGGGAGGGAGGGCGTAGAGAGGGGGGAAGGGATGGATTGTCTATCTTGGATTAGCGAAGTGCAGCTTTGTATTCTTCATTTTCCTCCCCATTTTCTGCCATTTTCCCCCATCCCCCCCATCTGCACACCCGCTTTCCTCCTCCCAGCCCCCACTCCCCCGAAGGTTTCTTATCCCTTGACGAGAAAATTCTGTGTTACATCCTGATGGCTCTGCGGCTTTTTTTTAGTGCATCACAACAGTGGCACGATGACCTTTACTTCATGCCACACAGATTTGGGCTCCCCATAGGACTGTGACTGCAGCTTGGGCACACTCGTACATCCGTAGTCATGTACCTTGGGTAGTCGTTGATTTAATTTCGATTTTTGCGTGTGCATCTTTGTGTGTCTGTGTGGCTGGTGAACACTGGCAGAGGGTAAGGAACGCAGTGATTGCCAAAGGCATGTCCATCCATTTTGCCAGCCCCTCTTGCCGTTCTCTTTTCCTGGACAATTGTGTCACACATCATGAGATTTTGTGCCGGGGAGGGGTGTGCCCTCTGTGGATGGCAGGGGCCTGGGGGTTGGAGGGAGTGTATGTGTACTGGGGAGGGAGAAATTGTGTGTGGGGAAATGGACCTGACGATGCTAATAACATTATTTTGGTCAAATGAACGTCTGGTGATAATGATTCAGTGTAACCATCCGTGAAATACATGCTTGCGACACACTGGAATAAAGGTTACTCCAGGGAGCTCCGTCAGAGCCAGGCATGCTCGGGGAAGTGAGCTGTCCCCTTGATAGGGGAAACAAAATTCATAAGCATCCTAGGTCCCCTCCCTTTTCAATGCCTCCTTGCATGTCCGAGCTGGAGGGCATTGCGATCGAGCGAGGAGGTGGGCTGCATTGGAGCCAGGATGAAACAAAGCATTCCCGCCTTGTCCTCCTGTGCCATCCGCTCTTGCCCTCTTTGAGCTTATCCATACTGTTGATCCAGACGATACAGGGATATCGCCATTTCCATGCAGTCCCTGCTGGAGCCTGGAGGGTGGTGAATTGAGAGGCGGAGAAAAACTCCTTGTGTTTCTGTTGTAGGATGTGCAGGAGAGCCATGGCTTTTCAGGTCTGAGTGGAGCAGGGAAAAGGCTGGGGTGGGGGAGTGAAGGAAGGTAAGAGTCTCCCTCTCCATCCATTGTTCCCTTCCTTCTTTCCCCCAGCTAGAACATGGGGAAGGACCCGACAAGCCTCTGTGGGTGGCTGTGGTGACTGGCATGCAGGTATGAGAGAGCTGAGGCAGTGAGAGGGAAGCTTTCCCTGCATTTCAGGATGTTCAGGACCCTCTCTTAGGCTCATAGACCCAAGGCTCAGCACCCTCCTTCTCTGGGTGCGAAGGACTTCGTTCTTTGGTTATGGGCTGCTCACACCCAGGCCGACGGGAGCTGTGGCAGGAAGGTGCTCCTGTGGTTCTGCCGGCTGCTACTTCTCATTTCCTCTGTGTGGCTGTGCCCACTCTGAGGTCTCCATGTTTCTGGATTTTTCCTCTTCATGAAACAATAGTAAAAGTTGAATAAATAGATCTGTTCAGAGCTACTGTTGTTCACTTTTGGCTTTTCTCCTTTCTCTGACCTTGAGGTGCAGTGGTAGACTGCAGCCAGGAAGATAGGGGCAGGGGTGTGTCCAGTATCACAAATTGTTGCTGTAGGTGATGCTTGGTGAGATTCCTCTGCTCCTGTGGTTTTTGGTCACCAGAGCCAATCTTGCCTCAGCTGCCCAGCTTCACCAGTAGTTACTTTTTGATTTCTCCCTGCCCTCCCTCTTACCTCAATTACTTTGGAAGTGGTGGTTGTGCTGCAGCTCCTGTTCTTGAAGGAATCTTACCATCATACAGTATCCTCAGCTGGAAGTCCAACTCCTGGCTCTCCACAGGACACCCCAAGAATCACACCATGTGCCTGAGGGTATTGTCCAAATGCTTCTTGAACTCTGTCAGGCTTGGTGCTGGGGAGCCTGTTCCAGTGCCCAACCACCCTCTGTGTGAAGAACCTTTTTCTAGCATCCAACCTAAACCTCCCCTGACTCGGCTTCATGCCGTTCACTCAGGTCTGTCACTGGTCACCAGAGAGAAGTGATCAGTGCCTGCCCCTCTGCATGCTCTCATGAGAAAGTTGTAGACTGTGATGAGGTATCCACTGTCTCCAACAGACTAAACAGTCCAAGTGACATCAGCTGTTACTCATAAGGCTTTTCCTTTAGGCCCTTCATCGTTTTTGTAGCCCTCTTTTCGATGCTATCTCATACCTTTTAATCCTCCTTATGTTGGGCTGCTCTCTAAGATGGTATGGTGTCCATCTGAGCAACAGGAAGAATGTATTGCAGGGCCTGTGTGCCTGCTCCCATCCTGTGGACACTGCCTCCCTGGTATCTCCCTGGTACCCTGAAAAGAGAAGGTGGGCCCAGGTTTTATGATTCCTCCTTTTCTCCAGTGATTCAAGTTACTACTGTGTTCTTATGGCGTGGTTAGCTTGCTTTCATGAATTGTTTGTTAACAGGAAAAGTTGGAAAAAGCATTTTATTGTAGGTACATTTCAGTGATTGCAATGTGAGTTTTGTATCTCACTCTGTCACACTTTGCTCTTCCTTGAACTTTCACAGCCAACAAAGAAGAACTTTGACATAGTGCTGGAATTTACCCTGACTATAAATGTTTTACATCCTTGAAGTGAGAGGGGAACTCTCCTGTAGAACATTCAGAGAGAGGTGGTGCCAGGGGTAATTTGTGGTAGCAATGATGGTGGGTTTTAAGTCCCTGTGCAAAAAGAGAGTAAATACACCTCCATTGTCTCTTACTTTCTTCCCTTTCTAAGCAAGTTGCGAAGCCATCAGGTACAGGCAACTCTTTTTTTTGGTGTTACGATTGGATTTAAAGCGTCACCCTAGAGGACACCTTCAGACTGTATGAGATGGTTGGGCTCTTGTCTGGATTATTCCTGGGAAGGTAGAGTTAAATTCCCTTGTCCTTGTATCAGCAGAGGTGTTTTTGTGGAACTACTGAACTTCTTTTTCTGCAGCTTCCTCCAGGGCTCCTTAGTGTATTTTTCTTGAGAAGCAGAGTGTATTACCCCCCCCCCCCCCACCCCAGTCTGTTTTTCTTTGCCCTCTCCTTAGCTGTGTGCCCTGGGCCTCTGCAGATGGATGTCAGGATACTGGCTGAGCTGTGGTATGCTGTATCAATAAGGACACACAGTGATCTGTCCAAGAGCAAACTGAAGGATTCAGTCTTTATGATGACCAAAAGCCAAAGGATAAGAGATGACCTCTGATGATGATGCAAGAGACATGGTGTGTAATTTAAAAACAAAATGCATCCAGCTCTATTGGCCCCTGCCCTCCACTAGCATGAAGAGAAGATGGGCTTTATTTTTGGACAATTGCTAAGGGAGCTGGAGCCAGAAATTACCCAAATTTTGGTTAAGATCTGAAAATTTTTATCAGCTTCCATCTTTCCCTCATCCTTCTCTTCTAGATAATAAGTCTGTCAGTCTAGCTGAGCTGGTTCTTAATTCATGCAGCAAGTGGTGAGGAAGATACTTTTAGTTTTGGAAACCAAGATACTATAGGGATTGGTAACTTCTTGAAACCAGTACTCTACATAGTCTTGGTTCAGGTTGTTTGCTTTTTCTTTTTTTTGTTTCTCCGCACTTGGGCATAGACAATGACAATTCATGTGTAAAGGACTCTGAGAATCAGAAGTGGTGTTTTGACTTCTCATTGCCATCCAAACAGCAGGACCAAGACACGTTCATAGAAAGGCAGCATAGGAGAAATTTGTTCTGCCTTTCTCCTTGTTGTGGGCAATAGATGGCACTTTTAGTGGTTGGTTTATACCCTTTTTTGAATATTTTTTTTAATGGTAAAACCATGACTTTTGGTTGGGCGAGCCTGAGCATGGTTTTACTGAAGTCTAGTAGGGATAAAGTGCAATGTCTCTGTAGCGATGGTCTTGAAAAGTTGAGCAATAAGACTCCTACTGGGAATACACTAGTGATGTTGGAAGATCCTGCTTTCTTCCTTAAGGGAAGATGGGAACACAATTTCTCTTGTTACCATTCACATAAAACTGTCCTCCCTGAGCACTGTGGACAGTTCTTGTGCACTATACACCACAGAGCCAGCTTGGCAGAATGCTGTGTTTGGGCTAAAGCCTTCAGCCTCTTTAGACTCTGGGCTGTTGTGGGTATCACTGTGACTTTTCAGAGTGTGCTGGAGGTTCGCTTACAGCTGTCAGAAGTTCAGCTCTGCCTGAAATATGGCCGCTTGCTACAGGGTGGATTAGTCCTTCATCTGCCTTGCTTCCCCTTGCCTCAGAGCTTTCTTCTTGTTTCTCACAAGTTCTCTCCCCGGCATGCTCCCCTGCCTGTTTCTTGTCTGCTGGCAGAAGGAGCGAGCTGGGGTGGTGGGAAGGGTATGTCAGGGATTTGGGGGCTGTCAGTGTACCTGTAGTCTCTTAGTGGTGTGCTAAGCTCCTGTCCTTTCCAAATTCCTTTCCTCTGCCCTTGATGGTGAGGGATGGCTTATTTAAAACACAATCTGCTTGTGTCAGTCCTAGTCCTGCCACTTGTCATCCATCACATCATGGGAACTAATTAACACTAGTAGCTTTGGATCCTGGGAATGACAGTGCTGGGATGGTAGACTCTTTCCAAGATCCTGATGTCTCCATAACCAGGGCAGCTCAGCCCAGGAGTTCATGGACTCTCCTGTCCTTCGCCGGCTGCACCAACCCTGTGTGTGTAGCAGGGAGGGCGCTCAAGCCCTAGGCCTGCCTCATAATGCCCTTGACAGTGCTGCAGCATTCCCTGCATCCAAGTACCTCCCAGCAGCCGGATGAGAGCCAAGGAATGGGATAGAATAATAATTGATGAGGATAGGGGGAGGTATGATGTAAACCTTTTGAAGCTGCCGGTAGCATCTCTGCTGCCTTTGGGTACATACAGCTGTGCGTAGTTCCAGGATCTGCTGCTTGTGAGTTTGACCCTGTAAGGATCCCCTGCTCATGGCAGAGCACACTGTCCTATTTCTGCTGTGTTTGCCATGTTGATGAGGGGGGTCATCAGGGGAATCAGTGTGCTGTTCCTGTGGGGATGGCAGGATTAAAGATGAGGCATCAGTCATACTGTGAGGCTACTCAGACAGCACTTGCTCCCCTTCTCCCTCTACTTCATCTTTCCTGCTGTTGTGAACCACTTCTAAGAAAGAAAGGAGTCCTATGGGGATGGAAGGAAAGGTAACTAAGCAAGAGGATGATGTTTGCTGGCAGCTGAAGGAGGATGAGGAGAGGAATAACTTTCCAGTGGGGTAAATGTCTAATGGGACTGACTGCATCTGCAGAGCAGGGAAGTGCTGGCTTTGTTTCAGTCTGCTCTTGCATCCCATTATTTTTCCAATAATGTGTTAATTAAACATTGATTTCAGGGGAAAAAGGAATCTGCTTGAACTGCAGAAACTAAATGGAGTGTGGAGGAATGGGATCTGGTGAGGGATGTGTGGAAGTACCTTCTGTCTTCATGACTAGTCATGGAAGGAAGCTGGAGAAAAATCTGTTCACCTTAAGTTTAGAGTCCTTCACCCATCTTAAGTGTGAATCTTCTTCCTTCTGTAACTGCATGGTTTTCAACTGATATGTGTTAAAGAATTACCAGGTAGACAACAGTATTTCTTAGAAAATGCTTCATATTTATTAAAAAGCAAAATGGAAGAGAGATTCTTTTCAAGGTGTTCAAGAGGCTTTCTGTCCAGTTTGACATTCTTCTAATTTTCTACTCTTATAGTTGCTGTTGTACATAGAAGTGAATCAAGTCGTGGTGCAAGTTAAGCCACCAGTTGTAATGCTCTTGCTACTTACAAATATGTAACTGACCTTCACTTACTATGTGTGGATATCAATCACTGAACACATATCAGGTTGTGATACGCACTTTTTAATATTTTCTCTTCTGGTCCTTGGAGCATTGGGAGGTGAGACAAGATTATGATATGTCTCTCCCTTGCTTGGTTGAACTCTTTTCATTAGAAGGTTCTGCTGCCCTTTTTTTCTGCTTCCAGGTGTTAGGGATGCATAGAGAAGATAAGAGTCCTTGCTTTAGTCTGAGATCTTATCTGGAATAAACTTTTCTGCTGATGTGAACAATATATTCTTAACAGTATTAAACAGTTTGAGTTTTTTTGACCACTATGCTTTCTGTCTTCACTAGTTCTGGGAAGCAATGGAAAGGAAGGAATAATCTGTCTGACCTTTTTGAGCATTGCGTAAGTCTGAATTAAAGTGATCTCACAAAGATCTCAATCAGTTCATGAAGTAAGTGAAATAGCAGCATTGTCCTGAGAAGGAGCCCATTCTAGCTGTTAAATTCCTTTCTGCACCATCTGCAGTATTAGTCTACAGAAGGATCTGCTGTAGCATCAGGACACATTTGAAAAGGAACTGATTAAGCCACAGAGAAACTGTTTTCTAGGAAGATTTTTGACCTGCTGATGGCTGGTGAAATCTACAAAACTACAGAATGGTTAAATTTGGGAGGGACCCCTCAAGGTCATCTGGTCCAACCCTCTGCTCAAGCCATGCTACCCAGAAATGATGACCATGTCCAGATGGCCTTTGAATATCTTCAAGGAGGGAAAATTCATAACTTCCCTGAGCAACCTGTGCCCAGCTGAGTTACTCTCCCAATAAAAAAATATTTCCTGATGTTCAGGCAGGACCTTCTGTATTTCAGTTTGTGCTTGTTGCTTCTGGTTCTGTCACTGGGCACCACTGAAAAGAGCCTGGCTCTGTCACCTTTACACCCTGCCTTCAGGTAATTATGTACATTGATAAGACACTGCCCACCCTGGGTACCTTTTAGAGTATTTTCTCCTTCAGACTAAACAGTCTCAGCTTTCCCAGCCTTTTCTAGTATGAGAGATGCTCATAATTTTCTTCATGACTTTGTTGGATTCCCTCCTTGTGTCTGTCTCTCTTGTATTGGGGAGTCCAGAACTACACACAATACTCCACTTTTGGCCTCACCAGTGCTGAGAAGAGGGAGGATGCCCTTCCTCAACCTGCTGACAACAGTTCTAATGCAGCCCAGGATACCATTAGCTGCCTTTTGTGCAAGGGAAGTTGTTGGCTGATATTCAGTGTGGTGTCCACCGGGAACTCAGGTCCCTTACAGAAAAATTGCTTTTCAGCTAGGTATTCTTCAGTGTGTACTGATCCATGGACCCATGAACTTCATTACAGTGGTACTGAGTGTCAGCAGAGCAGGCAGGACTTTAGAAGCAGAAGTCTGTAGTTCTTTCCCAGAATGTGTTTAACCAGTTTTTCATAACAGTCATCACCTTTGCCATCCACTGAAAATTCAAAATTATTATTTGTAAAACACTGAGTTCCTTGAAAGGAGCGCTTGATATATCTGATAATAGAATAGTTCCAGTTGGAACCAACCTACAAGGATCAACTAATCCAACCACCTGACCATTTCAAGGCAGACCAAACATTAAAATATATATTATTTAGGATATTGTGCAGCTGTCTCTGAGAGTCATAGGGCATTGACCACCCCTCTAGGAAGCCTGATCCACTGTTTGGTCACCCTCTCTGTAAAGAAATATTGCCTAATATCTGGTCTAAACTTCACCTGCTGCATCTTTGAATCATTCCTACGTGCCCTGTCACTGAATACCAGGGAAAAGAGCTCAGCACCTTCCCCCACTTCCCCTCCTCGGGAAGCTGTACTCTCAACCCCCTTCTTTCCAAACTAAATAAACCCAGAGTCCTCAGCCACTCCTCAGAGGACACATGTCCTAGCATTTCAGCAGCTTTGTTATCCTCCTCTGGACACCATCAGTTAACATTCTTTTTAATTTTTGGAGTGAGACACGTTCTGGACATTTAATTGTCCTCTTATGATGGCTGGTTGCACACTGCAATCTTTTTGTAGACCACAAAGAAAAGAAATTTTTAATTCTTGATTACTTTTTGAATGGGGACAAAGAGAGGGCAGAAGTTCTGTGGCAGGACTAAGGCCAACTTTTCTGAGGGACTCTGAATGCCTGTTAGTGCATTGAAGTCCTGGTATTAAAATCTGCCTGTTTGTCTGGTCAGCTCAAGCAGCACTTTCAAAGAGGGTATGTTACAATATAATTTCAGGTATATGTATTAAAAATAACTGCTGTGTATCTGGGACTCAAATGCTAAGGACTTTATGGAGAAAATACAAAGAAAAATTGATCCTTTATGTAATTTCATATAGGTCATTAATCAAATATCTATTGAGGGTGTATCTAATACCAGTGGACCAAAAAGCATAATGTTGTTGAGCCAGGTGTTAAGGATTTAGTTCAACATAATTAGTTTTAAAATGTTTCACTTCTCTTCCTTTTTGGTTGATATGAGCTAATGAGTTGCTAGCAGCTCTGTTTGGTACTACCTTGGGTCACAGAATGATGTTGTGCTTAGGATGTTGCTGTACTTTTTTGGCAGCAGATTGTAGTTTCATTGAATAAATGTATTTTATGAGGCTAGAATGAGCTACTGTTTATTTATGAAGACCACTGTGTATCAGTGCATTGGGTTTGCATGGCCAGGTTTGGTAGCTGGGGGACCTGCAGGGTGGCTTCTGTGAGAAACTGCCAGAAGCTTCCTCCATGTGTGGCAGAAGCAATGCTGGCTGGCTCCCAGATGGATGTTCTGCTGGCTAAGGCCAAACCAGTCAGAAATGGTAGTAACACCTCTGTGATAAAGTACTTAAGAAGGAATGCAAGTTTTTGCACAGAAGTAGTTGTGGCCAGAGAAGAAAGGAAGGAGAATATGTGACAGTAGCAACTGTGCAGACACCAAGGTCAGCGAAGAAGGCAGGGCAGAAGGGGCTCTGGGTGCTGGAGCTGACATCCCCCTGCAGTCCGTGGTGAAGACCATAGTGAGGCAGGATGTGCTCCTGCCGCCCATGGAAATCCATTGTGGTGAAGAGGTCCACCTGCAGCCTTTGGAGGGACCCCACACTGGAGCAGGGGGATGCCTGACAGAAGGTTGTGACCTTCTGTGGAACAGGCTCCTGGCAGGGACCTGCAGATCCATGGAGAGAGGAACCCACACTGGAGCAGGTTTGCTGACAGAACTTGTGATCCCATGGGGGCCTACGCTGGAGTAGCCTGTTCTTGAAGTACTGAACCCCATGGAAATGTATCTGTTTTGGAGCAGTTTGTGGAGAACTGTAACTCGTGAGGAGAACTCATGCTGGATGAGTTCATGCAGGACTGTCTCCCATGGAAAGGACTTCCCTCCTTGAGGAGGGAGTAGCGGCAGAAACAACATGTGATAAACTGATCCGAACCTCTATTCCCCATTTCCCTGCACTGCTGGTGGGGAGAAGATAAAGAATTGGGGATAAAGTTAAGCCCAGGAAAGAGGAAGGGGTGTGAGGAAGGTGTTTTTAGGATTTGCTTTACTTCTCATTATTCTGCTCTGATTTTGATCACTAACAAATTCAGTTAATTTACCCAAGTCAAATCAGTTTTACCTCTGTCAGTAATTGGTGAATGATCTCTTAACTCATGAGCCTTTCTTTATATTTTCTCTGTCAGTGAAGTTGCAGAGGGGAGGGGTAGAGCGTCTTTTGTGAGCACCTGTCATCCAGCCAGGGTCAACCTGCCAGAATCAGGTAGAATGCAGAGTGAGAAAGGAGTAGTGAATCAATAGGCTTTTGATAGGACAGTAACTCTTTTTAAGAAGTTTGAACACAACAGTTCTTTCTTTCATGCTCTCTTTGTTGCTAATGCATAAGAGGCTGGAAGGTGATCTGCTTTCTTGGCACAACATAGATACTTTGCCAATTAAACTAGAAAATGGTCTAAATTTGATAAGAAGTAATTTATTAAAGACAAATGAAAAGTACTGTACTAGGAAAGATCTACTCAAATGTCTGTATGTAAAATGGGGGATAACAAGCCAGGCAACAGAGCTGCAGAAAAAGATCTGAGAGGCACTACTGTGAGTCAGAGACTGAATGTGAGTCAACAGTGTGGTGATGTTGTAAAAAAGCAAATCCCATTTTAGGGTATATTTAACAGGAATGTCACGTGTAGCACACAGGCAGTAGTTTTTCTACACTAGCAGCCACTGCTGAAGCCATGGCAAAGCATTGCATCCAATGAGAGCAGGAAAACCAGAAAGAGTGGAATGAGATGAGGAGAGAGCAGTCAGAGTAGCAAATGCTGTCTGCAAGGAGAGGATTGGTTGGGTTGGTTTAGGCTAGAGAGAAGATTGACGAGGGAAAAGCCGTCCAATATTTAAAAGCTTGTTTTAAGAAGACAGTGATTAATTGTTCTCTGTGTCCACTGGGGATAGGACAAGAAGTAATCAGCTTAATTTGTAGCAAGGAAGATGTGGAGGTAACTGCTAGGAAAAGCTTTACAAGTATTTGGAAAGTAAAGCAGGAAAACAGTGTCCTGAGGGAGGTTGTAGTGTGCTCATCACAGGACGTTTTAAGAACAGATGAGACAGGAGACACAAAATTTTATCTAGGTTGTTTTATTATAGTTTTGACAGGTTCAGAAGGGAATGGGCTGCCTGATCTCCTGATGTCTGGTCCCAACAGCTCCTACAGTGCCTGAGAGGCAGGCTTGTCCCCTCGCTGGCAGTTGTGGTGGGAGCATGAGGAGACAGAGCCAGGGTGAATCACTCCCTCTGCAAATTTTCCCGCAGCACCTTCCATATCCCTGGCACAATTGAGTTTCACAGTGCACATCCCCAAAAGACCTGAGGGAGCTTGTGTGTTCAGCAGTGTTACATTAGCATCCAGCACTGTAAGCCTTTCTATTTCTGCAGATAACAAACAAGCAGAGGGCCGGCCCAACTTCCAGCATCTTCATAACTAGGAATTGGAAGCTACTGGAGATATTTATCCTGGTTACTGATTAATTTACATTGGGAAGATTTGCTGAAATTACTGAGAGATAGAAAAAAAGGCTTACACTTCTGCTTTCACCTATTAAAAACCATTGCAGGTTTGCATGTACGGTGTGTCAAAGTAACAAGATGATTTTTCTGTGCTCTTCCATAAAATGAAATGGACAAGGGCAAAGAATTTTTCTCTCTGCAACATCTTTCTTCCAGTGTCCTCAAGTGGAATAGTGTGGATGAGGCATTGCAGGAGGTGCCTTTGCACCCAGTGGATTTGAGAAGAGCGAGCCTAATGCCTGATTCAGTAGACATATACTTCAGTACTTGTGAGAGGGTCTCATGGCACTTTAAGAGAGGAGGGTGTTTCTTGGGGAATGGGACTTTTCTTCCCTGAGAGTTCAGCAAAACCTTTCAGCTCCTAGCAAGTAATTGAAAACATACTATGTGGCATGTTACTGCTATCTTTTCCTTAATCTTAGATTTACACTAACAGCCTGTCTCGATGCAGTTGGGCCAGGGACTGAATTTCTGAGTATCTCCAGTGCAGAGAGCCAGTTTCCCTAGTGAACCTCAAAGAAGGAGGATTTTCCTTTTAGTTTAAAAGAACATCTGGGAATAAGTACTTGTTGAACTTGTATGGTGGTGTGCTTGGCTGCAGTCTGTGTGCACAGTTTATAATGTAACTGTTTTCCACCATCTCACATAGACTTGTAACTGCAGGCTCTTGCCATTCTTCAGAGGGTGTAGAGGATGAAGATACTATCCTCTTCTTCTTGGCACTAGAAATGAGTCAGGGTTGACACACAGAAGTAGGAGGCAACAGTTTGTGTGTAGGAAGCTTGTTCTGTCCAAAGGAGATCTATGGGTTCTATGCAGGGTGTTAGTCCTGCCTCACTTCAAGGCTGGTATCTTCTTCTGAAACTGAATTCACACACATTTGGAGCATATGGAGAGCTCAGCAGATCCAGCCCTCGAGGGATGATTGGTAAAATGGTTGAAGGTAGGTTGGGATGTAATTATTTGTTTATGAGGTCCCATATTGCACCAAGTTATAATTGTTTATGAACACTGCTGTGAAGTCAGGAGGGAAACATTCCAACCCAAGGAGATACTAAGATATAACCTAATTATTGTTGTTATTTTTATTCCTGCATATTGTGGTAGCACGTACACAATGCTTGTTCAAACAAAGGGCAAAAAGTGTTCCCTGCCCCAAAGAGCTACCAAGCTAAGGATGAGACAGAAGACAACAGATGGACACAGATAACTGGGGGAGTATAGAAAACCAAAGATGGGTCAGCAGGATGGGTGATATGATAGCATGTTGACAGCTTAGCTGTTGTCAAGCTTTCTGTAGGCATCTGGCAAAGAATTATAACAATAATTCAAACTGTGTCCTTTGCTTCGGTGTTGTTGTGTGTGCATCTTCCATCTGTTTTAATATAACAGCTTAATCCTCAGTCAATGAAGCTTTCTCTGTCCCAAAACTTCCTATCATTCATCTGGTATAGGTAGGGAGACACATTGGTCCAACAATGAAGTGTCCATTGTCCAAGGGAAAGTGTAGTTTATTATTGTGGAAAGAGAATGAAACTAAGCATAGGATTTTGCTGCCCTGTGTTTTAAAGGACATGGGGAAAAGACTGATGAATCTCAGCAGGATGAATATCCAAAGTAAGTGGCATAATGCAGGAGGTTTGTTGGCTGAAGTCATGTCTTACCAAAGTGTTGCAAAAACTATTTAATGCCATTCATGGGCCACAATTCTGTCTATATAGGTCATGTCTTTGGTGCTGTACTGGTGGGTACAGGAATGGCTGAAAGAGTGGATGGCTCTGATTCAGCTGAACAGTGGTTCCACATATGTGGCTAACCTCTGGGGATCATGAGTGTGCTTGGCCTTAGGACTCTCCTGTGCCAGTGTCTACATTCACATGTAAGTCTTTTTTTGCATGTTACCTTGAGAGGGCCAATCAAGGCCAAAATGGTGGATAAGCATCAGGTAATTTTAGGGGGTCCTTGTGTCTGAATTAGAAATATATCAAGTAACTTTGTGTGGTGCTGTGATGTAATTTCTCTATCTAACTGTGTGTTGTGTTATCATCACACAGTATGCCAACATGACATGTAATGGATAGCGAGGTTTCATAGCTGCTTATGTGGGTTTTAGGCTTGGTGCTGAAGAACGGAGAATGAAGAGTAACTACTCAGCTGTTCTTGACCTGAACATACCCAGCTCTCCCAGCTTCTTTGCATATCATGCTCTGGCTGCTCACCATTAGGATGGTTGTGAAAGCTAATCATATATTGAAGTGTATTGGCCAAAGCATAGAAAGCAGGTCAAGGGATGAGTTTATTTCCCCATACTCAGCACTCGGGGGATTATGTCTGTCTATTGTGCCTTTTACTGGGCTCTCCAGTACAAGAAAGGCATCAGCAAAATGCAGGAAGCCCAGGGAAGAGCCCCCAAGGAACACTTAGTAACTGGGTACCATAGGGTTGTTGCATTGCTGACCACTAGACCTTGAGTGCAGTGGTCCTGTCAGTTTTCCATGGGCTTTGCAGTGCACCCATCTAGTACCAGCTGTCTGTAAACCATGGAGTCGCATAAAATCTTGGACTGGAAGTGACCCATAGGGATCATCAAGTCCAACTCCCTGCTTTTCACAGCACTACCTAAAACTAAACTATATGACTGAGTGTCATCCAGTTGCTCCTTGAACTCTGACAGATTTGGTGCCCTGACTTCTTCCCTGTTCACTGGAAGCCTGTTTCAGTGACTTCCTCTCAGTGAAGAACATTTTCCTAATTTTCAGCCTCAACTTCCTCTGATGCACCTACATACCCCGGTTTACAGTCGTAGCACTGGGGACTCTTTCAAAAGTTATGACATTCTTTTACTTATTGGGCCTGTCTCATCACAGAAGTCAACCTGGCTATTTTTTTGGTATTTTTTCTTCCATGCTGGCTGTTCCCAATCACATTCTGGTCGTTTGTTTGTCTAGAAATGAGTTCCAGCAGGATTTGCTGAAAGCCTTCCTTGGGACTGATGTTAGGCTAACCAGCCCATAATTCCCTGAATCTTCCTTCTTGTCCTTTTTGAAGATTCAGGTGTGACATTTACCCATTTCCATTTCCAGTATTGGAAGCCTCTTCCAATTACCACAACCTTTCCTGTGTGACCAAGAGTAACCTTGCAGTGACATCAGCCACCACTGCATGCCTCCGTGCTGTTAGGGCATCTTGTCTTGTCATAGGGACTTGAGTATGCCCAGTTTGTTTAAATGGTTCTTAACTCAGTCTTCCTCTGCTATCAGTAGTGTTTCAGTCCCCTGGATTCTTCCACTGGACCCATGGAACAAGAAGGCTGAGAATAGTCCTTGCCAGTGATGGCTAAAAAGGCATTGAGGACCTAAATGTTTTCCTTTTACCACTGGTTTCTTGTTCCATTCAGCTTTGGGCCCACAGATTCCTTAGTCATGCTTTTGTTAGCAGGGTGCATTAAGAAGCCCTTCTTGATGCCTTTCACATTTTATGAATTTTCATGCAATTTCAAGCTTTTCTAATTTTCCTTCTGACATGCTGAGGCAGAGTTTCAGTATTCCTGAGAAGCACACCCCCTCTTTCACCTTTCATTCGCATCCTTTTGTGTTTGAGTGCTGTCAGGAGTTTCCCATTCAGCCACCTGCTTCCTTCCACACCCACTTGGCTTCCCACAAATTGAATTGAACTGTGCTTTGAGGATTTTGTTCTTTAAGATCTTTAAGGTCTCATGGGTCCCTTTGCTAGATTATCCCATATAAGTGCTCAGTGAATGATTTCTTAAAGCTCTCCAGTGATTATTCTGTCACTGTAATTGTGTTGGAAAAAGGGTTCTGTTTGTAAACTGATTCATATATCATTTTAGATTTAGTTGTTCTTCTCTGTAATTTTTGTTTCTCTTTATGTTAAACACATGATACCTCTTTTCTCTATTTCCACTTAAGTCTTTACTGTTTTGCTTCTGGTGGTTTGACCCTGGCTGGATGCAAGGTATCCACCAAAGCTGCTCTGCCATTCCCCTCCTCAGCTGGACAGGGAGAGAAAATATAACAAATGGTCCTTGAGTTGAGATAAGGGCAGGGAGGGATCACTCACCAAATACTGTCACGGGCAAGAGACTCAACTTGGGAAGAGCAGTTGAATTTATTACCACTCCAAATCAGAGCAGGATAATGAGAAGTAAAAAAAAATCCTAAAAATTCTCCCTGCATTCTTTCTTCTTTCCTTAGCTTTATTTCTGATTCTCTACCTCCTCCTACCTCCAGCAGTGCTGGAAGATGGGGAATGGAGGTTACAGTCAGTTCATCACATATTGTTTCTGTTGCTGCTCCATCCTCAGGGAGAGGAGTCCTTTCCCTGCTCTAGTGTGGAGTCCCTTCCACAGGAGACAGTTCTTCACGAACTTCTCCAATGTAAGTCCTTCCCACAGGCTACAGTTCTTTACAAACTTCTCTGATGTAGATCCCTTTTCACAGGCTGCAGTCCTTCAGAAACAGACTGCTTTGGCATGGGTGCCCCAGAAAGTCACAAGTCATGCCAGGAGCTTGTTCCAGAACAGATTTCCCAAGGGGTCACAACCTCACCTCCTCCAGCATGGGCCCCTTCCATGGGCTCTAGGTGGATCTCTGCACCTCCACAGATTTCCATGGGCTGCAGGAGCACATCCTGCCTCACCATGGTCTTCACTGTGTGCTGCAGGCGGATCTCACCTCTGGTGCTTTGCTTAGAGCACCTCCTGCCTCTCCTTCTCTACTGACCTTGGTGTTGTGCAGAGTTCTTCCAGTTTCTCACTCCTCTCTTTTCTGATTACAATTAATTCTTTGCAAAACTATTTTTTTTCTTCATAAAAAGAGGTGATCATAGAGGTATTATTGCTATCACTGATGGGCTCAGCCTTGCCTAGTGGTGGGTCTGTCTTGGTGCTGACTGGCATTGGCTCTGCTGAACAGAGGAGAAGCTTCTGGCCGTTCTCAGAGAAGCCACTCCTGTACCCCCCAGCTACCAGAACCTTGCCATGCAAACACTGCTTTACAGCGTCTTTTTGCTGGACTCTGTCTAGGTATTTTCATGTGTTTTATTTATGGTGGAAATGTTTGGTTGTTCGTTTTGGTTTTTTATTGTTTTGTTGTTCTGTGACTTTTTTCCCCCTGACACCTCCCTTCTTTATACTCTCAGAGGTAAATAATCAAATGGAAAGGACAGGAGGCACGAACTTTCTTTTTCATCCCATCATTGAGTTATTTAATGACAAAAGCAAATTGCTATCTCTATTTCTTACCTCTGAAATGGGTCTCAAATTCAATAGATGGAGTTTAAGTTCTTTTTGTTGAAGATCATAGACAATAGACCTATTTATTTAATCACATTTGGTACATTCTTCATCTTGGGATTGGTTTGAGATTGTATCCCAAACTGTTTTCTCAGTTAATGGTTGTCAGACTTATCAGCATATGCTGCCAACCCACAAGATTCTATGTTGTGCGCCATGCACCTTTGTCCTCTGACTTGCAATAGCATTGCAGTTAAAAACCCACCTGAAATGATACTGTGGACTAACAATAGATAATTGCCAAGACCCTAATGATCACATGTTTAGCAACAGAATTAATCAAGTTACATATTCCATATAACACTGTTGCCATCCCTATATGGAGATTCTTTGCCATTGCTCAACAGAATAAAGATGTAGGTTCCTTGTTTCAATTCCTTCCCCCACAACCCTCTCATGACGAAAGAATAGGCAACCATCCATATTGTAGCCCTCCAGATTCTATAGAGAAGAATCCAACTTAATATTCTAATTGTACAGAGAGTAGTCTAGTTGTAGTGACAATTAATCTACTGAATTATATTACTGTATTCCCCAGTCATACACAGGAATTTTGTTGTGTGATGCTGTCTAAATGTAGAACAAAAGGTTTTCATCCTAGGTGATTTGTGTCTCTAAAGCATTCCCCTCTGTGTTTTCTAGTAAAGATAACTTTCTATAACTGATTGAGCCTCAAGTACTGCACCCAGACAGAATGTCCCTGAAGGCTAACCTGCAGAAAGAAGTGAGTCAGATGGGTATTTGTTAGTATACTTAGCAGCACACTGTATTATACCAAAATCCTGTGGGCCTTCTTGGTTTGGGCAGGTGTTGCCAGAGAGTTTTGTTTAGAAAAGGTTCTAGAACAGAAAATTACTTGGACCTTCAGACAATTCTCTTTTGGAATGAGTAAGGTTGGAGAGGATTTTGCTGAGTGCTATGGAAGCTATGGCAAGGAGTTTAAAGGTGTTATCTGGGCATGCATGCAGTGCTAAAATACTGGTTAAATCCCTTAGTTCATTTTGTCTGTATACTGTACTTTCCCCTGTACTCCTTTTCCAGCACTAGATGGTAACAGTGAGTAGTGGCAGTACATGCTGTACACCTGCACATCTGTTTGTAAGATCTGGTTTTAGAGTGGCCTTGCAGAGAGAGGAGCAAAGATGGGTGA
Source organism: Lanius collurio (assembly GCA_020086605.1). NCBI lineage: Eukaryota > Metazoa > Chordata > Aves > Passeriformes > Laniidae > Lanius > Lanius collurio. The sequence continues at coordinate 16,621,876 of JACBWW010000004.1, read as the reverse complement.
GGCAGCCTTTGCTTTACATCTCTGCTGAAGTCAACTGCACAGTACTTATTCTAATGCCACTGGTGTTGTGTCTAATCTGAAACGTGAGCAGACATAAGGCTTAGTAAATTGATGACCTCACTGTCTTGCCATCTTTGTCTCTGGATAACTTGATGTCTAAGAGGCTCAGGCAGTGATAAAGCTGGAAAACTCAAGCTCACCTAAATAAAGCTTGCATTTTGGATGGCTTAGTATGCTTAATTTCTTCCCTGAAGTCCTGGCTTCAAATCCAGACCATAAGTGAGAAAGGCATATGAAGGTCTTCAGTTATTCCCTTTTTGGTGTATATGTCTGTGACAGAAGTAGCTCAGGAAATCTGGTGTATGGCAAGCATAGAAGAATCAAGAAGATTGTGAGGAAGGGCTGTGGCAGAGGATGGGATGGCAGGCTGTTTGGCACACAGCTTTCCTGCGCTTTCCCAAAAGTCAAGCAGGCATGTACTCAAACACTTGCAAAGTTTGCATGTGTGTGTCCTCTGGTGGTACACCCTCACTGAACTCTGTCCCTGTGCCAAGATAGCACTTGATGGCTCCTACTTTGAAAATATTTGCTGGCTTCTGTCTGTACCCAGCACAACTGAAGCCTTTTGTGGTGCTGATGCTCATTCTGGCTGTGATGGTGTTTTCATAAGGCTCAAACTTTTATCCTCCACCTCATTCCTTTGAACTCTGCCCACCACTCTGTGAATACTAACACCAGCCTATAAATTATCCAGCAGAGCTCTGGCACTTTAGCAGCCTGTGTTTTCAGTGGCTTGCATGCATAATTGATCTGGGAGACTGCCTCTGCTTTTACTCAGGCATTTGCAGAGACCTTAGACTTTCAGAGTTTTCAATCACTGCTGCCTATTTGTTTGTTCACTTTTCTGACTGCCTTCTCTTCCACCTGCACACACATACCCTTCTGGTCTGCCTGGGTGTAGTGTGTCATGTCACAGTGTAACCTGCCATAAGTTTGGGGGTGATGCTGTAGGCAACCTTCCTATGAGGTGTGGGAGCAACAGGTCACTGCAAGCAACTTTTATGTAGAGTATTGTACATCAGAATTTGAAAGGCTTTATCCTGACTCACTACTTAGGGATTGAGTGTTTTTGTCCTGTGATGTGCTTTATGGAGCAGCTGCTACTGTCCTTTTCTTCTCTCATGTTTCCAGGTGAAACTCTTAGCACCACAGATGCTGCCCCTGTGACTCATTGCTCTTAGCTTCTTTAAGTAGCCGGAAAGTTGCCTTTCTTTCAGTCAGTTGCCTGCTGGCTGTCTGTGGAATTTGAACTCTGAAGCATTAAATGGTTGCTCTAGTATTTGGCTTCTGGGGCTGACTTCTCTTGCCTTGGATCTTCTCTGTCTTTGCTTAGTTCTGTCCACAACCAAAATATCTTGGCTGAATCTTTTTTTATCTTATGTTTCTTTTTTCTCTTATGATAAGTTGCCCAGAATGGTCAGCCCCCACT
>JACBWW010000004.1:16521485-16607254 GCA_020086605.1 Lanius collurio | reverse complement strand
CAGGGAGGTGCAGACCATGTTAGCTCTCCGTGACTGAGCTCTTGTGCCTCTGCCAAAGCTGTCTGGTGCAGGTGGAGTGAGAGGGCAGCTGGAGGTAGGTCAGGAGTTGAGGCAGATGAAGGCTTCCCCACTCCCCCACAATTGCCTTGTCTTTCTCCCTGCCTGCTGATTAAAACTGTGTCTCTTTGGGACTGAGCCATCAGGAATAATGGAAGAAAATATGCTGTGTTTTATAGACACATCTTCCCATGCTTAATTTGAGAGCAGACTGTTAATGTCATAAAAGAAGATAGATTGTTCTTCTGTTAGCTTGCCTTTTGACTGGTTTGAGCACTTCACGATGACTAATTAAACTTTACAATGTGCCTGCTGTAGTCCTAGCTATATCCCCTGAAAGAGCACTTTGCTTAAGGCCAAACAAAGTCCTTACTTTGACTCTTGCGGGTACTCTGACTGCTAGAACATGAAGTTCATTGCATGGATCTTACTACTGTGCAGCAAAATATTGGCAGCCAAAAACTAGGTGCTATAGATAAAATGAGTTAAATTAATGTGTGATGAAGTTACTTGGGGGAGAGGTTTGGCCTAGAATCTGGCAACTGGCAGGTTGCAGGAACCATCTGTTGCCTGTGGTATCAAGTAATCATTTTCATTAGTTACTTCTAAATCTCAGTTACTCAACGTAATTTGGAAGCAGAAGTTCTGCCAGGTTATTATGAGCACTTCAGGTATCTTCCATATAAGTGTTCATTAGAAAAGCTTCTCCCTGTTTCTTCCAGACTTATTTTTGTACTTTTGACAGGTGTGGGGTGGGAGACTGGAGTGCTCAGTCTACCCAGGAATGAGTGCTCTCACTAGTGATTTTTTTTCCCAACCCACATGTTTTAGCTACATTCTAGGCAGAGAGTCTCCTCAGGTGTAAGGAGGAGTTGTACTGTTTTTTCTTTCCTTGCTTGCCTTACCAATGGACAACAGAAAAACCACTGTGAGGGGGCTTGTGGTATTTAATTTAGAAACTGGGGATATTCCTACTGCATTTCTCTCATTGGCTTCCAGTTTGCCACCAGCTACCAAAAGCTATATGTGGAACAAGGAGGTGAAAATTGGTGCCAAAAAGGAGTGAGACCCATCCCTGCCTCATCACTGATCTCCAGAGCTATGCAGAACTTCCCAGACTCGTGCTGAGCTGAGTGCAGGGCTTGGTATGAAAGGGAAAAAGTGGGTGCTGTTAGCAAGAACTGCTCATAATGTTTTTGTCAAAATAATGGCTTTTCAGACTGTGAAAACAATGCTAGCAGAAAGGATGTATTATTCAGAATGTTCAGATTTTTTTGAGAGGGAGGGTAATACATTTAAAATTGATTTGAAATGAAAAGTTATGCAGTTGCTAGGAATGAAGCTATTTATATAGCAGTCTCAGTTTTCCCACTTCTATACTCCTTCCCTATTCTATACTTCTTTCCCAGAAGAAATAAGAATAAACTGCAAATAACGACTAGAAGTTACTATATCCAAAGCCGGGTAAATGAAAATGTTTCATTTTTTTTTAATTAAAAAAGAAAATTCAATTAAAGCACCTCAATATAATAAATGTTCTTTTCATTTTCGCTAGTGGCTTTCATAGCAAACAATTATCCTTTGTCAGCTGTATTGCTAACCATACAGAGATTCATATTTAGTATGGCAAAGCAGAAAATACGTCCCATGCAGATATGGAATACTTTATAGAGATATTCCAAGAGCCACTGTTTTGTCTGTTACCTCAGAGATTCTGGCCTGGGGAGTTGCAGGAATTCAAGTATTTTCCTTGCTCTCTCTCTTTTTCTTTGTCTTTTTTTTTTTCCTTTCCTATTTTTAAAGTATATGAGTTTGAATCCTGGCTTGAGCAGGTTGAGTTGGGATTTTGAATTCGCAGCCCAGTCACTCAGAATGTCAATTGTCTTCCAGGGCACTGCACTGTGAGTCCCAAGGCTGGAAGCTCTTTAAAATACCATCTGACTTTTAAAGGAACATTTGCAGCTGAATATATATATTTTAAGTCTTTCTAAATCTACCAAGTGTGATTGATTTATCAATATGTAGCAACTAATGATTAAATAAAGAGACATGTCTTCTCCAGTGGTGTTAAAATGCCCCATTAGAAAATCTGAAATAATTTCTAAAGGCATTAATTTCCATAGTGCTGCTAGTTAGCTTTTTCTTTCCCTGAGCTCACCTGAGGTATTAATCTGGCTGATAGACTTTGCTTCCTGGGTCTGTTGCCCTGGCACACTCTTGCATTTGTGGCTTTAATATAGAGAGAGAATAGAAGAGTGCTGTGTAGTGCCCCTAGTCTGTTTCTCAGGTGTCAAAGGGTTATGCTGTTACACTATCTCCTAGTGTTTTTATCCAAGTTCATTTTAAAATGAAATGCAGCTGTGCTCTTCCACCTTTCTGCAGTCATGCCCAAGTACTTTTGAGAGCCCAGGATTGCCCAGCCTCTGGACTTCTTGTTTTAGCTACTGTCTGCCTCTGTCACTCTGTGTGTATGATGATTCCTGTTGCACTTTGCTACATCCATGCATCTCCTGCCTTTTTGGCTTCTTGTGTGTTACTTACTCCAGGAAATATAATTTTCTTGTCATTAGGTGGTTCCACTGAAATAAGAAGATGAATCCTCTATACTTGAATTTTGTAAAAACCCTTTTGTTTTACACATCCTAATGTTTGGTTCTTCATTTCAGAGCAGGAAATTTCTGAGGAAAAGACAGCTAAAGAGAAAACTTGTAGGGCAAAACAGTGTGAAGCACAAAAATACAACCCAGGAGGGTGTAAATGAATTAAAAAACAAAAATGAGAACCCTGTTCTGTGAGTATCTTGTCCTACTGTCTGGGCTTATAGGACTCTTAAGCCTGAAGTTGTCAGTTCAACAGCCTTCCTTTCAAAATATATTGTGCCAAAAGCATTGTGTTTTTGCTTTGAGGGTCCCTAGGGCTCTGGAGCCTAGGTAGCCTTTACAGTGCTGTTTTAGTCCGTAGCTGTGAGGCTACTGCAGTGGCAAAGTGACAGGTTTGTTATTCCAGCCTTGCCTGCAGGCAGTCTGGGTTAGGTGGAGGAGTGCTTGGTGCACACTGACAGATCACCATGTAGTGCTGCAGGCATAGGCGGGCTGAAATGACTCCTTGCAAGTAGAGTGTGTTTAGTGTAATTCTTACCTGCCCCGTAATTGCTGGTCAGTTTAGAAACAGACCCCTATCATGCAAAGCTACAAGTCATTTCCTTGATGATCTGGAAAGTTTTCGGTATCCTCAGCCATTTAAAGTGTTACCCTTTTCCAGCCAAGACAGTGACGCTTAAAGATTTTTGCAATCAGTCTGTCTGGGCAAAGATTTCCACTTCCATTTCCCCAGCATGCTAGACCTGAGAAACTTATCTATGCATAGCTTCTCATCATGTTCCCCCAATTACCCTTAGGTAGAAGTGGGGAGAGGAATGGCGTGGGGAGAGGAATGTCGTGGAATGGATTTTGGCAGGAATTTGTGTATCAGAGGATGAAAACAACAGATAGGTGGAAGAATGCATTGCTTTCCCATGGCAGGGGATTCCTAGTCTGCTGTTGTGTGTACACCCACGAAAAGCAACATGTTTCTGGAGCTAGTGGTAAGAGAGGAATGTGGTTCAGAAAGCAGACACCTGATCTCATAGTGGCTGGAGACTTCTGGAGCACTTCCCAGGGTGCCGGTGTCAGGTCCCGGATTGGTCAGCATCAATCACTGTGAGAGCTGGGTGAAAGGGATCACCCACACTTCAGTTCCAGTGTTTAACTGGGTTCCCTGAGAGGCATTTGGTCCATAAATGGAACCTCAGCTGTTTAAAGAGCTTAGGAACTGGGACCACTGCCTGTACTTTGGACAGCTTCTTGCACCTGTTTGCTATGTTTAGGTGTTGGTGTTTGTTTGTGGGAAGCTGAGTATAAATTTTTACAAGAGATTCCAAAGTTGCAGTAAAACAGAGAACATGCTAACATGTTATGTAATAGGAAAAAATCAACTGTAGATTGCAAGATGTCCATGGGCTCTTTATTTCCTTTTCAAGTGGATGGTGCTTATCTTCCCATGAGCCAGCAGACTACAGAGAATGATATAAATTAACTACTGGCCATACTAATGACAGGGAAACGTGGCCAGGTGTAATGTACCGCTCTATCCCTGTTGTTTTTAGTACAATAATAAATTTGATTGCTTCTGCCTCCTGTCTTCATAATATACTATCACAATATTTAAGAACATGCAAACTTCTCTGACTTACTGGAAATCAAGTCCAGGAGTATAAAATATGTTAAAGAAAGTGAGAAATTACTATGAGCTGTAAGTGAAAGAAAAAGTGAGTTAAAATTTTTTTCTTTTTGTAGTCATTCTGATAGTCCTTTCATGTTATCTTCTTTTTTAAATTTTTTTTTTAAGAAGCGTTGTACAACAGCTGGAATATAAAGGCATTTTAGTACTAGCTCAAGTACATAAAATCACAATTATTAATGTATACATGTGTAGTGCCTTATAGCTCAGCTCTTGACTATATTGTGCTAGATTCTGTCAGACAGAAAAGAAAATGTTCTTGCTCCTGAAGAACTTAAATGCATATGAAAAGAAGAAGCAGATGGATAGACAGCTAGGAGGAGCAAGATGATATTGCTTAGTGTACCAGCCATTACTTTTATTTTGTTGTTGATTATGTATTTTGTACCTTTTTCTAGAATTAGGTAGCTGACAAAGCAGTGCACTAGTGACTTTCTTCCTCTTGCTTCAAAGTCAGGAGTCCCCACCACATTCCAGTTGTCTCCCCTCTGAGGAGTGTCTAATGCTAGCCTGTGTCTGTAGTATGAAATACATTTTGGGGTACAAGTAAGCCCATTCTGCACTGTTAGTCTTAGGAAAATCTTTTTGGAAGCAGCCTTATTTTCAGGCATTAGTGACATGCCCAAAGTTTTTGATAATGATAAGCACATTTTCAAAAGACTTGATTTTTATTAAAAGAAAATGGAAATACTATGTACTTCTGGAAGAAGTTTTGCCTTTATCAATAATGCTAGCACTGTGAACTCACCAAATTCCCTGCTAGCGTTCCCTGCTGAGATGTGTGCAGCTACTGACTGCGTTTGGTGTATTAGGATATGGCAGAATAAACAATGCTACAGATCTGTCCAAGCTTTTGGGTGGCAAAAAGGAGAGGATGCGGGAGATGGAGGCATATCATCTACAGAAGGAGTAAAATAAATGATAATGATTCAGAGCTCTCCAACTGTTGAGCTTCAAAGTCTTTAGTAAAGCAAGTTTTCTTTGTTCTCTTTTAACGCTGGTGGAATTGAGGCAAGGCCAGTGTTCCCAGAGCAGCTGCCATGGGAATTACAATAAAGGCTGTTGAGTTTTGCAGAAATCATTCTCCTGGTTAGTACCAGCCCAGAGATGGGGGAGTCTGGTTTCTCCTGCATGGCAGTACAGAGCAATAACTGCTCAGCTGCTGCCAACGCTTCCTTTTAGCTACTCCTTGTTAGTGGAGAGTTTGTGGTAATGGGAGTAATTAACACACTGGGAGTCATTTCTGTGTCCTGGAAGAGAACAGAAAGCCATCAGAACAGCCCCAGACATGATTGCTCTGCAGGGTTATTTTCCCTCTCTCTCTCTTTCTTTTCCTTTGTGCTTGCGTTTTGATTTTTCTTCTTTGTGTTAAGAAAGCTGGAGAGCTGAAATGGTCTTTAAATTGCATTCATGCTGAGCCCTGGCTAGGTAGGCTAGTTAAAGGTCACTCTCATGGACTAGATGGCCTCCTCTGTGGGGTGGTGAGAGTGTTTAAGAAGGGAGTCACGATGTCCCTTGTGGCTTTTTTAACCCTTCTTTTTCCAGTGTAGATTTGAAGAGCTCTGGTTCTGAGTTAAGTTTTCTCAAATATGCCCAGGAGGCAAAACTGTGAAGGATGATTAAGAAGAAATGGCAACTCTTCCAGCAGTCAGATGAATTTCTAGCCTGATAGGTCTGAAGTGAGGCTATGCTGCCATGGTCTTATGCTGTTTATTGAACTAAGCACTTTACTAGTTTGCTGATATCCCTTCTGAAACTGCTGGTGGCATTTCAACTGTGTGTCTTGCTAGTGCAGGTGAATTCAGCTCTCCCATACGTAGGTGCCTAGTTTGGGTATTACAGAGTGTTTCTGGAGGTGAGCTCCAAGGCTAGCCTTGTCATAAGCAGTCATTTTTGCTTTCCCCAGGGAAGAACTCAGAGTGGGGAGAAGAAGGGCAGTGGGCTTAAACTGACTGCAAATCACATGCCCAAGTACCAGGAAACCAACCCACCACCTACCTACAGGTTACAATTGATGGTGAGGGCATGCCCATGTGTATATATTAATCTACTACAGGGAAGCAAAGACAAACTAATTCTAGCTTTACAGTCTGTTTTTGTTTGTTTTTTTTTTCCACTTTAAGAGGATACTCTTGAATTGCAACCCTCCATACCCCCTTTTCATACCCGCTTTTCTTGCTTTTTCCTTGATACAGTTTTTTTGCAACTGTCTTCTAGGGAGCTCAGTGCTGAATTTAGATAAGAATTAAGTAACTCCCTATCTGTTTCCAAGAATGGAAAAGTTAAGCATAGAAGATATATCAGTAATGTGAAGAACCAAAGAACACAGAAGAATACGTCTTCTGCTTGGGCTTGGAGTAGGCCAAAAGCACATGTGGTTTCACAGTGATGTGAGAGACTGGCATGAATACTATATCCCTGAAAACCATGCAGAAGAGGTCAGCAGCTCCATGTCACTCAATTCCTAATTTTAAGATGCTGGTCTTCATATGCACGGACCTCTACATCCAAGATAAAGCCTGAAATATCACTACTTTTCTCCTTGCAGCCAGTCAGCCAGTAATGTAAGATGCTGCATCCCATGAAGTTCTGCCAACTTCAGCAGAACCTAGGTGTGTTCAGCTCTTTGCAAGTCAACCCCCCCGTTTTCAACTGCACTTCTAGCCTCTTCACTAAGCAGAGTCCATCTTGCCTTACCAGTGACCCCTCTGAGCTGTGTGGTGCCACTGAAATCTCCCTTGGTAAGAGAATCATAGAACTGTATGAAGATAGAAGCTCTCCATCTCTACCTTCATCCTAGTTCTTTCAGCTCAGCTTCCCTGGCACCATCCTAGAGTCCTCTCCATCCCAGCAAGGGTATGAGGAAGTGTCCACATTTATTACTGAGATGCAAATGATGCAAGAGGAATTAAAAACGAAATTAGCCCCTGTGGTTTTGTCTAGTCTCATGAATTTCAAACCCTCCATGTCCCCTCTCAGTTCTCTGTAAACACCTCTCCATGCATCCTTGCTGAGGATGTTGTGTGATAAGAGGATTTCTGTGTTCCTTTTTATCTGTAGTGATTGTAGCAACTCACAGTTTTCACATCTGCATTTTTTATTGGAAGGTTTTTTTAATTTTCTTTTATTTTCTTTTAATTCTTTGACCCTTTGTCTTTAGCCACAATTCAGCTGGGGATAGACTAGGCAGAAAGGTTTCAAAGCATTAGCCAAAATGTGCCCACTGTTCAGAACTGGATGAGTGAATAAATACTATTAATTCCCCATTTCTCTCTGCTAGCAAGCTTGACTTTTAATGTCAGTTATTGAGGGTCAGTTTTACTGTATCATTTTGAGCAGCATATGTTGTAGAGCTGCAATGATTGGGTTGCTGTGCTTTGGGCCAATTGCAGGAAGACACGTGGATGCAGAGCCAAATTAGGTTCCTGTTTACTCCTTCCTAAAACTGTGCTGCTTCATTAGGGCCTGGAGATTAAAGAAAACAATTGGATTTTTCTTGTTTTATGGTGAAGGGAAGGACAAAAGTGAGTTCACATAGATCTTAGGTGACCAAAGTACATTTTTCCTTCTGCACAAAGTGTGGTATAGTGAATGGTTCTGGTTGCGGAGAGGATGTCAGACTGGGTGGGCTGTAAACCTTTCCCATCAGTGTGTGCGTGGGGTTTTGTCCAGCACCCTGAAGTGGAATAGCAGGACTTACACAGTCTTGCACTGGGGTGCTGTGGAAGGGGTTTGCAAGGGAATCCAGTCTGTCTTTGAATTAATCTAACTCTGTTCTTCTTTCTGCTGAAAATTACACTTTTTAAATATAAGTAAGTCCATCCCCAAGCAATTAGCAGCCAGAGAGGGAGGCAGTGGAGGGAAGACCGGGAGTGACAAACCCATCTTCTGCAACCTTTCTATGCAGTTGCGCAAATAAGCTGCAGAGCAACAGCTTCCCACCCTCTTTCCTAAGCAGGTGTGTTTCGAGACATTTGCAGAGATATTAACCCTGCATACAGAGTGTGCCAGTCAGTAATTATGGAAATTAGTTGGCAATTAGATAATGTCACTCACTCTCCACATACAGCTGATAAGTGGTTGAGAGCCACTTCAAAGCAAGGGCGAGACACCCCTTCCTGGGCTGCTGAGCAGATGGCTCTGACCTGGCATTAATAGACTGCTGTCAAGTTTGGGAAAGTGTGCAGTGGTCAGGCAGTACTCGCCCTTGGCACCGCCATGGGGCTGCCTCCCTTCCCCGGCTGGGGAGCTTGTGGAGCTCTGTCAACCCTGTGAGTGGGACGTTTCAACAGTGCAAGTGGGTGTGTTCCCTACAGTGGGTTTGGTGTGTGCAAGATGCTGAGCCGTCTGTTCAGTGTGCAGGTTTCTCCCTGTTGCAGCTCTCAGGTGGGCCAAGGAGGTGGTACAAGCTGTTGGAAGTGCAGTGGAGATAACTTGCTTGCGGCTGTCCGTCATGAAGTCCCTTTTTTTGCAAGATGTTGTCATGCCATGACAATTAGATATCTCAGAGATAAAATTTATAAGACAATAGTCTGGGATTATGTAGTTTTTGTCCCAAACTGTAATGTATTGCTATGGTAGCAGTGTGCTGTATGAGGCTGCTAGGGTAGTATTTATGCTAAAAATAAAATAGTAAGAGCAGAAAATTATTCATTCTCAGTGTGTCTTGGAGGATCATTGTGGGAATGGGCAAGGCACAGAATTGGTGTGTCAGGATTTACTCTCTCAAGGTTGGGATTCATATCCTGCCTCCTGCTATAAAGGGCACTGGGTCTTCTGAGCTTTTCTTGAAGACCCTGCTACTGCAGTAAGATTTGCTCTCATGGGCTTAGCTGTGTGAGACATGAAACTGGAGTAATGGAAAGTGCCGTGAGTCAGGACTGACGTGCACTGACAGAGCTCTGGGGGAGTCACAGATGGCCCTAGCCTGCTAGTGGCTGGGTGTGGGCAGCCTTCTCAAAATCTGAGCTGCAGTGTCTAAAAGGTAGTCAAGCACCCAGCAATGACAACTATATTTCATGGGTTTTGCATTGTCCTCCTCTTCTGAAACAGAGCTGGCACTGTCTTCTTTCAAAACAGCTAGAAAGGGATTACCTTGGCTTCTCTCAATCAAAGCAGAAAGAGGAATTGCCTTGGCTTCCCTCAATCAACAGTGCTCTTCCTGTTTAACCATTTCTGTCTGGTTTCCCTTGTTGACTATGCCTTTTGTCCTGCCCTAATAAACTTGTATCGTTAGAGACATTTACACCACAGAGGTAGCCTACTCCCATTATTATACCTTTGAAATATCCCAAGGATTGAAGTGACCCATGGAAGCTGGTATTTGTCTGTGTAAAACAGGGTTTCATCACCCTGGGTTTGGGAGAGATTGACAGGCTTTTCTGACAGGAGTTTGAACTGTGCGTGGACACACACATCTCATCTTAGGTTATCTATAGTGTTCACACCTGCTGCTGTGATTTACAGCGTCTTTCACTGCTTATCAGAGTTGGCCTTCTAAAACAGGGAGAGAAGAGTATAAGACTGGGGACTGGTTTTGATGCAGATGGTGCAATCTACCCTGCCCCGGAGAATTAAAAGCTGGTGTGAGAGCCCTGCTGCACTGAGGTTTCCGTGGATGGTTGCTGCCATGCTGGGCTTGTCTCCCTTCTCAGCTCAGGTGGAGCACAGAGCTGTCTGATGGAGTACTGCATTTTGCCATGGCGGTAGTAAATGGTTAAGGAAGCTGTGTGCTGCTGGAAGCACATCAGTGGCTAATTTACACACATTATGATATTCTTATTCCCATCTCATCAGTAATTCCAGGCTTGGGTCACCACTTTCTCTCTTACCTTTCTCTCACTCTATTCTTCTCCATAAATCATGGGCTATTATAGTGGATCCACTAGGGAGCACAGAGAAGAAAGGTAAATGGACAAGAACTACATAATAGTTTCCCAATTAATTTTTCAGGACTCCCCAAAACCACCACAAACTGAGTTGACATTGTGATTATGGGGAAGACAAATTATTTGGGCAATTGGATTCTGTGTTTAATATTTTTGTTCATTTTACACCTCTCCTAACACCTCCTTTTCCCACCTTCCATTTTCCTCAGCCAAGCTGTTAACAATTAAAAGGAATTACCTTCCCTCTGGTTTTGACTTGATTTTATTTGTGTTTATAGCAGTTTAGCCAACACCCTCCACTCAGGCAGCTGCAGGGAACAGGCCTGGTTTCCACTGGGCGCTGAAAGCTCACATTTCTTTCCAACTTGTGGGTTTTCTTTTAATTGATCCCTTTTGTTTTCTAAGTGACTTGTTTTTTGTGCTGGCTAAATTTGTCAGACTGACAGCTCTGGAGACTTACAGCTTCTGCTGGTCCCTGAGGCAGGTGAGGATGTGACTGTGTGAACTCTCCCCTCCATTTTTTAGTGATTCTCCTCCAGCTCAACCTTTGTCCTTACCAAACAGAAACTTTCCAGCACTGCCCACTTCTGCAGTGTCTGCGTGCCTTCTTCTTCAGAGCAAGATGGAATTGAAAGGCATCTGTGGTCAACAACTTTCATTGTCTGCCGCAAAAAACGCATTTCCCAAACAAATACTGCCTCACAATTTTTGTGTTCCAGTTTGTTGAAGTTGTGCTCATGCTGACTTCTGTGAGGCTGAAGGCCTTGATTCTCGTAATCTCCTTTCCTGCTTTGTATTTATGTTAATGCCATTCTATCCGTTCCCAGAGATGTTCTTGTGTCCAGCCCATCTTTGTGAACAAACACCTGTGTTAATAGAAAACTTACTTTGTTCTTGGGTAGAATTTTCAAAGAATGAATCTAGCTTTGTGCTGCCTTTGCTTGTCACTTAAAACATCCTCCTACACCAGGCATGCAGTCACCCACATGCAAGTATGCTAAAGTGAGTTAAATTCCAGTGTTAACAGATGTAACTCACTGAAGGCAATTAGAATTCTTTGCTCTCACTTAGGGGTGAATTTGGCCTTTTTGCCAAACCACTAGACCAGGGCAACTGATTAAGTGCTTAGACAGTTCTTACCATCTAATTTTGCCATTGTCTAAGCTGCAGATTGCCATATATAACTTGCACAGTACATGTTTCCAGTTTGCACAGGTCCCTGATAGAGTCTCTGAATTATGCAAGCCATGTGAAGTAAAAGCAGCTATTGTGTTACAGGCTGACATCAGGGTTGTCTTCTCTAACACTTCCTTGGTGTGCTAGGAAGCATAATGTAAGCAATGGAATGGGAAGTTTGGAGAATGTCTTCTCTTGCCCTTACCAACTTTTGAACTGTAAGGAACTCTGCTCTTTGCCCTAAGCATTTTCATGGAGAGGTAAATGTTACTGGGAAAGCTCCAGCACCATTCTCAATAAAGTCAATGAGATTGCATCCATCATAGGAGTTAAATGATTTGGTGTATTTTTACCTTGCTCATTGTTGTTATGTGTGCAGATTACTTGATAAGTTCTCTATTTTGGCCTCTTACATTTGAGGACATAGACGTCTTTGTTGCTTTTGAGACCTGTACAGCCAATTGCAGAAGTGTTCAGAGTATCAAGAAATGTAAATGAGTAATTGGACAAGATGTTAGTAAGCTTCATGGTAATGATGTGGTGAGTAGTAAGATTAACTTTTCCCTTTCTTTTTTTGTCTTGCTCCACAGGTCCTGCAAACTCTGTGAGTGCCAAGCAGTGAATTATGGGCTGGGTATCCACCAGTGCATCATGAAGATTGACTTTATTTTTGTCCTGTTGATGTTCATGTGCTTTATGAATTCACTCTCCTATCTCACTGCCTTCTCCGTCAATATTGTCATCACTTCTAGAAAACAAGAATTTTAGGCTTGGGCTTTGGCTCTCCCTTTCCTTCCTCCTGGAACACCAGTGTCATCTTTGTGTTCTACCAGAACAAATCACTGTAGGTTATTTTGCCCTTCAGAGACTACACCAACTGGAGAAGTCACTTCATATACCCTGTACTTCTGAGATAAAAGCCTCCAGTTCCTAAAGGATAACTGAGATCTTTCCTTGGAAGGAGACATTTCCTCTTGGTCACGTGCACTTGCTATCCCACTTTCCACTTACTCTCCTGCTCTCTGTCACTGTCTCTGCTCTCCTTCTCTTCATTTTGGATTTAACATTTGGTATTGACTGCTGGGGTTCTCCTCCCAGTAGTGTGGCTTCTGTTTTTCTCCTAGGGAAGAACAGATTCTTGAAACAATGGGCTTCACTCTGCATTCTGTCTACTTCACCTTGAAGGTGAGTTTGCTGCTGGGCTCCTTGCTGGGTCTCTGTTTGGGTCTGGAGTTCATGGGTATCCCCAACCAGTGGGCCCGCTACCTCCGCTGGGATGCCAGCACTAGGAGCGAACTCAGCTTCCAGTTCAAGACCAATGTCTCTGCTGGGCTGCTTCTCTATTTTGATGATGGTGGTGTCTGTGACTTCCTCTGTCTGTCCCTTGTTGATGGGCGCATCCAGCTGCAGTTCAGCGTGGACTGTGCAGAGACGACAGTTATCACAGACAAGCAGGTAAATGACAGCAACTGGCACTTCCTGATGGTCAGCCGCAATCACCTTCGGACGGTGCTGGTGCTGGATGGTGAAGCCAAGCCGGGTGAGGTGCGTCCACAGCGCCAGTATATGAATATCGTCAGTGACCTTTTTATTGGTGGAGTCCCACTGGACATTCGTCCTGCTGCCTTGACTCTTGATGGTGTTCTGAGTCAGCCTCCGTTCCAAGGATTTATCCTGGATCTGAAATACGGCAATTCTGAGCCGCAGCTCCTGGGCAGTCAAGGGGTCCGACTGGAAATGGAAGGACTTTGCTCAGAAAACCCCTGTGAAAATGGTGGCACTTGCTTCCTTCTGGATGGTGAGCCACACTGTGACTGCTCTGCCACTGGCTATACTGGCAAGCTGTGTTCTGAAGGTAAGAGAATACTTCCCTACTTCTCATTGATCTTTACACAATCCAAAGAGTTAATTTGTTGTTTAGCAGGGCTATGACGGAGTTCTTATTCCTGCTGATGGTTGTCAGAGGAATTCAAGTTCCATTCTTTTCCCAAATGGAAGCAATGACATGGGAGTAGATAGAGAGTGTGAGCAACTGCAACAAGTGCCTTTCTGAAAGGATGCTGCACTTGCAGCATGGACAGATTTTCATCATCTTCATCATGAATTCCATCATTATAAGGGTAGAGAACATAAATTGGTAAATAAACTTAAGAAGTACCTTAGGTTAGTGTTGGTAAAAGCAATGGCTGGCTGGGTGAATTCCATTGCCATGTGTCCCTGAAAACTGAGTGAAGTGTCAGCAAACAGGAGCCATGTATATATCGCTAACATAACTGATTGACAGGACACTGTATACTTATTTGATGTTAGCTGTTACTATTCTGTGGAAGCCCCATGCTTCCCTTCAATTGCTTGCATACTAATCACTGAATAGCACCTTGATTGTTTTAGCATCCTTGATTAAATTGCTTAAATTGTTTTTTAAATTGATCTTACTTAGTGTTGCAAAGGGAAGAGTGCATGTTTCTGCATTGTTTGGTACTCTGTTTTTGAATTCGAGTTCGAAAGTTTTAAGTCATGCAAACCACATGATGAAGTGTATTTCAGATTTTTCCTTTGGTCTTATCAGTGTGATGGTATAATTAACTCTGTATGTGCAGGAGACTTAAATAAGTCAACTGAAAATTCCTGTGTGAATTTGAGAATCTCATCGCAACGTTATGACATTTAACTTTAAACGCCACAGTTTGAACTTAAACCAAAGATGAAACCGGGACAAGAAGTGTCCAATCTCAAGGAATTTTTTTTTTTTTTAATTTTGTCAAAATAGAAATATTTGCAATAATATATATTTACAACTAACATTTGCTGACTTCTTTTGGCAGTGAAACTTGATTACCCAGAGTTTAGTCTGTACAATCTGAGAAGTGGTGAAAACAGTCCTTATTCTCTTGATATCTAAGTAAAAAGCCTTACAGCTCTATGTTTACACTTTAGATGGAGAAGCAAATGTGTTTTTATAGGAAGGGAAGGTTTGGAAGATAAATATAGCATCCATATGTGCATTTATTTTAAGGTGATTTTAATCATAACAGAAAATTTGGCTTTATATCCAAATAATACAGTAACAGTACATGAGCATTAGACAGAAGGTGTGAGCCTGTGAAATGTTGAACACCAGAATTCTTCCTGGCTATTTGTTCTGACCTGATTAGTCCAAACCATTAATGAGCCAGAACTATTTTCTGTGCTTGAGCCATGATTTATGTGGGCTTGGAGAGACTTCTGGGTGTGACCAGGTGGTTCAGGAGCTGTGCCACTAGGCCTGATCCTCATATGCTTATGGAACAAACACACCTCAGGTCTAAATGCCAGCTATGGTGATAGAAGATTGCAAGAGCCACACAGACATGTGAACCCTGAAACATAAAGATATAAGGCTCTTTCTGCTGCTGGGCTCACAGATCCAGACTGCTTGGGGAGCTGCTCTAGACATCAACGCATATGGTTTTCAGCAAACCTCTTTGAGAAAGTACTGTAAGTGAGCAGGAATCCCATGTACCCAAGGGGCATTTGTGAGAACTCTAACCAGGGCTCAGGGGGTGGACTTCCTGCATTTCCTGGGTGGATGGAACAATCTGAAATACATCTTCTAATGAATCCAGGGATATTTTTGTTGTAGACACTATGGATAAAGCAGTGCTATTGTTACCTTTGAAGTCATGAGTCACCATTGCTGTTTGTTTCCTATAGTGATTCATCAGTTTCCAGCCCAACCTGCTGTTAAGGGTGAGCAAAGAAGTTTGTCACGATGTGCCTTCTTAAGCAAACATTTTTAACTCACTGTTAGCTGGGGTATGTTCACTCTCAGAGAAGATGCTGTGCAGAGAACTTTTCCAATGGATGAAATGCAGAGATTTCCAGTCATTACCTTGTTCGATTCTTCTTGTTTTCTCACGTATTTCTAAATGGTGTATATTTGGTTTATGTTAGAATTTTATAATCAGCCTTGTTTTCTGCATCCTTTATGCTGTAGCAATGGTGATTTCAGTGTGTTAAATGCTGTTATTGAAAAATGTTGCAGTGTCTGGGCAGATGAAAGGGAAAACCAAAAGAAAAAGCTGTTTAGTAAGTGGAAACAAGCAGACAAAGAAAAGTGGTGAGAAAAAAATCACAGGAACCAAATTAAGTATAGCTACCTATTTATCTAAAAAAAAATTGTAGCAAACGCCGAAGATATTGTCTTTCTTTCAATTCTGCGAGTGTGGCAGAACCTCCACTGATAAACACTAGAATGTGGCCGGAATGGCAGAAGTGGTTACAGGGTCTTGCTGTCTCTGGCTTGATTGGCCATTAAACAACTTGTATTTTCTTTGTTTGCTTTTTTTCCCCCAAGAGATTGAGATATTTGTTGTCAGAACTGTTCTTTTTTGTTTTGTGTCCTTCTCCTGCTTCTGGATATATGCAGAAGTAACATGGTTATTTTATTCCCAGTCTCACTTTTGAAAAAGACTGCCCTTTTGATTGGGTATCAACAACTCCCTTTTGGGGGGAACATTAACTCCATTACAGTATTTACTAGTCTGTAGTCTATGTGCGTATTTTCATTTCATCACTGGAGCTGGCTTTTTTACTGGGAACTGATGGGATCCGATCAATAACAAGTTCTGTTTGAACAGCTAAATGTAATGTGTACCTTTTTAATAATGAGTTCTCTTGACAGTGTCCAGGCCATTACTTGGCTATTGAGTGATACCTGTGTCTGCAGATGGTAAAACCATAGTAAACTCATTTATTTTGTGGCCAGAGATAGAAGAGGTAAACAGAGAGTGGAACCTGCTGATTCTGTACTGGGATGGAATGAAGCTCCATTTACACTATTAGAGGCTACTGTAACTCCAAGTGCAGTTCCAGTTATGGTGAATGTCAACAGAGAACAACCATTCCATACTGAGATAAAACTGTGAATCCTGTCCAGAATGTGCCCTCAATGCACAAAAAAAATTCTGTCACTTCGTGCGCACCCAGAGTTACCAGGATTGCATACAGCATGGCAGTCACATACCCAGATGGTAGCTGAGCAGGTACAATTTCTGTGTCTGAATTTATACAGTGGGAGTGCAAATGCGTGCACTTCGGAAGGTTTGGCTGTTTTGAATAAAATGTGAGACTATTTTTATTGCAGTTGGAGTAAACTGGTTCACTGAATCTGACAGCTCTGTAGGGTACAAAGGATGGCTGATTTGAGTAGCAATTAATTTGTATGTTTCTGGGCAATGGTGGCATTAGATGTGAAAGCTGAACTCAGAGACATCTTCCCCTCTAATAAACCTCACCAGTCTCTGTGGGCTCAGGCTGCTGCCAAGAGAATGAGGCTCCTGTAGAATTTGATCATCCCAGATACATTCATATTTCTGGGAAAAAAAACCCCAAGAAAACCTTCCCCATGCATATTTTGCGAGCTGAGCTGCTGTAGAAGCCAGATGAGGTTGTTCATATCTGCTCATTCAGAATCACGCTGACAGTCTGCAAGAAATTTTCTTTCTCTGACACTGCTCTGTAGAGAGTGAGCTCACAAATGTGGACAGTGTGAATGCAACACTGTTTGTACAAGTGTATTTTGGCCTAAACCCTCACCCCTCTTCCAAGACTTCTTCTGGACTTTCTGAGGAAAGGTGAATGTAAGATGTGCTTAGAAATGACTTTAACTCTGCTTGTAGTTGCAGAAGCAAGGCGTTGATCACCAACTTCACAAAGCACCATGCTGAAGCCTTTGTGTTGCCTGCAGGGGCTGTTTCTAAACGAAGCCTGAATATGGGCTTGATTGCACCTCTTCCCTTGATTACAGAGCAAGATTTCCTGGGGATGCTGCCTGCTGAATGACAGAGGAGCCCGTTGCTCTGTAATTAGCACACTTTTAACTGCATCAAGAACAGATTTTTCTACAGCCCCTGAGCTTCGTTTAAAGTGGCAAGTTACTGTGGGATTTATCCGCTTCCTGCCCCTTCGGAGCTTGGCTGTATCTGAAGGCGCTGCCCTGCCTCACTTGCAGTCACTGTATCACCCTGCCAGCCACCCCAATCTTTATAACACTAGGGGATAGTATGGCACTTTGCCATGAGCCTGATGCTCGCACTTAATTTGCATATACATTTACATACATTTTGTAATCAGAAACAAATGAACATGACCATAATATTTGCTTTCACTTGTATATTCCTTGATAGATGAATATAAATTGGTTGTTGAATTCACCAGCAATAAACAGTTGCAGACCCTCCATTTGGTCTTGTGCTCTGTTGTTCCAGAGGACACCAGGCACATGCTTTGGATGGGCCCAGATCTTCACTCACCAGTGCAAAATTCTAGAATTGATTGTCTCCAAAGTCTGTGGAGCAAGGGGCAAATCTGCTGTTTTTTGTCACTTCTTATGTCACAGCCCTGGCCATTGGGCAGAAAGCTGGTAAGAACTCTGCCCATGACTTCATTTTGCAGAAATTCAATTTTCCCCATCTCTTTCACTTGCTTATTCTTCCTGGTTTAAGTTCCTTTAGTTGTATTTAAAATTATAATCTTTTTTCCAGTCGGGTTACAATTTTTCTGATGCATTGCCAGATGAACACCAGAGAAAGATAATGTGTTCAGGTATTAATGTTTATAAAGTGCTTTGAAACTTCAAAGTGCAGTTCAAGCACAATTTGTTATTTTTAATGATGAATAGTAAAACTGAGCAGGAGTTGCAGGATTTGAATTTAGATCCTACACACTCTTTCACAGAAGATGCCAAGGACCCCCCTCACTAAGTGTGGACTGCCTGCAACTCCAGAGCTAGGTGGATTTTTTTGGTAGTCTCCCCTGCTTTAAAAGCAGGGGAGCTGTAGGGAGATTGCAGGACCCTGTATGGTGAGTGCCATTGATTCAAACAGTGTGGTTGCAATACATGCTAACAGCTATTTCTTCTAGTTTCCCTCTCTTGTATTGTAGATGACCTATGGGCTACAACCCTTTCCTGCTGGATTGCAGGTCAGCTTCAGACCTTGGGCAAAAGAGGTGTTAAAGCCCTCAGTTAGGCAAAGCTGGGACATCTCTTCTGATAAACTGAAGCAGGTGGTGGTTGGCTACAAAGGAGATTGCTGTTTGGTGTAAGGTGGAACTGGTGAAGAGTGGCAATAATTTGTGGGCCAGGAGAAGATGGAACACAGGGCAAAAAAGAACCCAGAATGAACATGTTCTTTTATAAAATGTTATAAAAGAGTAAATGATAGCTCATATAGATGTTTACAGTAGCTGCTCCATATTGGTTTTACCTGCCTGATAGAATAAAGGAAGAATTCTTGGCTCTTGCAAAGAGAATGAGCTGACCAAGCTTCTGGAGGACTAAATATAGATGGCGTTTGGATACCAGCATTCTCTGTGAGCCCATAGACCAACCTGCTAGCTCCTGCTCTGTCCCAAAATGTTCACAGCTAGGATCTAAACTGGAATTTCTGGGCATTACTAAATAAATATCAAAAGTAAAATAACTAGTAACCATTATGTGAAAGTGAGCAAAATCAGAAATTTCTCTTTCCAACTTGATTTCTGAAGAAGGGTTCATTTTCCTTTGGTTTTGCCATAAAAAATTAAAGGAGGGGGGAAGAGTTGATTTATTATTACTGTACAGGCTTCTGCTGAGCTAGGCAGCTTGTCACAGAGGTCAATCAGCAGTAAATGTAGCCCCAAGCAAGACAGAAGCTGTTGCTTTCATCCTTATTCTGGTACAGAGGTGTGCGGGGCATTTGCCACAAGGTAATTTTTGTTAAGTTTTGGTGAAAAATGGAGGGCAATAATCCTCCCAGATACCTTGAGGATGCTGGAAATGGCGCCACAAAGCTCCAGGGAGAGAATCAGAGGAGGACCACATCTGTTCAGTGAACTCTGACACTACACAAAGAGGATGAGCCTCTGCACATCAATATCAGCGCAACGTGGTAATCCATGCGATGAAATGGTAGAAAGGCCACCTGTCCTGGGCCAACTTCTAACTTCACTTTACCTCTTTGTTTCTTGGCTGACCAACTTTGAGGTTGATGGACAAGAAATGCTTTTTTCTCTCCCAATAGAAAGCAAGGCAACTGCCATGTTATTGCTGTCCAGAGACAGCAATGTGACTTCTGGGTGTATGTATGTTTCTCTCCCACAATCCTTCATTGCAGACAGGTCCACTGCCATTGTAAATCCACCCTGCAGTGCAAAGCAATTGTCCTTCTTCCATCTTAAACCGGTCCAGGAGCTGACAACTGGGTGCAAAATGGCCCAAGGGCTGAGAGAAGTACATGTAATGGGCTAGGGAAAACTGTGGATATCACAATCTACTTCAGGAAGAACTGGTTTGTATTTGAATGTATTTGCTCTGAAGTGGGGCTGACACCTGTGTGCATTGGATTCACGTTCTGTGCTTCTGACACCTTTTCCAGTTATGCTGTGTCAGCTCTCCAGGCCCTGCCTGCATGTACAGTTGTTCACCTCATTATTCTGAAAAGAGACCAAGGTATAACATGTAAAGAAAGTGGAGCAGGGCAGCAGAACTTGAATGGTCTGGTCATAAGAGTGCTAGCACCTGAGAGGCTGATTTCCATTTCTGCCACGGTCTTTCTGCATCCCTAGAGTGATTTGCTGGCAGACTAAAGGACTCAAGACTGAATCAATTGACCTTTCTTTGCAGAGGATATGTACCTGGTTACCCTCAGTGTCTCAGTTTCCATATCTGAAATATGTAGCCAGTGGGGCTTCCTGTACTCCAGGCATTGAGAATCCCATATGCTTCTGTATGACAGTGATAGAGACATATAAATCTCTTGGCATGACAAGTAAATGATGATAATGCACGAACACCCAGCAGAATGACCTGGTCTGATTGTCAGATTTTTAGCCAGGACACGCAGTTAGAAATTAAGGTAGTTTTCCTTGTTAAGTGGCCATCTTTGAGGAGTGTTCTTCGTCTTTCTTTTCAACAGAAATATCACAGTTTCCTGCTACTCTGTGCAGCGTCACACTGTGAATAAGCAGACCCTTCCCAGGCCAGGCTGCAGTTGTGCTGACAAAGACAGAGCCTGAGCAGCAGTGTAGCCTCTTCCCTGTCGGTGACATGGAGCAGATGCTGCACTGCAGGGTGCTGATACAAGCAATGTGAGAGAGAGAGAGCTTTAAATTTTTTTTTTTTTTTAATGTACCTGACCCATGTAGTCCACTGACTTCCCCCAAATGTCCTCTCCTGCGAACCTCATATGCTGATCAGATGCTTTTCCTGGTACAGTGGCCCACCTCTGCCTACCTCTCAGAGTTGGTGCTCTCCCTGCTGTGGCTGCTGGTTTCAGCCTGCCCCTTTAACCCTCCATACTCAAGACTCACCTTACCCTTGTGCTGTCAGGGAAAGCAAAGAGAGCATAAAAGGCTACCCAAGCAGAATGGCAGAGTTTTCACTTCCTGTGTTCCTCTATGCATGAAAAGCAGGATAGCAAAGAAAGCCCATTGAATTGTTTCTGAATGTTTAATTAGCACAAAGCTGGCAAGTATTTTGTGGTTCTAAGGCACTGAAAGGGTGGGTAAATATCTTTTACTGTTAACTCTCATCAAAGCTCTAACTGCTTGTTAGATACAGCAGGTGTATTTGTTGCTGGTCTGCAGTTTGCAATGTAGGGCAAGAAGGAAAAGTATACTTGGCTCTCAGGACTTTTCCTCCTCTTATTCATGAAATTTGACCAGTTAAGTAACCTGAGTGAATATAAGGGACTGGTTTTGGCTCTGAGTATTTGGCAAGAGACCTTTATCAGAAGAGAAAGAGGCAGCTCCTTGGTAGATGTAGAAATTTGAGCTGTAGGTTAAAACCAGGCTTCAAACTCTAGTAGTGCTGGCAGGCTCCAGAGTTTGCTTGGCTGCTGCATTTATTCAGAAGCCTTTCTTGGTGTCTGTAGTCTCTTGGGTGGATTTTTATTTTTTTTTGTGGTTTGTTGCCTTAGTACTTGAGAAAAATGACACTGCCTGGGTTTTCCAAACCTCTGATGTGTCTCCACAGGCATGTGTTTGATTTTCTGGTCATTCCTGCTGCGTCCATCTTGCAAGTCTGACTTTCATGGTCAGAGTGCCTCTCAGTACCTTTGTCCTCAAGGTAACATAGGAGAAATCCTTGGAACTTAAGGCACATTTCTTCACTGAGGCTGTTCAGGAGCAAGAGCTGAGGAATGGCCGTTAAGAGAGTGGCTAGTGTTGTGATCTGCAAATTTCATAGTTCAGTTGTGTTTGCAGCTGAATTCCTTAAGCTTCTCTCTGTATGGGGTTGAAATTGCTTATATTCCCCAAAGAATTTTTTTAAATGGGGAAGAAGTGTGTGGAATCATTCCTTAATAACTTACTGATTAAAAAATAAAAAAGAAAAAGGTGAAATTTGTGAAGAGGAGAGGTGATTAAATTTCTTGTCTAGTACTACCTAAAAGAAAAAGCTGGGAAAATAACTAGAATTTCTGTATTGTTACTTCTGTATTTTGCCTTTTGCTCTGTGGCTTCTCTGAGACCTGCTCTGGGACTTGGTGTGGTAGGAGGCAGGGGGCTGTGCAAAGGAACTACCGTGCATGATGTCTACCCGACCTCTGGTGTAATGGGAGATCTGTGTAGGTCATTGTAATTCACACAGCTTTGACTTTAAGGAGGATAACAGGAGATAAGTGAATGTAAAAATTATGGATGGATATATTGCCGTTGTGAAGCACTAGCATTGCTGTATCTCTCAGGACAACCAGAGCTAGAGGAATGTTTATATTAGTGTCAAAGATGGGACAAAACTCATACAGGCATATCTAGCTGAAGATTTGCCAGATTAGGTACTGCTAGCTGTGTGATCCCAGAGCTTGGAATATGATGATATTGTTATTACTATAAGTTTATTATTGTGTAGAAGACCTTTTGAGTAAGCATGAGATGCTGCAGAAAATGGCAAAATCCTCTTTCTTCGGAGTTCCTCTAGTGGGCACTGTGTTGTTGGAGATTTTTTTTTTTTCTTCACCAAAAAATGTGTAGGGCTCCAGTGATCAATTTGTAATTTAAGTTGCTGGCTGCCTCCTACTAAATTTTCTTTTCCTTCATTACTTAAGCTGAAATGCTCAATTGTGTCTCAACTGCAGCAATGAACTCACCTACAACAAATTCCAAAGCCTGCTGGTTTTGAGCAGATATAGGACCTATATAGCTATGTGCATTATCTCTACTTTGCATCTGACACAGAAATATGTTTGTAAGGCAGTCTGGTGTTTGCCTGCCCTTTCTTGTGGCATGTTTGAATGAAAGACATGTGAAGTTGCATTTTGACCAGCTAAGACACATCAGAATCAGACAGATTGGAAATGTTTTCCTCGTGAGAAATTGTGGTTTCATTCAGATCAAAATATTTAGGAAAAAAAGCCCAAACTGATTTGGATGACAATCTACAGAAAAAAAAGCAATGTATTTTTAATGTGTAGAATTTCTGAATTATGATTTTAAAAAAAAAATCTATTACACATAACATTGTATCTTATTTTATAGTTTACTGAGATGATTAGCCCTACTGTGGATCTACTACTGATGAACTGCAAGATATCACAAAAATGTTGAAGTGTTTTAAGGAAGGGGCACGTACACCCACACTGACCAAATGGCACTAATGAAAACCCATGGACTCAACCCCACCATGCTCCACCTGTGGGAATTGTTAGATTCGGAAGAGCAGGCAAAAGGAGACCTAAGCATAGGTTAAACTTAACCAGAGAGGCGAACAGTGTTCCAGTTTGCAGACAGGAAGTGGAGCCTGGAGTGCAGGTAGAGAGATGACCAGATTGGTGCTCTTTGAAGCCTCCCAGGAGAGAAGAGTGGTGTGAAGCACTGTTATCATTTCAGTTCTTTGGAAGTGACAGCCCCATAGGTACTGCTCTCTGTCAAGAGCTCCACTAAAAGAAAGGCTCAGGGCATAATTTTGAATGGGCAGGACTCGAGTGGGCTCTTTCCCATTTGACTTCTAACGTGGGACTGAAGAGTTCAGTCTCTCAACAGAGACAGTGAAGGCGGCAAGGCTGAGTATATTAACAAAGAACCACAGCTGCTGATTTGTGAGGCTGGGATGGTCAGCAGTTTGGTTTTTAGCATGTTGAATCTAAGTAGTTTACAACGTAGCTGGACCTAAGGACTGGGCAGCAGGCATTCCCAAAGAAGAGGATAACAAATACCTCTCTGTGCAAGAAATGCTCTCTGAAATGCAGCCAGCCTAAGCTGAGATTTGGGCTGGATAAACAAGGCTTTGCCTATGAAAATCACTTGGGATCTGCACCAGTACAGCGTGACAGTCATTCTTGAGCTGTGGGATGTTTTCTCTGTCATTGCTGCCAGTGTGGTGACTCCCAGTTTGCCCGAGGCAAAAGATAGCTAAACCGAAGTACTAAGTAACAGATCCTCTATCCCGGGAGAACAATTGGCTGTGATTTCAGACCTCATTTGTCAGTGGTGTTTAATTATAGCCCTGCCACCACTTACAGTGGAGGTCACCGCTGTATTGTAGGTCTATTTAGTGCTCCCTCTGGTCTTAAAAATCTATGAATCTATATCACACTATTCTGGGGCATTTGTAACAGTCTCCACTAGTTTTCTTCCAGAGCTGAAATTGCTTAAGTTTCCTCGTAGTTAATTGACAAAATGTTGTTGTTGGAAAGCTGACTAAAACAATTTAAGCCCCTTTTCAGGTCTGGGAGTGAAACAAAATGTAGGTTACATCTGGTTTAAATTCTATCCTTACTGTTGCCCAGCTGTTTTTCCCTTGTGCACAGCTCTGCTGCAATATGGGCATGTGAATTATTTTAACTTGCAGATACTGGGTCATCAATAAGATGTTCTGTAGTAAAAATATCAAATGTAAAGATCATTTTATAAAATGTTTCTAACACATCTGGTCCCATAAATAGTATTCAACTTAAAATTATCTTCATACACCAAGTACTCTTTAGTCAAGAAAAACTTTCTCTCATCTGATGAAAGATGTTCTTAACTAAGAACTAAACACACATCTACTTAGATTTGTTGATCTTGTCAGTTAAAAAAGTTATTTTTAAGTCCCACTTTGAAAAGTGATTTGGGCACCTTGAAGCCTTGTGACTGGTCTGGAATTACAAATAGTAATTTTGATAATTTTACTTGCATATTGTATTTATTGTCCTTTTTCACTTCAAAAGATTTGGCCCAAAGAGCACATTCTTCTATGAGATTCTTTCCTTGCCTGTGTTTGCCTTTAATAATTTTAATGATCTGATACTGAACTGAAAGCAAGACCAATCAAATGTTCTTCTTTTAAACTGAGTGAAGAAGGAAAACTAATTGCAAAAATTCTGCTTAAATATGGTGTTAAAGTTTTGAATTTCAGAATTAAATGATAATACCTGCTACAATCAAAATGCCACATGGCATCCATTCAAATGTGCTTCAGGCACCCTGCACTTGAATTGTGCGCAAGGCAGGAAAATAAAACAACTAAAGCGCTGTCAGGTTAATAATAAATTGTGCATACATGTGGCACATTTCATCAGAGTATTCCGAAGCATCTCACAACTACGGATAAATCAGTCAGCCTTCACATCACTCTACCACACTGTGAAATGCATGCCATCTCCATTTTACTGATGGCAAAACTGAGAGGCAAGCAGAATGAGAATTATTGAAGGGTATCAAGTCAGATGCTGCCTGAGGTGGAATTGGAATCCAGAATTCTAAATCCTAAGTATTAAACAGTGTAGTAGTTTATCTAGTTTCATCGAAGTGTGCTAGAAAAGCCACAAAATACTGTGGTTTATGTTGAATGTGAAGCTAAAAACAGAGCATTGGATTTTATGGATTCTTGTAAAATTTCAGTTGAAATTCAAACAAATACCTCTTTTTAATCTTTTTGGTGAATTGGATTTTCCTTAACCAAGAAGTTCTGTCTTTGGGACTGTTGTCTCATAACTTTGTCACCTGAAACCGCCTTGAACCACCTTGTTCTATACCTCATGCCAGTAGGCAGCACTACTTGGACTATGCTTTATGGATTCCCCTGTTTAGTGTTTTTTTAGTGAGTAATGAGGAAAAATAGACTTGTAGCAATAAAAGTTTTAGCTGTTTTTTCCCATCTGTGGTTTATGTGTGCTCTGATAGAACTTTTCAAGACAGGATCCAGTTCCTCTAAATGTTTCCAGTAGAGAAAGGTTTGAGATTTCACTTAAAATGTGAAAATGAAGCACTAATTTCAACTATTTGAATACTTTTCTGAACATACCTTTGGATGGAAGGTGATAGGAGAAAGTGTGTTGTGGTTTTATATATCCCCTTCCTTTTGAATCTCTGCAAACCTGCAAAGGTCATCTTCAAACCTGCAAAGGTTGTCTGCAAACCTGCTCTCATGTAACCTTCTCTTTCTGTCCAGCCTTCATTGTCCATAAACCCAGTAAATTTTACTGGAAACTTTGTTTCCAGTAGCTCCAATGGACCACTGAAAGCAAGACTCTTTTGTGCTGAACTTCCAGCTGAATAGAACTGGTTGTATAGAAGGTTGTTCATATGTGATGAAGAAAGAAGATTTTTCGATTTGACTTTTTTGTTTTGTTGGTTATTTTCATAGAATCGTTTAGGTTGGAAAATACATTTTAAATCACCAAGTCCAACTGTTAACCTACACTAAGTGCTACTTCTACACATTTTTTTTAAATACCTCCAAGCAATGGTGACTCAACCACTTTCCTGGGAAGCCTGTTCCTCTTGGAAACTGCTTGGCAACCCTTTCTGTAAAGAAATTTTTCCTAATAACCAACCTGAACGTCCCTTGTCACAGTTTGAAACTGTGTCCTCTCATCCTATCACTTGTTACTTGAGAGAAGAGGCTGATCCTCCCCTAGCCCCAATCTACTTTCAGATTGTTGTAGAGAGGGATAAGGTCTCACCTGAACTTCCTCTTTTACAGGCTTTTCCTCTTTCCCAGCTCCCTCAGCTGCTTCTCCTAAGACTTACTCTCCAGACACCCTGCAGCACCTCAGTGTCCTTCTCGTAGTGAGGGGCCCAGACCTGAACACAGCACTCAAGGTGTGGCCTCACCGGTGTTGAGTACAGGGGGACAGTCACTGCCATGGTCCTGTGGGCCACACTATTGCCATCCTATATGCCATTTGCCATCCTGGCCACCTGGGCCTGTGCTGGCTCATGTTCAGCTGCTGTCAACCAGCACCCCCAGGTCCTTTTCCTCTGGGCTGCTGTCCAACCACTCTTCCCCCAGTGTGCAGTGATGAATGGGGTTGTTGTGATCCAGGACCTGATACTTGGCCTTGTTGAACCTCATGCCATTGGCCTCAGCCCATCAATCCACCCTGTCCAGATATCCCTGCAAATCCTTCCCACTCTCCAGCAGATCAACAGTCCCACCCAACTTAGTGTCTTCTGCAGAGTAAGGCTGCATTTGATCCCCCCATCCAGATCACTGATAAAGATACTAAACAGAACTGGTCCCAATACAGAGCCTTGGTGAACCCCACTTGTGACCAGCCACCAGCTGGATGTAACTCCATTTACCACCACTCTTGGGTCTTGGCCATCCAGTTTTTCACTCAGCAAAGGGTAAATCTGTCCTAGACATGAGCAGAGAGAAAATCACATGGAAAAATGGATTCCTGAAAAGACCTTTACTTTTATTATCTTTACTCTCTTTGAGCATCTTAAAATTTTTTGAGAGTTCTTTCTTCTGTGTTTGTTCCCCAAAAATCTCTTCTTTAGGCACTAAAAATGGTTCCAGTGTGCCCCATTTCTAATGTTACCCTTGAAAACAAAGTTGCCTGGCAAAGAACAGTTACCCAAGTGAGCAGCAAGTTCAGAGTGGAATGAAGATGGTGGCAGATGGGGCATGATGACCTTGTGCTTATGTTGGAAACAATAGCATAATGCGAAAATACGAGTAGATGCTCTTTAGCCCAAAAGTGCTCTTTTCTATGTAATTGTGATTAAACTGCATTTAACCATGCTGTCCTCCAGCAGATACTCTATTTCACTGCATAGCATACAGGAGTATGAGTAGGACTCTTCTGCTCAGGGGTAACTAACAGTTCAGACTGGCATTTATTATGGAAGCTGTTAAATGAAATTATTTGAAGCTGTAAGCACTCTGTATGAATTATTTTAGTGCAGGACACAGCAATTTAATTGTTGGTGCTGTGAAGAACCACATCACTGGAATTCCTTTATATCTGTAATAAAACTCACCATCAGAACTAGGCCAGAAGGAAACAGATCTAAACTAACATGCAGTCCCAAGATCAGCAGTGACATTTTTTGGTAGCGCTGTCAAACTGGATCCCAATATACTCACAGAAAAGCGAGTGGCCAGTCCAGACTCAGATGTATTTGTAGAGCTATTATCTCCATGATGGATGCTTGGAGAGTGATGTGCAGACCTGTGAATATGTGAATCTTTCCTTAAATCTTTCTGTCAGTCTTTCCTAAGCCAAATCACACCTAAACATCAACACTCCAGCTGTTCCTTTTTCAGTGCAGAAGTGTGAGCTGATTTTTGTAGCTGCTTATGGTTCTGCTGCTTTTCACAGCTTTTCCTCTTGCCTGATTGTCCCATCCAGGCCTAACCCTGGCTCTGTTTGCCTTATCACTCTAGTGGGAAAACGAAGGAAGGAAGGAGTTAGTGCTCTGAATTTGGCATTGATCTTCATTCTTCTTGCCCCCAGCCCTAAAGTGGTAGATGGAGGAGGCTGATTTCAGGGAGGGGACATGCAGTGAGAGAGATGACAGATGATGTGAGGAGAAAGCAGAACTGTCAAGATGATCATGGCTAGCAGGGGAAGAGCCTCCTGGTTGTGACTGGCCAGGCCAGCTTTTGCATGCTGGCACTGGGAGGCAAAGCTGTCTTTCTGAGGCAAAGCCACAGGAGGCTGGGGGTTGGGCTTTGCAACTGGAGAAAAAGAAAGCGAGTCAGCAAGGGAAAACCCAGTCCTGCTGTATGTTTGTAGAGGGAAAGCTGATCAGCTTTCAAGGCACTCAGTTGGAAGATAAAGTTGTACTGCCATGTTTGCATTCTAGTATTTGTCTTCAGCTAAGTGAAATGTCCACATCTTTGAGGATCTCTTCCATGAGCATTGTCTAAATCTCCCTCCTTTTGATATCTGATTCCCTTGCTGGAATTTGCCACCTGATACCAGAGTACACTCTTTACACCTTCCTAGCCCTTGTGAAATATATCCCAAGAACCTTACTAGGTAAAAGAAGAATACAGTGATGCATGAATCTTCCTATTCCTACAACAGTCTTATTTTTTTTTTTCAGTCCTCTGTTCTTGGCTTTGGGGAGTGGTCTTCTAGATCTTCAGATGTCAGTATGGATCCTATTTCACCTACACATTCCTCATAAATGAAATTAGAAGAGATGTAGGAACTGTGAGTCTCCCTTTCCTTTAATAGGATGATGTAAAGGTGGTGTAACCTTCTTCTGTTTCCCTCCAGGCCTTAGGACAGAGAGCTAGATAGTGGAACATTGCTAACGCACTCAAACTAAACTAATTTCTGAGAAAATACTCATCTCTCTTATCTCTAAGACCATCTGTCTGAACTGACTCCTCCTGACCCCTCTGGATTTGAAGCCCTGCCAGTTTTAAGAGCTCTGTATTTTCCAGGGTTAATCATTATATGGGATGAACACAACAGGCTTCTCTTCTGTGTGTGGGAATTTCAGAAAGGAGCAGATGCCCAACTTGTCATTCTCCAGAAAACTGTAAATTGCAAGATATGAGGTAAAAGCTCCATCTGCTGGAGCAGTTTTTGAAGGTCCTGCTGGAGATAAGCTCTGGTCTTCTGCTCCCAAATGAGGTGGCTTCATTCAGTGCCTGCTGTAGCAGACAGGAAAGCAAAGACTGATGTGGAAACTATAGCAGGCAGAAAACAGCCAGGGTTGATGTCACTCATGGGCTGACACAGCAGCACCAAGGCTGTCTTGATCATCATTGGTAGTGGAGCCAAGTCCTGTATTTTTTAAGATGGTTGTAAAAGTCCTGCCTCAGATCTTGACAGGAATATCCTGAAGTTGGCTAGTATCCAGCAAACAAATGATACTCTATGTGCCACGAGACTGCTGAGTGATCTGGAGTTGGTAAGAAGGTGGTCATTGCATTTGAGACAATGGAAAATGTCTTTCCCTACTGGTATGGAGGAAGACTGTGAAGAGTAAAATCTAGTGAGAAAGTAGTACTAATGCTCACTTGAGACCTTATAGCTGTAATTCAGGATAGGACTAAATGTTCTGAAATATCAGAAGGCCCAACTTTTCCTTTCTAGGGTTTTTCATTTTATCATTGAATTGCAGTGAATGCAATTCCCAGGTCGATAGATTTAACTTTCTTACCAACCTAAAGCTTAGTGAGATATTGGAGGATAAGAGTTGTCTTCTTCTTTGATAGTACAGCCCACACACATTATACACCTGCGAATTTGCAGTGGTGATTAGGGGTACTTCCAGAGTTAAGTGAATAAATCTTTGGAGACAGACTCATCCTCTTTTGTAAATTCAATATGGCTGTAACTACTTGACCAGTTTAATCTTTTATATCTTTTTCCCCCATTCTTTTCCAGGGTGTCACTCCTAAGAAAGCTTGCCCCAGTAGAAGTGGGTGTTGCTTTCTTTGTGAGTCATTCAAGAGACTATGTAGGAGTGAAGAAGTGGCTTTTGCTCATAGTACATTATACCAAATAATAAAGGGAGGTTGTTTCCCTCTTCTGGGTCTGAACAAACCCAGCAAATGTGTACGTACTGTCTTCTGTCTGAGGTATAGACTAGTGAAGAGGGTCTTTATTCTCTGACCTCACCAAGCTCAAGACCGGCTCCAGTACCATTACCCAACCTGTGGGATATACCTTGGAGTGATCCTGTTGACCTCAGTGTTCCTAATACAAAGCCTTTTTTTTTTTTTTTTTTACCTTGCTCTTCCTGGTGTTGTAAAGGGTTCGTCAAGCATTCAGCATTTGGGGTAGAAGAGTGTTCCGCTTCCCTGGTAGATAGAAATCACAACAGTTTCTCTTTCACTCATAAGAAGCAAATATGTTCAAAGACATTATGGCTGATAGGCAACATCCTCCTCTTGGATGGCTTCTTTTTCTCTAGAGTTTAAACTGTATTATGCTGGTGAGAAGGAATTTGTGCTTCTCAAATGATGGTGTGCAGAACTGATGCTTTTTGTTAGAGTTCACCTCTGGCCTTCAATAGCATGAAAAATGTCAATATATTCTGTCTAGGCACCAGAAAGCAATGAGATCACATGTTTTTACCTCAAGGACTTATGGCTAATCCTGGAGAATAAGGATATTCCTTATCTGCCCTGCAGTGACAATGGTCATGACTATTCCAGGACAATATCACTGTAAGGCTCAGATAGCCACTTGAGCTATCTGTAGTGGTGAGTGGTGTGCTCTAGGAAGGAGATGAAGTTACATTAGAGAGTTGTCAGGGCTGGTCTACATCGTGTTTCTGCTTCTTTTATGGGGTTCTGTTGGGGCATGGCTGATAAGCAAGATGTCCATAAAATACTACATGATATAAACAGCCAGGAAGATGCACTCAGTTGTTCTCTCACTGGGAAATCATCAGGATCTGGATCGAGTATTAATCCTGTTGCTCTATACCTCCAAGCTGGCAAGCTTCCTCGCTAGACTTTCGATACCCAGCAACAGATGGCTGCTGAAAAAAGTCCTTCTAAGTCTTCTTCTGTACATTTTGCTAATACAAATATTCCATGACCAACTTGTTCACAAGGGAAGATACCAAGTGCTTCATCTGCTTCTCCATATATTGCCTGTGCTAGGTTTCTGTGCCTTAATTTTGCAACTATGTAGGTTTCTATTACTTCCCTATGTGTGCTGCCTAATACCCAGGGTTAGGTGGTACAAGTCAATGATTTACCTGATCAGCTTTTACCAAATGACAGTGTTTGGGTTGTCATACTAATCTAGATGTCTAAATGCCCCCCACTCCTCCTTCCTTCTTCCATTTTATGTGGCTGCATACCAGGTTTTATCAGCTCTCTTTAAATGTACATGCTGTTTTGCATATCCAGGCTCACTTCATCAGGTGTCACAAGGGTCTCCCATATTTCAATATGGTAAGAACCTGACTGATGGAAGTCCTGAGAAATTTGGTCTTTTTTGACCTAAGGGAGTCGGGCAGTCAGAATAGACAGTTGTTAGATGTCTCTTCAAACCTCAACTACTTTGCAATTCTGTGAACTCAAAAGCCCATGTTTCTGTATCGTGTTGTGAGGTGACAATACAGAATAATCAAAATTTTTAATCTCATTAAACATTATTTCTTTGAAAATACAGCTAGGTCAGATGCCATTTCAGTAATACTGTCCTCCAATCATTCTGTGATGTAGCTAAAATACTTCTCTCCTACAGTCCTGGGAGGCTACTGCTTTCCAGCAATTTCCAGTGGGATCTGTACTGACATATTCCTGAAGAAGAGAGAAGAGATATTGCCCTTTTAGTAATTAGAAGGCATGGAAAAGAAGGTACCATCCCTCTTCCAAATCCCTCAGCAGTAGTGCTTATGACTATTGCTGAAATCCAAGGATGAATTACATCTCTGCTCCCTAATTGCTATTGTTTTATTTCAGGGCAGTGTCTTCCTAGTGAAGGAAGTTTTTATTAGCTCTTTAAGTGTGGGACTGATTACTCACCTGGCAGTGAATGAGGCTCTGTAAGATGTAATCAGAGTAAGCTGAATGGCTTTCCCTGGTTCAGGCTGCAGTTACAGACCTTGAAATGCTCAGGGAGTAAGAGAGGGCTATGGCTGTCTTTGACCTCATCAGACATAGAGGTACAAACACTCTGGAACAGCCTGACATATGCTGCAGATTCTAACACCTTCCTTTTCTATGCTTTTAGTGCATGGACACATAGAGCTGGATCCTGGCTGGTGAGTAAGAGCAGTTCCTGGAGGAGAGGTACTGGCTTTTACTCATGTAGCAAGCATCTGGTGGAAATTTTCTGCAAAGGGATTGCATTTAGAAACAAGAGACTAAATTGCATTATTTCTGTGCTTGACACCCAGATAAGATATCAGTGCTAGTGTTTGACACTGTGTTTGGACCTCTTCTTGGTGGGAAGGGGAGGGTTGTGCTCTCTCAGTTTACACAGTGCTCAGCACATTTGTGTACTGTTGGAAGCCAGTTATTGATGGTGGATTTTCTGGATTCAGAAATCAGCCAGGAGATGAACTGAAGGGTCTATTCATCTGTTTCCACTTAGATTATGGAAAGACTGCCAGCTGGGAATAACTTTGAATCTTCATTGACTTCAGTGGATTTGAACTGGTGGCTTGGAGGTCTCATACTGTTCAGCAGTGTCTTTTTTATAACGAATCTGAGATAATGAGCGTGGAATCTATTTATTGCATACACTCGTTTTCACAGATTTAAAAACAGTAGTAATTTTAAACCATTAGTTCTTTCAGTACCAAAAAGATAACACCTTTTTCCTACACCCTCTGTGTTTTCTGTCTTTCTGGGTATGAGCTTATGTGTATAATGTTAACACATTAATCAAAAGAAAAAATAAACCATTTTTGTTTTCTGTCTTTGAGTGCTGGTAATTTTAGGGGCCTGGGCCTAGTCCATTCAATGAAGAGAGACATCTGCTGAGTTCAGTGGGTATGAGGTCTTGTGATTATGCACTTGGGCCTGCATCTGCATAGATTCTGCTGCAGGCTGCAGGTCTACATTTAGACAATCACACAAGAAAATTTAGCATTTTGAAAGATGCAGAATGCAGCTGTTTCCCGTCATTATGTTTCACATTTACTGAAGTCAGCAGTTACTCTTTTCCAAGCAGTGCCTTTCAACAATAAACAAGGCAAATGCTTCCAATAGAACCTCCTGATGACTTCTGTTTAATTTAAATATATATACTGCAGTAGCAAATACAGCAATAACATGGAATATAAAACCCATTAACACATACTCTAAAAATTATATTTAAGTGTGGAAAGGAGAGGAAGATGCATTTCTTCTGATTACTCATTGCTGTGTTTAGGATGATTATTGTAAGTTCGAGAAGCATGCACTATGTATTTTTGTGTATAATAAATGGAGTTCTCACTTTTCAGGCACACTGGAGCTCCATCCTAACCAGAATTAGAGTGAGCTAATCAATAATTAGTTGATACTTGTACCAAATCCAGAGGCATGCTTAGTGCATTACAGATAGCAAGTAAATTTCAAGACAATGGTCTTTATTTTAAAATCAGTGGACAATTCAGGGAGATGAGTGTTTGGAACATGAGACTGTGAGGGGTTCCTTGGCAGAGACCTACTGAAGCACAAATCTTAGTACCTGACGGCACCAGGTGTCTAACCAGAACTGTGCCAGCCTTTTTTGAGGAGTCTCTCCATTAGTGCTGGGGAGTGGCTATGTGAGAGAGAGAGAGATAGTGTGCAGGGATTTTTCTAGATCTAAATAAGAAGACTCAAAACCAAATAGTGTAATAAAATAGACATTGTAATAAGATATAGTAAAAAGAAGAACATAGATAATGAGTAAATTTTCTGTCACTGCATAGGCTTGGAGTCCTGCTTTCATGCTCCATCAAATGGACACAGGATATCATCCACAGTGAATGGATTTTCCTCCTCCTTCCCACGCTGTAGTGCCTTTAATTTTGTGTAGCAAAGAGAATCACTTGTCTTTTCCTGATGGGTTAGGGTATTATGTCTGTTGTAACACCCCAAACACAGGTTGGCACAGGGCACTCCAGCAGGCCCTTGCAGTGACTGCTGCTGCTGTTGTATGGGCTTCTGAAGCACCAAGTACAAGGATCAACAGAACAGGCATGGTCTGGTCAAGTTCTCTAACTCCTTGAATATGATGTTTTCTGCAAGGCTCCTAATACAGATCTGAGTGCCAAACTAATGCTACCTAAATCCTGTAATAAACCTAGATTTGATAGCTATAATGAGTATTGAGAAAGAAAGTAAGAATTTTATCCCTCTGCCTCGCTCTATTTTTCAAGAACAAGTGTACATTCTCAGGAATGTTGGTGAGGTGTGCAACATTACAGGATTCAATGGTGAAATGCTAATAATTCTACTTAGACCTTCGAACAATGAGGTACCATGATACTGACAATACAATAACTGGGGTACTGGGTGGAGCCTGCTAGAGGTCTCTTTTAATGCAGAAAATGTCACCTCTTCATTTTTCCGGGAAACTGTGTGCCTTGCAGGTGGGATGTAATATGGCATTTTTGCTTTGGGATGCTGTGATGCAGCACAAAGAGAGTTGGTATATGGTACTAATAAGTGCCAAGTGTTAAAGTTGTTAATCTGCTCGGGGGGTTTCTCCTGGCCCGGGCTGGATGGGGTCTGAGGCTCAGACCCAAGAAGCCGTAGCAGACCCGGAGAGGTGATCCCGTGAGGAACCATCTCCCAGGGGGTTGTGGCTTCTCTCAGCCCTCGGCCGGGGCTGCCTGCAGAGGTGCCTGGTTCAGCAGGCTATCAGCTCTTAGTGATTCAGGGAGTGATTTCAGCTCTGCTCTGCGAGGTAGAACCCCCCTTGGCCAGGCCCGGATAGAGAGAGGAGGAGACTCTCTGGTGGTTCCGCAGAAGTCGCTTTATTCTTGCATCTTCCACGAAGGGGTGACCAGAGACGAATCCTCCGCCGACTCAGGGCAGAGGGGTCTCTTTTATGGGGGTACAGAGGTGGGCGTACAAGGGTAAGAAACCAATGGGTATTAGGGTATTTTACATACAGTTTCCTAGAGGATCTTGGATCTATCTTTTCTAACTAACAAGGCTCTTTGTTTCCCCAAGAGGGGCCTGGAGGGAGATAGTGCTACCTCTTTATCTCCAGGCCTCCCTGCCAGGGCAGGGGCCTGTCAGACCCCACGCTTGGAGATGTTGCAGTTCCCTTTATCTAAACAAGGGCTTCCTGCCAAGACAGGGGCTTGTCAGACCCTACAAAGTGTAACCAGGTAAATGAATATTCCTTGCCCTCCAAGTCTGCATGAGCTCCTTCTTTGGAGCTCAGGTTTGCCTCTGTGATGTAGGTATCCTCCCTGCTATGACCTGACACCCCAGCCTGCTGTGAGCAGGGAAGGGCCCAGGCATCCCAGGGCTCAGCCAGTGGCACAGTGTCTCTCTTCCTGCCTCCTGTAAGATTGAGAAGTGGGGATGGGGAGTTTTCCTCTCTGTATCTTTGCCTCTTGTTCTACCCTCTTATACTTTCCCAGAGTGGGCTGGACAGGAATAAGCAAAGCTGGCAGTGAGAGTCAGGTGGGTTTGAAGAAGGGACCCTCTTCTTCTCCTTCCCACCTTTGCCTGACTAGGCTAGTCACAGCATTCTGTGCCTCCAGCTCCACCTTTTCAGATTACTCTGAGAGGAGTATTAACATCCTCTAATAACTCTGTCAGACGTATCGAGGGATTTGTTTTATTAATTCCAAGACTGGGTACAGCAAATAGATTATAACTTGAGCCATTTCATAGGCTTAACAAACCCTTCTCTGCTTACTTGTCACTTTTCCCCCCCAAATCTCCTGGTGTGAACTCCTTTTTCTGTTCTTTGTGTTACTATTTATTGAATATTCTCACTGATGTATATGTCATAGGAAATATGCCCAAAGTTCATTTCTATCCATCATTTTTTAGATGATAAGAAAGGACTAGAGGCAGCACAATTTGAAATGGATTTGGCAGTAGTAAATGCCTTTTGTAGCTGTCATGGTGACGTTCTGAGAACAAGACAAAACTGAAAATACTTAGCATGTGTGCAGGGTCTTCTTCAATAGGAGGAAAGGTACTATCTTTCTCTGGCATATAGTGGTTAATGCCTGGGTTTCCAGTCTCTGTGTTAGCCTTGCAGGTGATTTGGATAAGGTTGAAACACCACGGGCCTGGTTTCAGTGCCCTGAGCAGATTGCAGATTCACTGCCAGCAGTGAAACTAGTTTTAGCTTCTTGGGTCATATGGTAGTTCACTTTTTGGTGTACATTACAAGACTGCTCAAAAATAGGTTAATTTTCATGGTGGTCATCTTAAAAAATTCCACTGTTGTGCATCAGCATCATCAAGCTCTTGATTGCTTTTATGTCCTGATAACCTTCTAGCAGTACTGCTTTTGCTGTATCCGAGAGGTCAGAGAAGAAGTAGCTATGTTGGTGAATCCAGGGAAGGCATTCCTGGAAGGGAGAGTATTTAATTTTGAGACATTCATCCAGTTGCCACCCTTTCCTGATGCCTAAATCAATTAAAACAAGAAGACCATTGGAGAGAAACTGACTCCTGTATCCCAAAGATCTCTTGTGTGAGTCACCTCTGGCTTACAAGAATAAGCTTCTTGTAAGCTATGCTATGACATGCTATGACATGATGCAGCCACTGAAATGTCACGTTAATTGATTTAGTTCTTGTTAAAGACAAGAGAAACTATGGCTTGTAATGGGAAGATAGTTTCAATTGTAATTAAAACATGAGAAAGCAACTGCCCATGGGAATGTAACTCTTTTGTAAATAGTTTTTGAAAGGCTCTTCAAAATGTGTGAGACTTTCTCACCATGAATGGAAATCTGAATGAGGATAGGAGTTTCCATCCATAAGTGTGTGCATGGAAGCAGATACAGAGATGCCTAGGTAATAATGTAGAAGTGTGAAAAAGCAGGTAGAAGTATGTCTGCATGATTTTAGAAGGCTCTTTTTCATCCAAGCTGGGAGGGAAAGGGAAATCATCTTCCTCTCTTTACCTAAGAAAATTGAAAAACATCTTTTTATGTGACCATGCCACTGTTCCTAATATAGAAATGCCTTATAAATTGTGGTCCCAAATATTGTAGCTAAAGGCTGCAAAGTAATTTAATTTTTTTTTTTTCCTCCTGTGAGTGGCCACTTAGGTGGAAAATCTTTTGTGATTTCCAGTATGTAACACAATGAACCATATGGCTACTTTGCTGTTTGCATGGAACACTGAGTGACAAATGGTAGTGCTTGTGGAAGAGACAGTGTACTGTGTGCCTAACTTGGGCACATGCTATCAAGAATGCCCATGCTATTCTGTAACGTACTTTGTTTGTTCTCTGGACACAGGAGCTATAGCTTGTCCTTGGACCAAGCATTTCAAGTGAATTCTAGCAGATAAATGCTCTTTATAGGACTGCAGGCATGATATCACTAAACAGAAAGAGAAGAAGGGGTCTGGATCTGAACCAGCCTCTGGTAAGGAGCAAGGACTGCCAGAACAGTAGGATGCTCCTAGGCTGATTTGTTCAAACACTATCTGCATTTCTTATTCATAAACTTGTCAGTCCATGTTTATGATGAGAATACTAGCTTTATTCTCATTGGAATTTTGGTCAGATTGGTATTTAGGAGAGGCAGGGACTTTCGATGGGTTAAGACCTGTGCTAAAATATGCTAGTTATACAAATGGCCTGGTACAACTAACTCCAGGATAAACTTCAACACTGGTCTTGATGTAGATAACTTTGGTGTCTTTTCACTACAGGTAAAGTACAGCTGCCATCTGCAGAGGGTGTTGATGGTCAGCACTCTTCGGTTTAGAAAAGAAGTGGCTAGAGCGGGAGGTGAGGTAGATATTTGTAATCAGGAATGCTGTGGTGATGCTGACTAGAGAATGCTTATTCATGTATTTTATAAAGCAACAGTTTGAGGATGCCCAGCTGCAGGTTTTAAATTAACAAACAAAACCAGTTGCATACCACATCAATTCTAGTTACAGAAGAGACCTGACAAATTCAAGTTTCACTTGAGGGGAAAAGTCCATCAAGGAGTGAACAGCATTTTGATTATGATGCAACCTCCACCAGTCTCATTGCTGGAAGTTGTAGATAATGATACTGTGATTTTTCTTAGTTCCTTTGACTCTTCCCTGAGTACCTCTGCATGGCTGCTGTCAGAGGTTTGGCTTTGGTGTCTGCCCTGCTCCATTACTGAAGCTGCTGGCTTATGATGCCTGGCAGATGCTACTGACAGGATTGTCTGGGTAGAGTGTGTTTTGAATTAGAATAATAAAATCATAGAAAATGGGATAGAAAAAGGTCACAAGGGCCAGCTATTCTTTCCAAGACAGGAGCAGGTGAATCTGAAAAATTAATAAGAAATACTTGTCTAGTCTTTTCTTAATAATCTTCAATGCTTTTGGCAAGCTCTCAGTATTCAAAGTAGTCCAGAGCCACACAACCCTGTTCCTACCAAATTTTTCTGGCATTAAGCTTAAACTTCTCTTTCATCATCGTAAGTTTCTTCTCATTCTATGTATGGTGAATATGAAAGACAATTTTTTCCCTGCTTGCATCTGCCCTTCTGAAGTTATACAGTAATCTATCTTTGTGTTTCCCACAAGGCTGGGAACATAACTGGCTGAATGTAGATGCATGAGGGTGTTGTGCAAAATAGCAGGGAGCAAGTCCTCTATTTTGTCCAGTGTCCAGACACCTAGGATGAAACATAAAGTAGTTTCACCCTGATGTGCTCGGGCACTGTATCTAGGCAGCTTAAGTATAGATCAGCAGATTGTTTGGAGGGAACTGAGTAATTGAATTCCAGTTGGATTTTTGCAAGTAGTGGGCTACAGAACTATTGACTTTCCTCCCAGCAGTGTAGCCAGGGCCTTGAGGAAAGTACATGAGCATATTTGTTGGGATGTGTGGGAGAGGATGGTACTTTCACTGAAAGCTGTGAAATCAGCAAGAATACTTTATCTAAGAATAGTAATGATACAGAGTTAATTAGAGGGATTATTAGAAATTCATTTCTCTAAGATTTTTTTTTTCTTACTGTAGCTAAGTAACTCTGTACATTGGTTTCTGAAAGCAACAAGCATACTTAATCAATCCATACCATGTTGATGTGAAAGCTCTTTTCTCTATGGCCACACAACTCTAGCGAAACCATAGTGGTTTGTGAATGTTTCCCCAGCTAGCTTGAGCAAACACTGCCTGAGCATCTTGGTTACCTGAGAGGACAAAGCTTGGTCCCTTAAGGCAAAGGATCCATTTTGCTTAGTAGATAAATGCTCCACTCAAATTTCCTATGCTTTAGAGGGTGACATACTCAGGCATAGGTCAGTTGACCTCACATTTGACCCCGTGGAGAAGGCAGGCTGCCCACAACATTAATGTGCAAAGTATGGAGAAAAGCACTGGCAGCCTTAAATCACTGTAATTTAGTTAAGATTTGAAATCAGATAAGTTTTGAAATAAAATCCCTTTACTTCATGTAAATCATGAGTGCTTTAAAATCACACAGCACTTTTAGTAGACTCAGCCAAGTTTCATTCTGCCTCTTTAAGTAGTTCTTGTTCTTCTAACTCTGACATGCTAAACTGCTGTGTGGCGTTCCTATAAGCTGTTAAACATCTGTCTCTTTCACTTCAGAGCTGGCTGCTTTTCAGTACTGGATGAATGATTCCTATATTCACAGCTAATAAGTGCTTTGGGATCCCAAGTATTAGCTGTGCAAAGGCACAGTACCACAAATGTATGCAATTCTGTGCAACGTATCAAGTGAATACTATTCCCAAGAGGCTGGCAGCCTAAGAGATCCCACAGGACAAAGAACACAGAGAAATGTAATTGATTGTAATGAACTTGTTTGTGTATGTGTCACCACTTATCTCTACTGAATAAAATCAGAAGTGTTCAACACTCCATTAACACAAATTACAGGGTCCTATTCTTCTGGAGTGAGACAATAAGGCCTACACCTGCTAGTACTGTGAAGTTCTTCATGATTCCAGTGTGTTGCTCAATGACAGATATCATAAGCTGGAGTGGTCTTGGATTTGTTTCAGTGTCCTAAACATTTAGCAAATTAAGTATTTAGCAAATTAATCCCATTGGAATCAGTGGAAGGATACCAGGGATGCATCCTGCTACCATTGTAAGACAAAAGATGTTAAGGAAATATGAAGGAGGAAAATTGTGACACTCTTAAAGTAATTTTCAAGTCTTTTATGGATTCAATGGAGCCAGTATTTTAACTTAGTTAACCATAAATACAACAATTTCAAAGTGTCTGTGTCCAGTGTGAGCCCTGTGTCCAGGGATGTGCTAGTGCTTAGAGCTGATCTTATTACTGAGCCCATCTTTACCCAAGCAAATTATTGTTAGAAGGTGTTTGTACAGGGGAAATGCTATTTGTTTTTGAGTTGCTGTAACCCTTCCTGATGGTTTTGAACCACTCTGTACTAAAGAGGAAGAGGAAGACTCCGTAGGAGGTGAAGTAGGATCATATGTTTATCTGTGCCAGACCAGACCAGGTTAGGATGGAATGAGACCACTTGCCAAATCGGCATCTGAAATTAACACTTTATTTTATGAAGTGTCAAATTAATGAAGACTTTGCTTTTGCCAGTTTGAGGAGTTTCCAGCTGAATCAAAATGCAGTTCTTTATATTGTTAAAATGTTTCACCAGAGCTCAGTTAAGAGGAAATCACCCAACTCTGAGTCACCAACATCTCTTACTACCAGAATTCAAGAGTCCAGGCTGGCTCATCATGTATCTTTTGAATCATTTCACTGACTGCCACAAATGCATCAACCTATGGTCTGAACAGTATNAATTTCAGTTCAACTAACAAAGGGGTTTTTTGTTGTTTTATTTTATGTTGTTATAAACCTGTGAGCGTCTTTCTGGCTGAATCTGAATGTACGATCTTATTTAGGTATCCAATTTTTATTCCCACCGGGGCACAAACAATTCATTTAAAAGGAAAAATGAATGTGTATTTCACGTGCTTGTTTATACGTGGAGTTCTTCCACAGCCGTGTACATTACCACAGAGAACTCCAAACCTCCCTCCTCAGATTGCTGTCTCATTGTTGACAGGATCAGTCCCTCAACCTCAGCCACAACTGTTAGATGAACTAGACCACTTTAGTCCACAGTCTGTTGTGAGTGAAACTTTAGAAACTAATTTTTACCTCACACTTGGGCAATTTCACCTGCTTTATCATTATGTGAAATAGAAATGAGAGCCCAAGAAAGTACCCTACATTGCCATGGCTGGATTGGGATAATGGGCAAGTCAAAGGTCTTTTCCTTCTCAGATTTCTGCATGACTTTTGCTAAACCTAACCTGGAAAGAGTTATCTGGATCTGGAATGTGTTGTCTGTTCAAATTTCTTCTTTTCTATACTTGGATAATCACATCTTGTGCATCACTTTAGAGAGATAGAGTGAGGGCCAGTACTTTTTTGGGTATTTTCCTGGTATATTTAGCCTTTTGGCTTCTCTTGTCAGCCCGGTTTTTGTTCTGCTGAGAGCTTTTGCACTCTGTATGCATCTCAGCTGATAGCAGTGGGAATGGAGGCAGCCAAATGGCAAATGTCACCTGGCATGCTTTGGAAAGAAAGGCTCTGTTAACTATGATATTGCAATCTTTTCAGTTACCTACGAGGCTGAAACTGCACCATCTCTGTCCCAGCCTGAGGTGTCCAGGAACTCCTGTTTTCCCTCATCTTGGCAGGATCTTACCGGACATGTGCCAAAGGCTTTGAGTCACAAGTCTCTCCACAACATGCTGAAGACATTGATGTCTGTGGCAGAGGAGGATGACTGAATTGGGTGTGCAGGAGATGACAGCATCACCAGTAGGGGCCCAAGCAGAGGGGGCGCATCCAGTACAGGACCCTACTGCTCTTAGTGTGGACACCATGGAGCCATTGATCCTTCTGCTCTCTAACTGCTCTCTGACTGTGCTCTTCTGCCCTACTGCCCTGTTATTCTCATAATTTATATACTTGGATGTGCATTTTTTGTTCTCCCCATTGCTCATACACGTGTTGTTATCAGGGCTCCTGGGTGCTTTCTCATGTGGATTTTTATCCGCATGTGGATTTCTAGTTACATGTGAATGCTTTTTCAAGTGTTCTCTCAATCATCTGTATGTTTTCAGTCTGACAATTACCCACACCTCATTCCAAGTCTCTGTCACTGTTTACTCCTAGGCAATCTCATCCCTCTACTCATCCCACCCTCGGGGAGGCACTGGTACTGCTGTGGGACTGGGCAGTGACATGGACCTCCAGGGGGGTTTGGGTCTACACTTCTCCTCTGCCGAGCTATGCAGGCACTTTCTACTTTTCTATTTGGCCATCCAGCTATCTATATCATGAGGACAGAAGCTCAGGCACCTATCAAAATGGTTACTTTAACCATCTGCTGCTTGAAAGACAGCTTAAGAGTTTTATGTGCCAGTGGTAGCTACCCACAGGCAGCAGAAGGGCTGTAAAGAGCACATTGACTAAATGTATTCATTACTGTTGAATAGACTGGTTCAAACTAAGTCCCCACTAAGAGGAGGTAACTGTGAGTAGGCTGGGGCTGGCAGCAGTGGGCACCGCAGGGTTCTGCTGGGTCCATTTACTCCCAGGTGCAAAGTAATTGTTTTTTTTTTAAAGTAAACAGAAATGTGACTCTGTCACTTCTGCACAATATCTGTTTCTTTCTTTGCACATTTATTCTTTACCAGTGATGTAGATTC
Source organism: Lanius collurio (assembly GCA_020086605.1). Lineage (NCBI taxonomy): Eukaryota > Metazoa > Chordata > Aves > Passeriformes > Laniidae > Lanius > Lanius collurio. The sequence goes on along the minus strand of JACBWW010000004.1, from coordinate 16,564,358 downwards.
TGAAAGATAAATAGCTGGAAAAAGACCAATAGATCAAAGAGAAAGTTATATGCTCCTGTCTCATTTTTTTTTTAGTGGAAGAATATATGCAGGAGGAAGAACTAAATAGGATTCCTTGATACTGTGGGGGCTGTTGCTGATACCTGTATTCTTTGTCATCATGTTCACATTCTGGTGTGGTGTTTAAGGGTCTGCTCCTTCTTTCTGCCCTGCTATCATCTTCTTTTGATTTCCATCCTCAGAGCATGTATTGCTACCTGACACTCGTTTTCTTTTCCTACCTAAAAGTAATTACCTTCAGGTAAACTTTCAGTGCTTCAGGGGGCATCCAAGTTTAAATAGTGCTTTTCCTATTCATACTATGCTTATTTCTGTTGTGGGGGAGATCTTTGAATGTTTGTGGGGAGGAGGCTAAGAGATTAAAGTCTGGTCATTTGGTTGTCATGATTTTACTGCTGACTAGCGTTTGCATGTAACTGAATGAACAAAACCCAGTAGACATTAGCTAGGTAGTTCCCCGAGGAAAAATTAGTCCTTGTTTGCCTGAACAACTCCTTCATAGAGATGCAGAGATTGTTGCAAGCATAAGCATGTTAGCACATTTTTGATCCAGGTCTTTAATCTTTCAAACTCCATCTTTAAATGCTTCTTTCCCTCCTTCATCTCAGGTCTGCTGTTTTAGTTGGTCTCCCTAACTCCACATCATAGGGTCATTTAAGCAGTACCTGTATAGTGGCTTCTGCTTCCTTAAAGAAAAACTCTTCTTTTGGGCCATGAAAATGAGGTGTTTTAGCCCATTTGAAGGCTCCTATTTGCAGAAGGTACTAGGTCAGGCTAGGAATCCATCTATGCCATATTGTCGGTGCCATTCATCAGGAGTTTGAAGCCAGTATGTGTGGGCTTAGGTTCTTCTTCATAGGTGCCACCATTATTTTGATTCTTGCATTCCCCTTGCACAGGTACTGTCCCCTGATGGCAATTTCTTGCACTGGAATATGAATGTTTTTTAGTTCCATGCCAACCTATTTGCAAAAATATGGCAGTAGTAATCACTGGGGCGAGAGCAAGAATTCCTCTATCCCAGAAGTGCCTTTTTATGAAAGTAGGTGCTTTGGAGGAAGTTTAAGAAATTATAGTAGCATAGGTCTTGTCCCAATACCTTTAGTGGTTTCTGGTAATTACTGTTTTAAGGACTTTCTGACCTGATTCTACATCCAGATTGTGTTCTACAGTCATTGATGAACATATTTTCTCTGCATATGTCCAGTCTTTTTCTTAATCCAGTTGTATCTTATAACTCTACTGTATCCTGTGACAACAAGTCCCATTGTTTAATCATTGAAATGTGGAAATTACTTTATTTCAGTTGTTTTTATACCTGTTACTTGAGAATTTAATTCAGTCACTCCTATTTTTTGTTCCCTGCAAATAAAGGAAAAGGTATTTCCTGTTCACTTGCTCTGTCTTAATTGGAGTTTTATCTCGTCATGTATATTGTCAGATATACCTTTTGTAAGCTGAAGAATTGTATTCCATGTCTAACAGTTCTTTTCCCAGCTTCTGAACCTACTTGATCAGGTGCTCTGATTTGCAGTGATACACATTCTATGGATCAGTCCTAAAATGCATTCACCCTGAGGTCTTGCTATATGCACACATTCTCTTGTGCACGTGGCTATCTTTGTGAATGCTTGCATGCTTGTTTTCATGTCTTCAAACACCACCATGTTTGTAGCCCTTCCTATGCGAATACTTATAGGAGTATGCCACATGGAATGTTAGAATACTGTTTCTGCTGAGAGTGAAAGGAGATACTATGGTTTGATCACTACTGCTTCCATAGATGTTGGGATAAACAACTTTCTATTTGGTTTCTATCTCATGCTCTTCCTTTGATCACTCAAAGTAGATGCCATTCTCCCTGATAATGACAAAACCTATCCTGGAATTACATAGCAGAGAAGGGAAAGGGCATGGGAAAGAGGAGCTAGCACAGCTGTTGTGTGTAATTGGATTGGAAGTGGGCCTGCGGCTACAATAACAAAACTGCACTCCCAGCTGGGCTCACTGCTGGGGCCTGAGAGCGGCCCCTTGGCTGTCGTGCTTGCCATGGCTGAATCCAACAGAACTGACCTCCCCAGCCTGTGCTACTGCTTTGCCTGCTTAGAAAGAAAAGGCCCCATGTACACCAGCAGCCAAGGAATCAGGTCACCCTCTTGGCAAAGCTGACCTGAACTAGGCACACAATGATTCATCTTCCTTATCCATTCTTCAAATCTCTCAAGTCAAGGGTTTGGCTTCTTCTTCTGAGTCCCATCCTTTGACCCTGCTGGAAGGCCGCCTTTTTTGGTACCTGGGGATCCTTAGGGAATTTTCCTTGGACTTTGGGTTTTAGAAAACCTCAAGATACCTATTTTATGAAAACCACATGGAAGACAAGGGGCTTGTCAACTCTCTTCCCTAACAGTAAAGGGAACTGCCGATAGAGCTGGAATACAAGGCTCAAAGTAATCAAATGCCTATTTCTTAAGAAATTGCTAGTTTTAGGCTATTTGGAAAAGAGTACAGACTCCAGTACTCATCAGAGTGCTCTTCTCTATAGCAGATGTCATTTTATTTCTGGAAGAGTCCTTCGTTTGCATGATTTCTTTCTTCAGCTTTGCCATAAAGGATTTTGTGCATATCCTGGACTAGAGGGTCTGATATCCTATCTCAGACATACATTGCAGCTGGCCCTGTTACTGTCTGAATGGGTCATGGAGCCTGATACCCTGAAAAAAGATCCTCTCTGGGCAAACTTGCCCCAGGGGAGTGCTGGGTTGCTGCTGCTGCCTGACAGTCTCTTTTCCCATTCATTAAGAGCTTTTGGGCTAATCATTTGGTAGCATCATTAAAAGGGGAATACTGAGCCTGCCTGCCTTAACAGAGCAATTCAGCAGTGCATGCACACCCAGGCACACGTGTGCACCCTCAGACCATGGGCCCAGTAGCACGGGACAAGCTATAATTAACGAGATGACGGAGTCCATCTTCCTTTGTTACTGCAATCACTTACCACTCTCAGCTGTGTTTTGTGCTATCCCCACCTTCTTATGTCTTGTGGCTGTATTTTCCATTTTAAATGCTAAATACTAAAATGGAGGGAGGGAGCGGCATTCAAACTGCTTCCAAGGTTTCCCATATTTTTTCCTCCACACTGGAAATTGCCCCTAGCAAACCCTTAAAGATGAAGACTGCAGTTTAACTACATTGTTCTTTCATATAATTGTACTCTGAAACTACTTATAAAAATGTCCTTCTGGCTTCATAAGACTTCAGTCTTATTATTATTATTATGTTAGCCCTTTGTACTTTGTACAATTAGAGCCACTTAATTTTACTATTTTGATATAGAAAGCACCTGGCTTACAATTTTTTTTTTAAAGTAGTTTAAAAGTTTTCAATGAGATTAAGGGAGTTTCATTTTAAACTTTAAGAAAATAATACTTATTGAGTAGTAGGTTAAAGAAATATTAAAAAAACCCTTCCAGACCTAAATAGGAAAAGTCAGTTGTGGCAGGTATAAATCATGGCCAGGGAACAGAGTTTGTGTCTTCTGCCCTCAGCAATGGATGTGTTATTTTAATGACAAACTGATGTTCTGAAGAAACAGGCTGCTTTCTATTCACGTTACTGCCGAATGTTCAAAGGAGCTGGGTCTCCAGAGGCTGAGTACAACCAGCTGTTTATCATTACCTAAAAATATTGAGAGTTTTCTTCTGAAGCTGTATGCTTATCCTTACTGTCACTCATGTTTGAAGTTCAGGAATAGAAAGTCACCAGATTCTTGATTTTGACGTAAAATTTCTTTACAGGCAGATAAGCCAGTTATTCTGAGGTTTTCCTAAACCTTTTCCTGACCACTTACTACCATTTTTGCTGGATAGCAGTTCTGTCCAGCCAGTAAATTGTTTTAAGGATGGCCAGATTGGTTTAGAAAAAGCATGCCAACCCCATTAGAGCTCATGCAGGTTTTTATCAACTTTTTCCAAGTTCTACACTTGCTGGGTTTCCTTATAGCTGGGGCTATAATCAGAGTTTCTTGTTGAAAAAATCTAATATTAAAAGGAAAATGTTTCACCTGGATTTAGGTGGAAAATTAGCTTTTCTTATAGGATTCTTCTGAAATGGGATAGCTATTGGAACAAACAATGGTAGAATATGTGAATAATGTGCTTTGGGACCTAACAAGTCCTTTTGTATCCTGAGCCTGCTAAAATATTTGCTTTTCTTTATGACTGCTGCCCAAATAGCATGGTGATAGGTGTCCTCACTGATCTGGAAAAATCTGGTCTGGTTTGCAGGTCTGAACAATTTGTACAGCTCTTGCATTGGTTTGTTGGATGCCATATTAATTTCTTACAGTCTGATAGCGTTACCCCATTCCACCTTGAGGTGGCTTTGACTTATGATTTGAAAACTGTTTTAGTGTCTTGTGTCTTGAAACTGATGTAAAGGTGAGACAACTATGTCAGTTCATGTTTTCCATGTTGATTGTACTCTGACTAATTTGAGGCCTTTGTTACACATGCTGCAAACATCAAGATTTTACATGTTTTGGTTATTAATGACATTTTCTTGGAGATAAATGCACTCATTTTCACTGCTACTTTAAACTGCAAGGCAGGAATATTTTCAGATGAGAAAAGTGGATATTTTATTTCATTATTTATATTATTATTTTACCTAATAATGCATCTGGAATTCTGTTGGTGTTCTCTTTGTTAAAATAAGAGTCTCTGTCAATGGACAACTTATGATATAATAGTGTTTCTTTGCTCTGTCTCCAAGTCCACCCTCCTTTTTCTTCCTATTTTAAAAAAGGAAAAAGTAGCATTGAGGGGTAGGGCCTTATTTTTCATTAATCCCCCTGCTTTCTATTGTCCAGTTGGGACTAGAAAATCAAGAGGTACATACAATACCAGAACCACGGCTGCTGTGGCATTTCAAATCTATGAAGAAGCAGAAAATGCCAGAATATTTCTTAAGGATACTTCTTTTGCAGGCATTTGAACCAAGACCACATGGGGGGCCAAAATATTGTGTTTATTTGGGGGTGTGCTTGCTCCTCAGCTGCGGGCAAAGGGCTTGTGGGGATACATCTGGCTGATGTGCCTGACAGATAGGGCACATAGCATTGGCCTTCTGTAGATAAGGACAAAAAGGGATGTTGACATTCCTGACATCATGGGATTTTTAAAGCTCCTCTGTGGCTGGTGGAGAGAAAATGGATCTTCTTATGGTGTGATTTATGGTGTTTAACATAGACTCTTGCTTTGAACCTTCTCTGGAGGTTTCTCTTTGTGTCCAAGTGGACAAACCCCCTGCCATCCCCAGGAGCTGCACCTGTTGGTGCTGGGCCTCTTAGGTATGACTGTCCTTTCCCACAGTGTGCAAGGTCTCAGGATCCCCATCTCTGCTTTGGATCTGATGTCCCCTCCCTCTTCAGCCAGCTTCTGCTCCATGTCATACTGACACCTTCTAGCCTTTTCACTTTTTTTGCCATTGGTACAGGGATTCTGTGGTTGTAGGTCCTAACAATTATACTTTTGTCTTCCTGCCTTTTATGGTGACTTTGAAGTGTCTGTTTGGTCAGACCTAAGATTTACCTGTCAAGAATGATGGGGTCAGTGGCCATAAATAGAGACATAAATTCAACCCACTCTCCTTGCAGAGCAAATGATTCACTGAATTATATCTTGTAATTTAAACCAAAAGCGTCCTACAGTATCAAATCTACTATGTTTATTGATAGCTAAAAGCCCTAAAAAAATCGAAACCTCTGTTATAGTTCTGATTATTTTTCTAAATCCACAATAATCTTCAAGAACATTTAAGGTATTTGCATTCCTTAGACTGTACAATTATTAATCCCCTTATCTGGCTTGAAGTTCTCTGTGGGTGAACATATTCTTAGGATGATCTGGATTTTAGATTTCTTCAGCCATCGCAAAGGAAAACCATAAAAGAGGAAGGAATAAACAAATTCAACTCAGCATGCTGCTTGTTGAAAATTCTCATTCTCATAAATTCATTTGACCTCTCAGTCTCCGTGAAATTAAAAAGTCACAGGCCTGTTTGATTAAAAAGCTGACTTAAAATATGGGGGATGTGGTGTGTGTGCATGTATTGAAGCCCCTGCCATACTAAGAGCTGTGAGAGGTAGGAGATGTGAGAGGGAATCAAGCTAAGGGAAGCTGGTCAGGGAACAAAGTATGAAAGGGGTCCCTTATGGCTTGAGTGTGTAGGACTTGATTTCTGTTATGTTAGTTCTGTGATCTCTTGAGTCACAAAATTGACTAATGGGTCACTTCATGCTTAATGGTTTGGGCATGATTACATATACAGAAATACTTGTATGAATACAATACAATAAACACATTTGAAAATTGAGCCTAGAAATAGATTTTGATAGAAACAAACAAGGTTTGTGCCAGAAAGAATTATCAGAGAGTGAAGCAGCCCAAGTAAACACTACAACCTCATCTACAGAGCTGACAATGACTGTCTCTGCTGGGAGGAACTGTGCTGTGTCCTGGCTTTACCTTCAATTATGAAACTGAAGAGTAGCTTTAGCTATGGAGCCATAAAGTAACACACTGTCTTAGGAAACTGAATCCGCAGTTCTTCCTAGAAAGGGCATGGAGGTGTATTTAAATAGGTTACAGGTAATTTTTTTGATCCTTGCTATGTCTGGTGTGCTGATGTCTAATTAGTAAGTGTGAGCAGTGTTGATAGACTCCTAAAACACATGATGAAGCCACATGTTCAATAATGATAGCTTTGTGTATGTCTATGCTTTCAGAGCAGAGGTTTCATCTGAAGCAGATGTGGTGTGATCATGGCCTCCCTTTTACTGACCACTGCAATCTTGAATTTAAAGTCTTTAGCTGAGGAGAAATTATTTCTCTCTCTCTCCAGAGAAACAGTAGCTCACTGCAGACTGTCATTGCAGACCTTGGCTTTCATAACCCATTTAGCTGTACTGGTGTGCAGTGCTTCTGGAGTCACCCCCCAAGGGATGTGCAGAACCTCAGATACAGTTCTGCCATGAGCAGCAGTTTTTTTCTACCAGGGACAGATACTTTCCTGCTAGGTGTGGAAAGCAGCACCTGAAATGTTTATGCCCTGTGTGCTACAGCCATACTTGGTCTAGTTCAAGTATGCGAGCTCCAATCCTGGCAGGTATTGGACTGTGTCCAGTGTGCATGGGTGCTTCTTTTTCAGTTTTGTTCTTTTTCTCTTACTTCTTATCTCTCTCCCTCTCTCTCTCTCAGGCCTCTCGCACCTGATGATGGGTGAACAAGGTAAGTCCTTCCACTTTCCTCTTTGTTTCAGTCACTGATCATGAAAGAGCTTTGTCCCTGCTCCTTTTCTGGGCTGGGCTTTGCGTAACAAAAGCAACTAAGTGCACTGAGTGCCAGTCAAGCCATTTGCATGTTTGCCTCTGTGTCCCATGAGCCAAGGCTTCATGTCAACCTGGGACTCAGATGCCCAGGAGGGAGCATGAAATGATTCCATGGACAGTAAAAAGGTATGCATCCCCTTTCCATGCAGCCCACAACTATTTGATCTTGCCATTTCTTTCTTCTTGTGCCAGCTGTAATGACTCCCACTTCTGCCTACTAAATGTGGACCTCAATGTTGATCTTTATTTTAAGAGTACAAATATTACAAAAATTATGTTAATACCCCTTGTGGCATGATCCTAACTCATTATGAATCCTGAGGAAATTTGCATATAATGGCCTGTAAGTCCTGTGTCTGCAATTTAAAATACTCAAATATACACAGAACAAAATGATCAAGAAGATCAACAGGGCCAACCTCATATTGGACTATAAATGGGATCTAGGTCTGGATCAGAGATCACATTTTAATATCTCAGTCTGCACTGGGTTACAGATCTATTGGCTGTGATATGATGGGATAATTAGTCCCATTTTGCACTACGAGGATGATGAGTAAGAAGCTGGTGAGAACAGATGAATTGAAGAGAATCGTGTTTCTCTTTTCCTCTGACAGTGCCAGTGTCTTACTGACATGGGTAAAGAGGACTTAACAGCACTCCTGATGCTTTCAAGTCTTGTGAATGCAGGAGTGACATGATTTAAGACTTAATGCAAGGTGTGTGCAAATGGTACTCTAGGAAGACCAGACCAAGTGTTTGTCTGTGGGAGGAAAATGTCTGATGAAGCTTTCCTAGGCTAGATGTACACAAAAGTTTTTTTGGCATTAAGTAAGCATGTATCTGAGGATGGACAGTTTGAGGAGTTAGTAAGATAGTACATAGTGCCTGTGAAGGCTAAAGAGTAATTAGGTGCCTGAGTAAAAGAGACATAATTTCTGTGTATCTCAGTGAAATGTAGAGAGACTTAAGACATAATCAGTTTTTATTCTGTTTTCAAGACTCTGGGGTCATGAAAGGTTAGGTAACAATCAGAAGTGAAGTAAGGACTTACTTTACCAGTTTCTGTACTACTTAACATCCCTGTGTAGTAGGAAAGGTAGAAGGGCTTTGTATAGGTAGGTGTATGTCAAGACCACAGTGTTTTGCATGTGGAGCATGTGACTAAACTCTGGAAAGCACTGAGCTCCTTCTCTGTCCCCGCTTACTGTTCACTTGGGCTCATGGCTCAGAGATTGTGCTTGTTGAAGGACCACCCAGCAGACAGGTCCATTCAGCATGTCTGAATTGCTCAGGATGCAAGCTGTTTTGACAGAGGAAGGCATGTTGGAAGTGATCAGAATAGTTGATGGCCACTTTGATTCTCAATAACACTGAACATTTCTTTGTCGTAGTCTGTGATTTAGCACTGGATTACGTAAACAGTTGCACTTGGCCATTTAAATTACAAGTTGCAACCCAGCTGGCTCATGAAGACTTGCATGACCTATTCAGGCCAGTCATCAGCACTTTCTATACTCCCTCATCTGGCAAAAAAATGTGAAAACTATTGGCTTCTGGCAACTTTAGCCACCATTGTTTATGTATGACACATCGGGGAACAGCGGCTTCTCATTTCTTGTCAAAAAAACTCACAGATAATGCCTTTTGAAAAATATCTACTCTCTATAAGAATATGATGGATATAAAATATGTAAATGTGTATGTGTGAGTAAATATGCAATGTCAACGTTACATATAAATACATTAGCTCTGGTGGGTGAGATGTGTTTAGTAAATATATTGGCATGAGATTTATTTTTTTCCTGTCCTATTCTGTTGTTTCCCTTGCTGTTTTGAATTTGACGTGGATTGAGGCATATCACTGGTGTGGTATTGCATGAACAGTTTGCATTTCTCAGTAGAAAATCAAATTAAAGCTTAACCAGGCAGTTGCTGATTGTACTGTCAATGGTTTAAGCTTTGCTTTGTGCTTTAGTTGTGGTATGTCTCTGGTTTTCCCCTTGACATTGTTTTGTTGGGTTTGTCTGCTAGATAAATATGCTCATTTCCTTGTTTTTCTAAGTATGGCCAGTGACCTATTTTTCTGGTTTTTTTATGCTTCCTCCTTCTCTTCTCTTTTGCCTCCTCCATGGTGGACACCTCTCTTGTTCCTCCTCTTAACTGGATGCACACCTTCCTGTCTGTAGGTAGAAGTAAAGGTAGAGATCACATTCTTTCTATGATTTCATTTCTTGTCAATATTTGTTGGTGGGCAAATTGTATTTTTATGAATGTGTTTTGTATTGGAACTTAATGCTTTTATTTTGAAAAGTCTCTTAACAATCTTCTGTATTCAATTATGGAGGAAATATTTATTAAGGTGAATGCTTTGAGGCCTTCCTAAGAGATGTTATTTTCTCCCTATTCACACTAAATAGGGGCTGTGCAGTGTCAGAACATCTGTAGCTGGTGATGCTGGGGTGCAAAGGGTTCATCAGTTCAAAGACAGAGCCGTAGGCCAGTGAGCTGATCCTGCTGACACTTGCACTAGACTGATGTCACTGCTGGTAGTTCTGCTACTGGTGTTGGCAGCAGAACCTGGGCTTGTCCAGGACCCTTCAACAATGGAGGTTTTTCGAGCTATTTTTTCTTCCCCTGGCTCTGCTTCCCATCCTTTCTATTAGCGCTGAGGTGTTTTTCAAAGAGAAATTGAGTTGCAAAAACGCTGCAGGGGAAAGCAGAAGTAATCAGCACTGCTGAACAGAGAGGTGCATTTCCATTGCAGCCCAGTAAAGCACAGGGCCAACAAGACTGCACTGAGGCTCCAGCTTGCTCTTCAGCAGTTCATACCTATCTTCGGCATGCAGAGGAGAGTCATCAATCCCTTATCAAAACTGCCAAAAAGGCAAAATGCTGCAAACTTGCTATGGGTCTTCTGTTGGAGTGGAAGGAAAAGTGAAGATTGGTAAATTATAAACATGGCTTGAGAAAAATCTTTTTCTTGATGCTATTTTCCAATGAGAAAGGTTAAAAGGTTTTGTTATGCTGTTATGTTACTCTGTTTCAATGAATATACTGCTAAAAAATCTGATCTATTTATTATCATGATTTGAATGTGTTGGAGAATGATGCTTGTGTCCATGCCAGTAAGGCATTGGGGAATGAAATGACTAGTTGTGCAACTATGAATTGGCAAGGGATATGAGCTCAGAGGATTTGTTCATGATGACTTTTCTTTGAGGCACAAGTAGTCTCTGCTCAATAATTACTACTCCTGTAATACCTGAATTCTGGGGAGCACAATGGTGTATTAAACACCTCAATTTTCATGATTCCTTTTTCTGATGCCCAGCTTTCTTCTGACAATTTTTTATTGTTGAATTCTCTTTGATGGAGTACATTATATAATCCATATTATTTGTTCTGTTTTGAGGTTGGAAAAATATTCCATTAATTAATTGAATGATTTTTCTATTCCTTCCATACTTGGGTGATGGAAGATGATACCTAGACTGTACTCAGGCCTACAATCTCAGCAAGAAGTGAACATCAGAACATAATAATCACATATATACGCTGTAAAAAATATGAGAACTTGAAACTTTAAGCGTACCATATAAAATGTTACTGTGCCTCAACACAGCTGCCAGTAATTCAGTTAGCTGATGTATGGCTTAGTGTGGTTTAAGGGTCAGTGTAGATCAGGTCAAGTCTTGTGTGCTTTTCTTGGGTGGCATTTATGTTTCTGGCCAGCCTGTGTAGGACTAAGCTGAAAGTCTTTTCCAAAGCAAATCTCCTAACTGAGCTGGTAGACATGAGGATTGTAACATATAGTCCACAATTAATTCATATGTACTGAAACTTAATTTATTGTATCACTGAATGAAAATATCATTTCACTTCCCAGCTGTGTGTAGTTTTTAGCTGTAGTTGCAGCAAGTGACTTTGTCAGAGAACCGTCAGTCTGTGTGAAAAATGGTATTGCTTTCAGAGGGCTCAAACTGTATTTTTGAACCCGCACATGGCTTTCAGCTCACAGAGAAAGTGGTACCAGATGCCTTTAGTGCTCATGTGGAAGGTTCATATTTTTTTTGAATTCTTGTAGTTTTTTAGTAAAAACTGGCTACAGCTCTGTTTCATGTCATGTATGTAGCCAAAGGATATCATGCATTTGATTTTATTTTGGACATGATGTATTTGATTTCATAAAACTTCTTCACAACGTATAGCAGTCTGTGACCTTGCATTCATCATTTAAAGCAAATGTTTGATTAGTTGTTTCCCCTCCAGTAAAATAGGCTTTTTCTGCATCTATCCTTTTAAAAATTTTCAGGAGATTTTGATTTTTTTCTTAATAAGTTCCTGGAAAGTTGAAGAAGATGAAGTGTATGTGTTCTGGGGTAATGGCTGGAGTAGTTGAGATACAGACAAGCACCTGGATATCACTTGCATTTTAACCTGAACTGAATTTTCAGGTTAAATGCATTGAGTTTTCATTTGGTGTATGGCACTGGTCATGGAGGTGAGGAAAATGTGTGATGAGCAAGGAGGACTTTTGTTTAGTTAGGCAAGAATTGCTGAATATGACTTCTCTTCTGGAAAGTTACTGGCAATTAAGGAACAATTATATTAAGTATACTTCCCTAACACTTGCCCGTGAGTAAATGATATCAAAGGAAATGATAAATATCCAACTCTAAGTTGCTACTGGAGTTAATGTGTAATTACCTTCTATATTCTTGTTTTCTTGAAAATCTTTGTTAAGGAAATTACTATTTGCCATTTTGCTGCCTTCCACCATGTGGGTTTTGTTTTACCATCACTCTTGGTTTGTATCTGACTTCTACTGAGGCTCATGTCCCCTGTGAAAATTGCCTGTATTCCCAGGGGGAATCTGCTGTTTTCAGTGAATTATGTCCTTTGTCTTCTTGAAGGCAATAGCAAAATTCACATTGAATCCAGTGGGCCAAGAACCCAAAGAACTGGAACATCCTAAATGTCCTCTGACACAGAGAACAACTAGTGGGGCTGGTTTCTGAGTGTGCACAGTTCGCCCTGTAGCACCCATGCTGTCTGCAGAGTGCTGGTTCTTTAAGTCATGTGGCTTCTTCCTTCCATCAGTAGCTGTGCTTGGTGGGAACTACACAGCTGCCCACTCATTTTCAGTATGTAGCAGTTTTTTTCTTAATTTTCAGAGAGAAGTGAAAGAGTGGGATTTTTTTAAATGCGTGTTATGTGGATCAAAGGTTACTGTCAATTTCCCCGTTTAATAATCAGCATTGCAAAATCAGATTGTCTGCTGTGGTCCTGACTGCTCTTAACTAAAGTAGGTCTTTTAAGACTCGCTAGGTTTAGCATTGCTCTCAGAGAATGAGATTCTTATTTCTTTGAGATGTTCAATAATATTGACCTGAAGGTAATGGCACAGGAAAAATGAAATAGCATTTGTGGGCTTGAGTAGAAGGAAATGACTGGACCTTACTGATCTGGAAAATATTTTCAAGTTCTTTTTCACCAGTAGTAACATTAGCATTTGTAATGACTTGCTTCAGAAATAGTGTAGCCAGCAGGACCAGGGCAGTGGTCATCCCCTGTACTTGGTGAAGCTGCACCTTGAGTGCTGTGTCCAGTTTTGGGCCCCTCACTACAAGAAGGACATTGAAGTGCTGGAGCATATCCAGAGAAGGGTGGTGGAGCTGGTGAAGTGTCTGGAGAACCTTCTGGTGAAGGGTCTGGAGTGTACTATGATGAGCAGCTGAGGGAGGTTGGGATGTTTAGCCTGAAGAAAAGGAGGCTTGGAGGACCTTATCTCTGTACAGCTACCTGAAAGGAGGCTGTAGCAAGGTGAAGGTCGACCTCTTTGTCCCAGTAACAAGAGATAGAATGAGGGGCAATGGCCTCAGGTTGCATCAGGTGGGATTTAGATTGGATGTTAGGTAAAATTTCTTTATGGAAAGAGTTGTCAAACATGAGAACAGTCTGCCCAGGGTACTGGTTGACACTCCAGTCCTGGAGATCTTCAAAAGGTGTGTAGATGTGGTGCTCTTGGACACGGTTTAGTAGTGGACTTGGCCGTGCTGGGCATTGAACTTGATGACCTTAAATGTCTCTTCCAGTCTAAATGGTTCTATGGTTGTATATGAATGGCCAAGAGTTTATGCAAATGTTGAAGTGAAACATCAGTAACAAATTAAATTCTTTGTGCTCTCTAAATGTCTAATTATACAAGGCGAAAAACAACACTACATTTGCCTTGCCAGCTTTGGCAGTGGTTTTTAAGCTCTGCTTTGCTCTGTAAAGTATCTTAATATTTGGGTTTGAAATGTGAATATTGTATGGTTTTGGTTTCTACAATTAACAGTGTTAAGGAAAGGACTCTAAAATATGTGTGGTGGTGGGTTTGTTTTCCTTTGGTGAGAAAAAAATCCTGCATTACTATAAAGATGGTAACTTTCAGTTTTAACTTTACTCTTAATGACTATTAAAAAAAAAGGCATTTTATTTTATGGTTAGTAAATACCAAATATGCAAAACCTCTGATAGAATTAAAGCCCCTTGAAGGAAGATGCTATTCTTCTGGAATAAATTTTTTTTAAGTGAATTTTTGCTGCTGGTTTCATATTTTATTTAGGAAAAAAAGAAATATTTTTATGTAATTTGTTGAAGTGTAATTAGTGGTGATTGATAGTTGATGAATTTCAAATGTAAGGCATTGGGTGGCATTTCTGCAAGGCCTTCATCCTATTTATTTATATTCCAGTGGTGATAACATTTTCTAAAGTTTGGGGAATTAAGTCACTTAAATGTTCCATATCAGCTACTGCAAAGGAATAGATATTTTATTCTTCTTTTTATGCATTATTCTTATTATACATTATTCTTCTTTGTAATACATTTGTGAACACAAACATATGACACATTAAATAGGACAGTTCTGTAAATTATTTTTGTTTGTGCTTATGAGCATGTGTTTTTACAAATATTGTGTATACATAAGATATTTAATAATGTGTTAAGTATTTTTTAGGTTATAGATAATTAATTTTTTTTTACGTCTTTTCATTCTGCCTTGTTTCAAAACTGTCTTTCTGATGTGTGAATAAACAGCTGATTCTTCACTGGCTTTCATTTTTATTAAGAAGAATGATTCCTCTGAGCATTAAAAGCATTGTGGTTTTGTTGTGTGTAAACAGGAGCTAAAATATTGTTGTCCTAGGCCGTATTGTACTCTTCTGTTTTCAATGAAGCTCAGGTTTCTCTCTGCCCAAAGAGGGTATTTAATTGATATAATTGAAAGGCTTTTTCCCCCCCCCGCTTCCTCTGTTTTCTTAGTTTGAGGCATTCAGTGGTGTGTAGAGATGCAGAGGTAGCAAAACAGGCCACGTGCTTTGTAAAAGGCAGGCTAATAGCATTTTTGATGGATGTCTGATTTTTAAAGTGCTGTATCTTTTATTAAAATTTACATGTAAAGTAAGGGCAAGCAGAGTGACATGAAAGCTAATGCAAGTTGCACATCTTGACATAATAACAATCACAAGAAACTGGAGATCCCAGATGGCAGCTTGGCCTTTGCCATCCTTTTAATAAGCTACTAACTGCTAATTATTGCACTGTTACGGGCAAGCTAATTTACTGTTGACTCTTAAAGAGACATTGTGCATTTTCCTGACATTCAGGTTTTTCAGTTTAGATTTGAAAGTGTTTTTCCTCTGTAGATTGAAGCCCTTCCAGAGGATGGTAACAAAGAGACAAAGGAGCAGAGTGGGAAGTGGCACATAATAAGCTGTGTATTTTTTTTGATAACAGCAGAATATAAAGTTGTGCTGGTTTGGGCCCTTCTAGGGCATGGGTTTATAGCTGAAAAGAACACCAGCATGTATATTAAATCTAGGATTTAAGTTTTGCATTTAACAGCAAATGCAGATTTAGTATTATTGCTAAAAATAAATAGAACGTCTTTCCCTTAAATAATTGAAGCTTGAGATTCTGAAAATGAGATAAACTAGAAATAGAAAATCAAAATTACATGTTAATTTCTTTTGCCAGAGATGATTTGAAGGCAAAATTCCAACTCATGAATATGAAAGGTAAAACATCCACTATATTTGTACAAAAATTCTTCATTTTAATGTTACTTACCTGGATGTCATATTACAGGGAAGGAGAGTTATCTGTAAAACATAAAATTTTTTGAAGTGATCTTTTTCTTCCAGTTGAAATGGACATTCAGTAATGAGACCAGTCAGGGAGAAGTTTTGATCTAAGAACCTATTTAGGAATGAAGGAACAGCTGCAGTTTAAATGGACTCTAATTCTCACAGTTAATGCTGTTTTGTGAGCGAATGATTGTCTGTGATAACGTTTGGGAGGAGTGTGGTGGGTAATAGCTTATTTCCTAGGCTTTATGGTAATGCAGCAAAGTGATGATAATGCCATCAGGAACTGAAATAGACCCTGCCACACACATCAGGCAGTCCTGCAAAAATAGGAAACCCTGTGAAAGAGGGTAGTTTCCTGTTTTAAGGCTCCTTGTGGCCTTCTGTGGACTAGACAGATAACATTATGGTATTGAACAGTTTAGAAAATATGTGCTGTGTAAGCTGGATCTTATACATTAAAAATAAGAGCTTACAAACAGCAGCTTTTTGCTGTGCTTTACCAGCTGGTAAATATTTTGACTAGAGATCAGGGAATAACACACCATGCAAATGGTTGTAAAACTATTACTGTGAAGAAGGTCATGCTTCCTCAAATCGTCTGATATAATGCACTCAGTATCATGTGTGTCAGTTATTAACTCATGTCTAATGGTGTGTGATTTTCCCCACATCAGTATTGTGGGTTTTGATTCTGGTTTGGGCAAAGCATATCTTCCTGTGACACCCAGCACCCTTCATTTATTTGGCCCTTCTCGCCCTTTCGTGGAGGTAGAGCTCCTTCTCTTGCCGGTTTTCATTTCCTCATTTGTTTCAAGAGCCTTCATATTTTTGAGTGCATGTATAGAAATCAGTACTGATAAGCTGTGAAATAAGGGAAGATAATAGAAAATACCACTGCAGAGAGCAAGGAATCGGGTGTGAATGCAGCACTCACAGGTTGTGGCATATTCATTTGTTTTGAAAGCTTTTTAGTTTTGAAATTTTTGTTCCTGATTACCTACCCTGCAAGTTGCTGTGCTGAGTCTACTGCGTTCCCTAAACAGCTGGAGAAGCCTATAGAAATTAATGGTGTTTTGCACTTGGGAATATGTTGTGTACCTGCAGGGATAAAGTCCCAAAATTCTGTTATAGAAGGATTTTCTGTGAGATATTGGTCTTATACTAGATGTGCTTTTTATACTGAGAGGTTTGTTGCAAGGATATTAAGAGCCATATTCTTCACTGCTCTGAAAGCATTTTATTGAGGTACACCTGATACTGAAGCAGAGGAAATGCACTGATGTAAAAGAAATAGTGCAGGGAAGAATCTGACTCTAAAACTGTTCCAACACTAACCTGAGGGATTTTGGATCATTCTCCCTAAATTATGGCCTTATTTCTCTTGTTAAACACTGCAAAGCATTTAATAGAAATGGTTCTTTACCAGCACTGCTTTGTAGGGAAGGGCTTTAAACAGAACTGGTACTTTTAGGATTTGTGTACACAGTTGTCACCATTAAAAAGTCAGTAGCATTTGCCAAGCAGTACCACACAGTGGTGCCTGAGAAATCACCTCCTCTCCTACAGTAGAGCAAGAAGATGGTATGTAATATTTGTAGGTAAGTGTTTATGATTTGATTCTGTCAATTGCATGCATTTTAATCAAGCTTTTCTCTCAAATCACAGTTTGATTGGGGAAACGCTTATGGGTCAGATTCTTTCTAAAGCAAAATGTGATTCCTTTTAATTAACCAAATTCTTTTTATTGAAGACTTTTAAAAAATTCAGTGTTTGCTCTAAAATAATAATCTTTGTGATTTTTCATTGTTAGTAGTGGTAACAAAAATGTATAATATGTTAAAATAATTGTATTTTAGACAGAGCTGGGGTCGTATTTGGTACAGTGAATTGTATTAAGCCAGCATTATGAAGCATACACTTTTATTCCCCTAGTTACTGGTATATTAATAATGACCAGGTTGATGATGAATGTTCTGATCACCAGCTGGGATCAGATAATTACATTTGATTATGTAAAGAGTTACTTGCTATAAGCCTTGAAATATTAAAACTTGGCTAGAATAAATATCACTGAAGAACCTTTGTCTTTTACATGTGTATTCAGCTGCCTGTTTTCTGAGCAGTTCTTGATTCACTCGATAATGTTGGGAATCAAACTGTGAACAGTTATTTTCCAGCCCTGTGAATGTTGATAAAAGGATCTTGCATAGCTGTTGGCTTGTCCTGTGAGGGAAGAGCACATTGCTGCATCGCAGCGCAGGGATTACAGGCTCTCGCTTAGCTCTGCATTAAAGATGTTGCAAGCTTTTATAAAACCCAGGGCAGCCCTAGCACCGCTGGGCATTTGCATTTCCCAGCTCCAACGAAGGGCGCACACATTTCAGGCACCAGTGCCTGGCAGGACTGGCCAACTCCATCATCCAAATAATATATTTATCTGACCATTTTCATATTTATTTTGGATGGTCTTATTCTGCAGACAGTCTCAGAGAAGTCTGTAGGCATGTGTACAAGCTGCATTCTACAAGCTGCATTCTACATGTGTTTTTTATCTCTCAGTTTACTGAATAATTTTTCCCACAGAATTTGTTCAGTTCCTGAATATCCATTGATTTGTCTTTCCCCTGTTGTTAAACTGCTGAAAAGAAACAACTTTTGTTACTTGTCTCACAAAATACTGTTACAAAGAACACTTCATGGCATTGATCACTGTCAGTTTGAACAGAATATCATTTTTTGCCACAATGTGACAGACCATTTGTGCCAGAGTGTGGAAAAAATTTTTGCCTAAAGTTAAAAAAAATCAGAATGTTCAGGTTGTAGGGCTCTCTTTAGAAACTACTTGCTATGCTTAAAGTACTCAATTCCAGGCTCAGCATTTCAATTTATCAATCAGTTTTATATTAAGATATGATGCTAGAGACACACATTAGTAATTTTTCTTTGCTGTGTTCTTGTGCTTTATTTATTCTCTCTATTGACTCCATCATTAAAACAGATGTATTTTAAGAGAAATCTGTGGACAATTAATTTCCTGCTATGCAGCACTGTACGTCCGTAATTGAATGAACCATGGAATAACCATTATATGGTGGATGCACTTACTGTATTATCAGGCAGAAGTCTGAGAGTTCCTTTTGATTTTGATTTCCCAAATGCTGATTTTTTTTTTTTTTTTTTTTT
This sequence comes from Lanius collurio, assembly GCA_020086605.1. Lineage (NCBI taxonomy): Eukaryota > Metazoa > Chordata > Aves > Passeriformes > Laniidae > Lanius > Lanius collurio. The sequence goes on along the minus strand of JACBWW010000004.1, from coordinate 16,545,587 downwards.
TTTTTTTTGTGTCAGGGAAGAGTGGAGAGAGAGTCTCTGATTTGCTTTCTTTATGTCTTCTAAGGTACTTTTATTTAAACCAGTGCAGGTTTTTTACTAATTTTCTCCTTCAGATGTTTGCTATCAGTCTGCTGGGTTAAAGTTTGTGCTATTCCATCAGGCAAGTTTGGTAAATGTTGATCAGTGCATGAAATCAGTTCTTAAATGGTTGCAAAATTGCCTTCCTTCAGACTGTTTTGATCACAAGGGCTTTCAAGTGTCAAAGTCATTTGGAGAACTAGATAGATAAAATGCATGAGCACTAAGCTTTTTCCAGGATAGAATAAATAAATGTGTTTTCTACTGTGTGCTCTGCTTTTGATAGTGATTTGTTAAAAGGCAAAAAAAAGAAAGGCAATGATATTAAATATTTACAAGAGTGATTTAGTTGTGTAATCTTGTGCTATGCATCCCTGTTTAATAGTGAAATCAGCTGCTGCTGAAGTAAATGCCATTAAACCGGTAGTGCTGTGAAGGTCACTGCCTATACAATGTCAAAGCAATTTATAGAGAATAATGATTTTTGTCAGCCTTCCAATGTACCAACGTCCCTCCTTTTTGTCTTCCAAAAATAACTGAAAATAAATTTATTTCAGAAATAATTTTGTCTCTGACTCTTCTCCCATCTGACTGATTTTGGAGCTTGAAACCCCTTTAAAAGTTTTCACATTGATGAGTTCAATGGATAGACACTGATTCCCCTCTTTCTGGCCTTGAGCTTGTTATAGCTCTATTTGCTGGGATTTCCAGTTGGCCATTTCTCAGCAGTTCATTTTAAGAGATACTGAATTATGACCTCCACTCTTATGAGTGATTACTTTTCTTCCCTTTTAATATTTCCAGCCATATGTCTGTGAATCTCATGAAAAATTCTTATTTTACATGCTGATTGTTTGTCAGTGCACATGTAGCATGTTGACAACCCACCAACCTCCTGAACTGCCAAGTGTCTTATAAATATTTGGAGCACATTCCTGTACAGCATCATGCTTAGTGAAGAGGCCTCAGAAGTGAGAGTTCTTGGCTCTGCAGCTGACTTTCCCTGCAAATTGTCGGGGCCTTTGTGCCTCTGCAGCAATGGAGAGGGGACAAAAGCCCTTCACCACTGCATGAGGAGCTGCTGCACTGACACTTACAGCGTGTCCTGAAAACAATACACAGTGAGTACAAAGCATTAACGTTCTGCTTCACATCCATCCAGCAAGAAGGTTAATTATTTGTTTTCCTTGTTTTACAGTTGAATGAGTAGAAGCATAGAGAGAGGGAGAGAGCTGGAGGAGAACAGACAATAAATGCCAGGGTTCTCTTGTCCATTTCTGTTTCTCTAAGCACCAGTGCAATCTATTTTATAAACCACCAAAAACTTGCCTGCTCTACCACTGACTCTCCCAATTAGCTTCCACTTGCTAAAGCAATACTCTAAGAAGATTAAAACTGTATTTATCTATTGAAAAACATGTACATGACCACAGAAACAGCAGTCATATTTTACAAAGGGAAACAACACATATTCTCTGTAAAAAAATTCCACAGAAGGAAATAACCTATCATAATGCAAAGGTGCCCTGAATGTGCTGGGTAAGGATTTTCTTGGGAAAGTGCATCTGAGCACACAGAGACAATGTGGGTTTCTCTTCGAAGGCATGAATTTTAAGGACAAGTGGAAAAGAACTAAGGAACTTAAGTTGTTCAAGGAGTGGAAATGTTTTTTCAGTGAAAAGAAAGAAGAATGGATGTAGAGCATCAGCAGTGGAAAGGGGGAGCAGAAGGAAGAGTAGTAGAAACATACTTACACTTGTCTAGGAGGAGTGTTCCAGATAAAGTGGTGGAAGAGGAATCTGCTGTAAGCATTGGTCTTCTGTACAGAATAAGATGGAAAGATATCCCTACAGATTGCTTTTTTGCTGAATATTAGTTAGCTAGACATTACTGTTGGTAGCTTGTTTTGGTGTTTGATTTTTGTGATATGTCATTCCACAGCGCAGTAGAAGACTAAAGTGTTTATTTACTGACATAGCTTTTTATGGCCTTCTCCTCCAGGCCCATTAGTAGACCTTTCATCTGTTGTGAAAGTGGCTAGTCCAGCAGGGTGTCTGTGTGTGCATGGTTAAATCAGGCCTTGTGATTTCCTTTGGACTGTTTTATCTAGTTCTTTGTCTCTTTTTATGTAAGTCTATGATTAGCATTGAGTTCTTCCCAGAATGCTGGCAATTATCTCACAGGTGAAAGGATTAAGACAGAGCAGTGGGAATTACACTGGGATTAAATAAGACTGCCTTTGGAGTGTGTTTGTGGATGTGGTTTCTTTTTTTTCTTCTCTCTAAGCAAAGAGAAAGAAGAGAAGCCAGCTCAGCCTTCAGGTCTCACTAGGGAGGAAAGTAATACCCTTGAATATGGAAAAGTAGCATCTCAGCTTGGGAGGAGGTCATGCTGAGAAAGGAAAGGTAGTGTTAAGGCACAAGATTTAGAGTCCTCAGTTCAGTTCTTGGTTGCTCTGATTTTGCTTCAGGCTGTTCTGATTGCCCACAGTGAACCTCAGCTTGTCCATGTGTGAAATGGAGGTGATGATAAGTTTCTTGTCTTATGTTGCATGAAACTAAATTAATTACTCTGTAAGTGTACTAGGTTTTTGGGTAGTAAGTACAAAAGAAGAGGATAGAGTGTTCTTATGCCCCACACTGTGGTCACACATGATTTAAGATGTTTTGAGTTATTTCTGTCCCTCTATTACTTCTCCCTCTGTGTGGCAGACACAATGCTGGTAGAAAAGGGGGGCTCAGCCCCCTGTTGGGATGAGAAGAGAAACTGCCCCATGGGACAGGCATGATCAGACTCTGTAGGGGCAACACAGTTTGTATGCTGGGTCATGCTGTCCCTTACCTGCAAACTGGCCTGGAGACTGGCTTGTGCTTCTACAGGGACTGGCAAAAGTCACCCCTGATGACAACCTGGACTTTGGGCAGTAGCCCTAAGCAAAGAGTTGTGTTCATCTTTAGCCCTGTCATTCACCTGTTCTGAATCTGGCACTGCATGGGTTTACAGTGCAGGACTGCCTGAAGATCCTGAGAGAAATTGTGCTGTGGTATTGAGAAAGCAAATAGTGCTGGAAAACAGGAGATATTCAGCCAGGTCAGGTTGCTCAGAGCCTCCTTCAACCTGACCTTGAATGTTTCCAGGGGTGGGGTATCCACCACCTTTCTGGGCAACCTGTTCCAGTGTTTCATCATCCTCATTGTGAAAATTTTCTTCCTTATATCTAAAGTAAATCTACCCTCCTTTAGTTTAAAACCATTACTCCCTAGCCTGTCAATACAGGCCCTACTAAATTGTCTGTCCCTGAGATTAATTAGTTGCAGCTTGTACTATTCAAAGGAACAGACTTGCCAGAAAGGAAAGATGTCCTCTTTCCAACAGGAAGTATATACTCTATTTCTACACAGGGTAGTTGAGGCCAGAGACAGGCGAGTTAATACTGGGGGTGCTGGCTTCCCCCCTTGGGGCTGTATCTCAGCTCTGAACTTGCTGCTTGCTCCCCTCTGCAGTTTCCAGCTTTTGGAAGTCACTGCTGGCTGCTCCCCAAGCAGCAGCTGTGACTGACAAACACCTAACCTATTTTATCTTAGTATGAAATCTTCTTCAGAGAAGTGACCAGGGCAGAGATTTTTTTTTGTCCTACCCGTGCTACTGCTCTCATTTTGTTTTTTACCACTGTGAATGCTACCTCCATTCACTCAAATCTTTCAGCTCTGTTCATAGGGACCACAGTCACAACAGTGGCTATGACTGTATGGTCTTTACCCTTCTATGTTCCATGTACCAAAAAAGAGCCAGTTAATATTTGTTGTCATGGCTTCTGTGATAAGTATCAGGCATATCCTGACTTTACTTATTTTATTCTGGTTCTGAGTTGGAGCAGTTCTGCCCTTCTGTCAGTTGAGAGTCAGGCATCAGTAAGATGAGGTATAAGTGGAAACAAGGAGATTGTACCCTGTTAAGTCCACACAAAGAATTTGAGTGGAGTTGTTGCATGGGCATTGCTGCGTGCCTTTTCAAGTGCTCTGATATTTTTTTGTTAATGCTTCACATAATTCATTTGACACTACTCTTTCTCTCTTATAATGCATTTGTTGCCTTTGCTTGGAGTGTGTTTAGCTGATGGGTCACCTGGGGACAGGAACAGAGTTCCCAGAGCTCTGACCATGTAGAAAATGAATTTATAGAAGTTATAAATAAAAGTTTTCCATGAGAATTTCAATATTCTCAGTCAGTAGTTCCATAATGATGATTGCTTAAGCTTCTGATCTCTTTCTATCTGGTGATCATTATTTTCTTGTATATTTTATTCTGATTTTATTCTTAGTGTGTCAGTTTGCTTTACCTTGTTTGTATTGATGGATAGCTGTGATTAAAAAATCTATTTTGTTTCATGTATATTTTTATCAGACTTACTGTCAGTATCTTTCCATCTATGCCAAACACATTTTAAAGCTTCTCCTTATGTACCCTGCCTGCGTGACTAGATTTGGAGCTGTAGTAGAGCTATTTTGTTTTGTCCCACAACTCTACACTCAAACCCTGATTTTGCCTTGCTTTGACTTGACATGCAGAGCTGGGTCCCTCTGGTACCCTGGTCTAGGGCACTGATGCCATCCCACTGCTCAGACTCAGCATTAATTTAGTGCACATCACTCTGGACCTTCAGCAAGCAGAGTTTGTTGGGACAGTAGAGCTAGAAACAAGATACACTGGTAGAGCTGTGAACAAGAGGTACTGTGTAGTCACTCAGAGCACTTAGTATTTTCCATTTAACAGAAGATGGTGAAGGACAGGCTACCTGATTTTCCACAGATAGGGTGAACTACTAATGCTGGGAACAGAGCCTGGAGACTCAAATTCCTATTGGCACAGAGCTGCTGAGCTGAGCAAGCTTTCAGCTGAACACACTAGGTACAGCAAGTCACATCAAAATCCCTTTTAGATGTTGGCCTAAGCAATGATATATTATTATTAGGCAATGTAGAATTTGCTTCTGTTGTATTTTCCTAGTCTTTCACAGGCATGTAATATTAATTAAAAAGTCCCTACTGCATTTGAGACATTGGCTTGCTGGGAAATGGGGGGATTAACTTTCATTGTACATAGAGATTTCACTTGGTTAACAGAGTGCTTTGAAGAAAGGAAGGACACACTGGAACAGCAAGACTGATTCATGAGTCTCTTATTACAAGATTATCTGTCTTTTTATTGAGCTGCATATTTATTACATGGCCAGTCTCTAGTTACAGGCCAGTGATTACCTAGGTTCAGGTGTTTGCTTGGTGGCAGCTGGGATGCCACATAAACAGCTGTAAACAGAGCCAGTTACTCAGTCCACTCCTAAAAAGGTTTGATTGTTGGTCCCCAGTATTTCCAGGGTACAGTGTGAAAGCCAAAGCAGGCAGGAGGCTGTTCTGCTGTCTGGCAGAGCTCTGTGCTGGTGCCACTGCTGGAAGTGGTTAGAAATGTTCATATGTTCAATTTTCAGCAGGGGCAAAACAAAAAAGTCTGGGGCAGTTGGCACCCTGGGGACGTGGCAAGGAGTATCAAAGTCTCTTATTTAATCCATTCCTGATACCTCTTGCTGTCAAATGTTGGCATGGTGGGCTGCTTAGAGAAGGAAAGCGAAAATTCCTCTAGCTCTATCACAAAGCATTGGGGATTCATATTTTCACCTTTCTAACTCTTTGCCTGCTAGCTTTCAGGTATTACTTCAAAGAAAAAGTTTGAGTACATCTTTCCTGCTATTATTTCTAGTGTGTGAGACCCTGAAGTCCTTTGTGCTTTATACGATGATAATGAAATACATAAAAATTAGCCAAACCCACAGGCAGTGGGATCATCAGTCTTTTGTTCTGTGAGGCTGTTAAACCTTTCTTGATTTTTCTAATAGTCATGGTACATTGTGTGTATGCCTTAACTGTACTACAATGGCATACCTATCATAATATAACCGCTAGTTGTTGTCTGCTCATGTTTCTTCTGGTCCTTTATATTATACTCTTAGGAGAATCAAAAACTATGGCAGATTTTCAACAGTTAGATTCTGTACATGGCTTAATTTGAGGCCTTCCCCAAACCAATTCCATGAATTAACTTTCAGTCTGTTTCTTAAAAGCATCATCAGCCTCTAATAAAATAATGGAAACAAATATTAAAAATAATGAATTTGTAACCAAATGGAGTAAAAGAAACATGAGAAATTATCAGTGGTATTTAATAAACAAAACCCATAAAAGACATTTGATTACTTTTGGACTCAGTTACAAAATTATTGGATGAAAAGGAGACAGTGATTGTGGTACATCTAGACTTCAATGCGTTATTTAACAAAAAGCCCTACTTTAAAAAAACCCCACAATTAAAATTTGGCTTTAATAGAAAGAGTTTTGTAAAATAAATTAGTAATTCAAAATGCAACAGTATTTTCATGAACTGAGAAGGCTAGACAAATTGGAAGTTACTGCCATTTCTGTCTAGTGCTTTTCTTAGTGATCACAAAGGGGAAGAAATGACATATTAATGAAATGTGTAGATTTGAGTGGAATGGAAAGAATTGCAGTCGTCAGTGTGGATAGAATACAGCACAAATGTTGCATAAGTGCCATGACATCCTTCATAAAGCAGTAGGCAGATGGATAATTCATCTGTAAAGAGACCTGTAAAGCTGCACCTAGACTAAACTTTTAAGGACTTTAAATACTGTAAGGTGGAGACATGTCAAGCAATTTTTAAGTATTTTGAAAGGGCTTGACAATTAAGATTATGCATGTCTTGATTAAGAGGGAACAAAGGCCTTGTATGTATGCTAGGTCTTCATGCTGAGAAAGTGGCAAGATATGAAAGCCATCTCCAACACAGAGTATAAATACACAGAAGAAGAAAGAATTATCCTGGTGTTGTCTCAGAGGAATTACGTAGAAAGGGTGTTGTTCAATCATACAAAGGTGTTCTAGGTCCTGTAGCAAGAGAGGACATCTTAGCAATGAGAACTATAGCAACAGGTTGTAGAGTACTTTAGTGAGTGAAAATATGTCAGCCACTGACTTTCGACAATTTTATTGGTAGTAAACCATTCTGGGGAGCCAGTCTTTCTCTTCCACACCTATTGAATATGAGATGGAAACTAGAGAAGGATAACTTAATTTTTTTCCTTTCTCCAAAGCTCAGATTTATCACAATAAAAGTACATAGATTTCCTTCATTTTCCAGAAGTTCTTCATCTGCTCCACATTGAAATCCTGTGTGTTTTGCTGTAGTTGACATCTGTATCTCTGAGGGAGCAATAAGCTGTTTTTTTATCAGCTAGCAATAAAAAAATAGTCCACTGAATGCAAACAAAATGCTTTCGTAAAGGAAACTGGATGGTTTTCCATAACTGCATTAGTGTTAATGCACTACTAGGTCTCTTTTTTCTTTTTCTGTGTGTTAATTTGGTTCTTCAGTCTCTCCATCTCTTCTAGCTTAATTACCCTCCCCAGACTAGTGACTGCTGCTGCCTTTTGGCTTCATTACAGCTTTCATTTTCATTAAGAACCTTGTGCTAATGGACTGTTATAAAACAGAGTCATCACTGGCAGGTGTTGCCAAACGACTCTCAGCATGATGGTGTTTCTGTGCAGTGGAGCAAACAGTCTGGACATTGGTTTCATGGAGCATCCAAGGGCTTGCAATAGAAGGTGAAGAGAGATAAGTTTAGTGGATCAGTGCTAAGAAGCTCTCAAATATTCACAATGATGAAAAAAAGAGCGCTACAAGTAGTGACCTTCTTCTGAAACCACCAATAGTGCCAGCATCTCTTCAGGTTGCAAATATTACAGAACTGCTTCCCAAAGAGCTCTCTAGTAGTCACAAAACCTAATCTTTATACTCTCCCAGTTTAGAAGGGAATGAAAATCTGAACACCACCTCACTGACTAAGTGAAATAAGGTATCAAAACAAACTTTGTGGCTCATGTCATCCAACATTAATAATGGGGATGCATATTTCTGCTGTAGCAATATTGGTCATAGCTGCCTTTGTGTACCTTCTGAACTGTTCAGTGGTTGTTACAAATATTCATCAGGAAAAAGCAAGGACTTCCTCTAGTGTCCTTCAAGAAGCTGATTGTTCCAGTCAAATGACTAGAGGCATGTCCCAGAAGAAATGCTGTCAGGATTTGGCTCTTAAGAGGGGAATAACAGTGTTTGGGCACTGAGGAATGGTAATAAAGAATCATAATTCTGTGTTGATCTGAAGTCGATGAACTTATATTATTGTTTCCAGATGACCATAAAAGCTGCCTAGTTATGTACCAAAACAAGTATTGAGCAGGGGGAGAAATGGTCTGTATTGCATATTCTTTCCCATCCTCTTTTGGATTTGAATATGCTTCCCATTTGTCCTTTCCTTTCTTACCAAATGCAAACTTCACATCAGCTAATTGATCTATGTATGCTTGAACAAAGAGTGGCAGCATGGTATTGCTTGCCTAAAAGAAATTATTTTCTTCTATCAGTTCTTTTTGTCCTTTCTCAAGGCCCTATTCCCCTGCAATAAAGTCTTTTTTTTGCAGATGGACCCATCTCCCAGAGTAGTCAAAAAACACTTGATCTGACTGGATGCAGGATATGCGTTTTGGCTGAGTATAAGAAGGTGTGCTTTCCTCTAGTTCTTGACCTTTTGGCAGTCCTTGGGCCACTTCTGATAATGAATGGCTTTTCACAGGCTAGTGCAGTTAGTCTGCAGCTGTTCCTAGGAGACAATGGTGTCCACACTGACATGATGTACACAACCAAATGCAGTTGCTCTTCCTTAAGCAGAACTTTTAATAATTGTATGGCAGATGGAATTTTTCTTACTGTGCCACTGTTTCCTTAAAATTCATTCTCCCCTTCAAAGGATGAGCTCAGACAAGACTTTTCAGACCAAAGATGTTTCACTGGGGGACCTGGATCAGATGGCTGAGGAAGAAGACTTTCTGGAGTGTGCAGGGGAGCTTGAAGAAGACAATGACTTTAGTAGAAAGGGGCTCTGCAGCACGATGTGGCCATGGGAGTATATGGGCAGGAATAACTGAAGAACCAGATCTTAGACACTGTGGAAGGACAGACCTTATTCCCAAGGACCCTCCTAGGACTGTGCATGGTGTGCTGCAACCCAGAAAATTATGAAACTGCATGTTCAAAGTGTTGGGCAGGAGGGAGAAAAGGCCCCCTGTAAAGGCAAGGCGGGTAACTTTAAACCTCTCTTTTTTTTTCCCCCTAGTCTGTCATGTGTCCTCGCTTTTCATTTCACCCATCCTAAAAATATATTTGGCTTAGTTTTGAGTGTAAAGTACTTGTGGTCCTGCACACCACTTGCACAAGCATGGGCATGTGTACCTTTAAGCTCTGATCACATCAGGATCCCATAACAACTTTAAGGAAGCTTTTGTAGTGATTACAGGGTCTACATGCTGGCACTCAAGCACCATTGCTGCAGGTGAGAATATTTGACTTCAGGCTCTGCTGGTCTTCTATGACTCTTGCTCTTTGAAGCACTGAATAATGCCAGAAACTTTCTGGACACCTGACCTCCCCTGTGGAGGTGCAACTGCTGGACTTCCCTTCAGCTTTTAACGCTGTCTGAGAAAGGGTTTATTAATAATAATAAAACCAGATTCCATTATTGCTGGCTATGTTGTGATTTTCTAGGCTGAAGTGGCTGCAGTTGAAGTCTCATTTTGCATCTTTTATATGAGCAAATCTCATAGGAAATTTCAGTGTTTTAGAGTAAGGGGAAATTACTCCTGGTTTGAAGTAAGGATAATGTAAATATGTATAAATCTCTCTCTCCTTTCCTCCGGTAATTCTGTCTAGGTCACATTGTAAAGCTTTTCCAGTACATACTTAACTGTGACCTTGTGTTTCTTCTGTGTCTTTTCCTTGTACTTACATAGATGTTGTGTATGTCTGGAGGATTCCACTTGTAAGTGATCAAAGTTAAACCTGTGCAGAAACTGGAGCTCAAATCACTTCAAAGTGGATTAGGCTAAATAATGAGAATACATCACTGGAGAATAATCTTATAGTGAATAGCAGGCAGTTTGGGGCAGAACATAAACTGTTGTAACCTGATAAGACAGGGGAAAGGTGTTAAAGAGCATTCTAGTGGTGAATATTATTTATTAATCCTGTTGCATTTATGTTTTGTCCTTTTTCCTTTTTTTTCTTATGTCAGGCTCTGTAGTGCTAGGAAGAATTTTGTGCTAGGAAGTTTCTGAGTACAGAGGAGTCTGTTCTCTTCATCCTGGCTCTTCTATTGTGTTTCTGTTAGAGTAGTAGAAAAGCAAGAGGCCAGTACTCCTTACTCTCTCAATGGCACTTCCAATCTGTGAGTCAGATTTCTTTGTCAGTATTGGCTGTGTTCCCATAATTACTGTGTGGGCTAGGGAATGATTAGTGTCTTGTCTTCCAAGAGGAACAGGAGGAACAGGGTCCCGCAGGGAATTAGTAGCACAGGAGGGGATAAATCTGAGATATTCTTGACTATTTTTGGGTATTAATACCATACATACTCTAAACATGAAATTTAAGTATTCATCAGGAATGGGGTAGAGTTTTGTCTGATAAATTTAAAAAAGCCCTATGGTAGGCAGAGCCATTATCTTCCTCCAGAAGGTGATTTACTTGTTATTGCTGAGCTGTGACTCAGGCCTTTCCTTCTGAAGGGATAAATCATTCCTCACAGAGTAAATGTCACACAGAGATGTATCGGTGACTCCAGAAAAAGTTGCCCTTTAACAGCTTCCTGGTAACATTTCCCTTGCAGCACTTGGGTAAATGCAATGACAAAATAAAGGGAGCATCTATCCCCCTCTTCTGCCCCTCTCCATCACAGCCTGTCAGTCCCATCTTGGGGCTGTTGCATCTTAAAGGGAATGACTCAGACCACTGGCAGAGCAGATAATGCCAAGCCAAAAGGAGACTGGGCACATATAAATCTCAGGTCTTGGGACAGGAGCCGATTGGGACCTCATGCGTAATCACAGAGGCCACACTCTGTGGTGGGGTATGTCAAGACAACTGTGTTGGAGGTCAGGGGACTAAGGCTAATCAATCTCAAAGAAGAATCTTCTTGATAAATGAATAGTATAGGAAGCAGGTATTTCAGGGAAGGCTGGAAGATCAGAAGGTGGAAGGCCACAAGTACTGATGAACCTTATACTTAGGTTTATGGTTGTGAGCCAATAGAGAAATTATCTCTTAGCAAAAGAAGGAATTATTTATTATTAATCAAAAGAGGTGTGGACAGCAGGTCAAGGGAGGTGATTCTTTTCCTCTACTCAGCTCTGGTGAGACCCCACGTGGAGAATCAGCTCTGAGGTCCCCAGCACGAGGGGTGACATGGACCTGTTGAAGTGAGTCAAAAGGAGGCCACTGAGATGTTTAGAGGGATGAAGCACCTTTCCTGTGAGGAAAGTCTGAGGGAATTGGGATGCTTGATCGTGGACAAGGCTTTGGGGTGACCTAATTGCAGCTTTCTAATACCTGAAGGGAGCCTACAAGAAAGATAGGGAGGGACTTTTTACAAGGGCATGTAGTGACAGGACAAGGGTAATGGTTTCAAACTGAGAGTAGGTTTAGATTTGATATTAGGAAAAAATTCTTTACTGTGAGGGTGGTGAGGCACTGGAACAGGTTGTCCAGAGCAGTTATGGATGTCCCATCCCTGGAAGTGTTTAAGGCCGGGTTGGATGGGTTTTGGAGCCACCTAGTTTAGAGGAAGGTATCCCTGTCCATGCCAGGGGGTTTGAACTAAGTGATCTTTAAGACCCTTTCCAACCCAATCCGTCCTATGATTCTTTCATGTACCATCTTCATCACTGTAATAATTCCTGATTTTTTAATGGCAGCAGATTTATATGGAAGGATTTGTCTAGGAGTTGAAAATGGTATAGTGACATTTTCTCTTGTAGGTCATCACTATGAATATAGTTACCTTGGCTGGCAATGACTGATTACTCTTTCCTTCTGACAGCAAAATTAAGTGTTGGATTTTAGTCCTGTTGTGAACAGGGGGAGATAAGGGGTCTCACTATAGGTCCTTGCCCCCTTCCCTGTGGTTACTTCAAAGGGGCTCAGGCACTGCATGGCTGACAATTTATCCTTCGTTTCTCTAGATCTCCAGGAAAGCAAGTGTAGGCCTATTACATACAGGCTAGTTGCAGCTTGAGGAAGCCACCTCAGTTCTTTTCTCTGAAATCTGCAAAAATAAGTAACCAAAGGCTTATTAAGAATGAGCATCTGTAGACGAGTTGTGCAAATATGTGGACAGGTACTGTGGTGACAGACATTGCTGCAGAACTCCAGAGTTCATCTCTACAGAGGTCTTGGTTTATCTTTCAAGGTGCGGAGAAAAACTGGATCACATGAACATTTAGAGTAATGTAAATAAGCTAAGGCCAAATATGGTGGAGCATATTAATATGCTAAATGAGATTGATCATCAGTGAGATTTTGCAGGAGCAAGGAAGAAATGAAGAGAATTCAGAGCTGTGAGAAAATGTTGCTGAATTACTGTGCAAAGAAGAGAGACTTTCTTGATTTACTGTCTGGAGAAACAAGGCTTCCCATGGGTGTGAGTACTGCCACAGAACTCTTGAGATTACAAAAGTGTTGTAATAGAATTAAAAGTAGTCATATGAGTATATGGTCTGACTGTACTTTAGTTTCCAAAAATTGAATAAATTTCTACTTGTAATATTAAATGCCTTTCTTAACAGTAAATGGAGTGTACAGCTAAAATGCTGCAGGCATAGCAGCTGGAACAATAACTGGGATGCAGAGATGTTTTAAACAGGAGCATGCCCCAAAGTATCCCTTTTAAGCACTGAAAGACCAATCCAACAACAAGTGGAAGAATGAACTTTGACACTGTCCCTACAAAATATTCTCTCCTTGGATCTAAATAGTGTCCTCTAGTTTTGTGCAGGTCTATTTATTTCATCTGGATAACTTCTAGAATTGAGTATTGCATCCTGTATTTTCAGAATTTCTCAAAGTTTTGATGCTGGGGAGTCATAGTAGTGGTCAGTAAAAGAGAACAGTGAGCAATTTTTCTCAGGAACCTTGAATAATATCTCTTTAAGGTCATGCTATTGCTGCTCTAAATTCCCAAGGTTCAAAATTTCTCTAATCTTTCAAATACTTCATGATGTCTCAGCTGAATTAGTGAGGCCTATATCTTTCTGTTTCCTCTGCTGAGATAGCTTAGATCTTCCCTTTCTTCTCTCGTTCCACACCTGGAACTACTGGCATAAGAGTGTTTCCCTGATCAGCACCAGTGATTGGAACAGCCTTAAGTGTTTCAATTTCCTGTTTCCTTACTCTTTAGCTGTTGTATGTTATTGCTCAAAACTCTGAAGAAAGGGAGAAGTGGTGTGAAAGAGAGGAGGGAAAGCTTTGTTGCATTCATAAAATGTTAGATGCCATCTCTTCTTCTTGCTCTCCTTGGTAAGAATCTGGGAAAATGCAGAACCGTTTAATAAATAAGCTTGATACTAAACTTAGTTTGTAAAGAGAAATGTGAATCAGGAGTTAAGGATCTGTGAAAGCACCTCATGCATTTCCTTGCCAGTACTTTGTATGGCAAAAAGTTAAAATAGCAGTGTCCTTATGATACATTTTCTGCTGCTGTATGCACCATGTGGAGAAAAAATGCCTCTGTGTGCATGTGTGCATATGTATGGGCAGCTGGCTCATTTGTTGCTTAGGTATTCATTGGAGATTGCTGTCATTGTTCCTCATTTTATTATCTTTTGCCAAGTACTTCCACTTTTACTAAGGACAGCAGGGTTTATGGCAGCGATATTTCTCACAGTGTCAGAGATAAAATATCAGGCTAATCACAGACCCTGGTAATGTAAGCTGCAAAGGAGAAGCAGTCTTGTATTGAAGAAGTCCTGCTTGGCAGGGTTTAGTCTCCTGTTGGATAAGCATCCTGGAGAATTTGGTACACTTTGTGGTCTCTAGGAAGGTAAATGATTTGTCTTAAATGCTGGGGGTAGAGAGGGGAATGATCTAATTTCAGTTACTACTTTTCTTCCTAAACAATAACTCAGACTCTCTCATATTTAGGGTTTCATCCTAAGAGGAGCTAAGCCCCCTGGACTCCAGTGGTGTCAGAGAGAGTTTGAGGTGTTTGGTCTCCTATTGAATGAAACACCTGCGAACAAATGCTTTCCAAAGAGACCTTTTCCCATGGAAGTGGGAAGTAGGGAAAGGAAACAAAGACAAAACTCTTCTCCCTAGTCCATTTCCTTTCCCTTTTTGTTATTTTTAATTTTTCTGTTTTGTTTTTTTTTTTTTTTTCCAAGATTAAGAAAATCTCCTCTCTTTGGCCTTGTGTGGAGCATGATCTCCCAAAGGGAAATGAAGAAGCAAAAAAGGATGTTATATTTGTTTTCCTGGGGGAAAAGACATTTATTCTACCCTAAAGTTAGGCATGTCCCCCCGTATTAGAGCTAGGCTGCTGAACAAATCACTTTTGAGGAATGGAGGTCTAGGTTAATTTCTGCTAGGACACCTGAGTGTCACATCAAACCCTGTCTCAGTTATTTCAGGGTCTTACAACTTGATTATTCTGAAGACTTGCCTAGCGTAACATATATATCTTTGGGATAACATATAAATACAGTATCTAGGATGTGCTTTGTACATATGCATATTCTGGGACACTTGGAGGAGCTGCTGTCAGTCGTACCACTGTTAGGATGAAATTAGTGTAGAGCCTGAAATATGGTGTTCCAGGAAAAACAGGGCCTTATCAAACAAGAAATAAAGGGTAGAGCATCTTGTTGCAGCATAGAAGTAATTACAGGTTGATGGTCTTGTCACCTTCATTTGGAAGCCATGTCGAGTTTGAGAGGGAGGAGAAGGGAAAATCCATTGCAGAAGGCAGTCTGAAGAGCAACCTGCCTCATTTTGGCAGGAGCATGGGCTCTGAGTTTTTAGAACATTAAAACGATGAAATTAGGTCTCATATTCTACTAATTCAGCCCTGATCAGTTTCCCCACTTCTTTAGTAACAATTAAATGCTTATCTCTTCCTTTCACATACATTAAATTAATCAGCCATGAGCTAAAAGTAATACAGTGCTTTGGCTTAGACCCACCACATTTTCCTTGTAGCTTGGACCTCTGCTGGCTCAGTACATGTTCAGAGGACTGAGAATATCTGCAGCAAAAGCCAGTATAGTGTTTCTGAACAAATATAATACTGTAGTACTCAGCTGAACAATTTCAGTGAGAGGTCACTAGAGGAGGGGGGATGTTTTGGTATAATACTCAGTTAGGGAAATTATAATGATGTGTGTTTCAACAGCAGTTATGTATTAAGCCAGGTACTATCCATCTGCTCAGTAAGAGACAATCCTTGAGCGAAAAACTGTAAACCCACAGAGCAAATAGGCCTTAGAGGAGGAGAAAGACGGGTCATTAAGAGATACAGAAAAGGGAGGAGTTGCTTGTCTGTTCCAGTGTACATCCCAACCACTTGTTAAGCTTGTGTCTCAGCATCACTGAAACAGCATCTGCAGGATTCAAATAGATTTAAGGGTAAATGGGGTTCAGGACTAAGTTTTTCTAAGGCATGTACTTGCTCCAGTAGAGGCAAGTGTATTGCCACTCACTTTCTAATCTAAGTCATCCAGATGTGAAGTTTTCCTTCAGAATGGTAAACAGAACTTGACACTTGATGCTCAGGAGTTTCATTTGACTTTTGTTAGTGCAGTGCCACACCTGAGTTAAGGTGACCACAGTTTCTTGGCAGAACTAGCTCACGTCTAGCCAGTTTGCAGCTCAGGGTTGCCTCTTGTTGACCAGGTAAATGTGTCCTCCATTTCTATTAGCTTTTTCTCTCTTTGAGGGGCTGCACACAGCGTTTGAGAGACAGCTGTAATGTCTTTGGGTGTAGATGTTAAGACTTCCAAGAGTAATAGTCCCAGATCTATCACTTTTTATATAGCTTTGGGCATGCCTTACAACCCACCCTCTTGATTTTTTTGCATTTTTGGTCTATGAAGTTGAACTAATACATGCACTCTGGGATGCTTTGATGATTAATTTGCTTACAAAACCCACTACGCAGAAATATAAAGATCTGTACATAAAGAAGAATTAGTAAATTGTTTTCTTGGTGAAGCACCTTGGTGCTTCAAAACTTCAAAACACCAACACATTTTAAAGCATTTTGATATCTTTAAATTACAGCATTTGTTATCATTCTTTGTCATCCTTTTCCTAAAGAAGGGCCTTCCCTAGAAATTCAGGATATGAAGTGTTGCAATTAAGATGTATCAAAATACCTTTGTGACTTCCAAGCCTGGAAGCTGCAGGTCAAATCACAGACCTTCTGCAGGGGTAAGTGTGGGACTCAAAAGTAAAGCCAAAAGAGGCCATGTTGAAAAAGGCCTACCATTTTGTTTACTGTGTCTTTACACTGCACAGAGATTTTTGCTGCATATCTGAATCAAGCTTGAATTTTCCTTGCCTCAGGACACAGTCTCTTCTTCCTGTTAGTGTAATCTATCTCATTTAAAATGCTTTTGGGAAGTCTTCAGACTACATACACTCCTATGCATATAAGGAAAAAAACCTACTATAACTTTGAATGCTATTAAATTCATGACAAAAATATGTACTACAACTAAGTGTTGAAGTGTACTACTTAGGAGTGTGGGCTAGGGAAGATTACCCAGATTTGTCTGCATTTGTGATATTATCCTTTCAATTTTATGTGCCTTACAACTGCTGTAAAGTTGTAATTTTGCTTAGTGCTTTTTCTGATTGGAAAGAACACTACTACATCTTTCAACAGTATGCTGCTATTTGTATTCCCAGTCCAAGGAAGCAGTGACTTAGATCTGTGAAATACAGAGTAAAGCTGATGGAACTGCTGTTTGAGTGAGAGGAAACTTGGCCTTTGAATTTTCCAGGAGAGAAGAGGTGGAAAAACCCCTGTTTTCCATGTGTAACATATATAGGTCTGTTGGAAATACTTGCTGAAGTGTTGATTTGTAAGCAATGGACTAAGTTGGATTTGAGGATAAGAGAAATTCAAAATGATAAATGCAGGATAGCGTCAATCATGGCTGGAGGGTGTCAGCTGAGGTGGGGCACAAACCCACATATGTTAGTGGTACCCTGGCTGCCGTCATCGGGCAAGAACAAGGACTTTGCTGACAGACAGGGTGATGGATGGCCCCCAGGAGCATGTGTACCAGAAGTAGTTATGTGATATAGGGTGCACACTGCAAGCAATTACAATTTGAATAAGTTATCAATGGAAAGAGGTAGGGGACTGAAAAGCAGCTTTATTAACCCCCTGAAGCTATGTTCACAGTGTTTTAAAAAAGTTTATGTAGTGCTGTGAATTGCAATCATGGTGACAAATGCTGGTGCCCAGAGAGTTTGTGATCAGAACCTCTCTAGCAGGCAGTGCTTTACCAGAACAATTCAAAGCAACAATCCACATATATTCAAAATAAAGTGAATGAGGAAGTGTAAAACCCTGGACAAGGACAAACCTTGTAATAAATTCTACCTCAGGTTTTCTTACTGTGTTCTTTGGCTTTGCTGCCTCAGGAAACACACATTCCTGGTGCTGTCTATCCCCTTTTGCACTGTGATGTGGTCATTTAATTCTAGCTAAGCCAAGTGAAAGGGGAAAAAAGCTGGGGGAAAAACTTACTGACAAAATACTGGTCCAAATCAGGGTTACATGTTCAGGAGAAGCAACAGGGAAGACACCAACCCATAAGTAAAACAATAATGATGGCTTTGCACCACCTTTGTGCCTCCAGGTTTTGAAACACCTTGGTGGAGGGTTGGCAAGACTGCCTTGTGTATTTTGATCTAGCAGCTCACAGCTGCTCAGTTTGGGGGGTCTGTTGATTGTGGTTTGACCCAGGAGCCATGTCCTCTCTTTTCATCTGCACCTCC
Organism: Lanius collurio; assembly: GCA_020086605.1. Classification (NCBI taxonomy): domain Eukaryota; kingdom Metazoa; phylum Chordata; class Aves; order Passeriformes; family Laniidae; genus Lanius; species Lanius collurio. The sequence continues at coordinate 16,527,548 of JACBWW010000004.1, read as the reverse complement.
TTTGGTGTATCCCTTGCTGCAGCTTGTGAAAGGGCAGAGGAGTGACACAGGCATTGTTTATATCTCTCAGGGTTCTCTATTGTAAGAAGTTCGTAGCAGGGCTAAAGCAGAGCTTATCAAAGCATTCAGCAAAATATATTTTTGAGAAGTTTCTTTAATGAAATTTCCTTTCTCTCAAGGGTAGGTGAACGAACCAGGAAAAAATTCTAATTTTACATGTCTAAATTTAAAAGCTTAATTTTATTTTTTTAGTAGCAGCCACTTGATACATTTCAGTGATGAAAACATTTCTCTGAAGTTTTGACCTTTCTCAAAATTTCAAACAATAAAATAAAGGCAGAAAAATCACTATCTTATAACAAGATCATGTTCTAAAATAGTAAAATCTGTCCTGATGATTTAAAAGGATCATAGAATAGCTCAGGTTGGAAGGCATCTTGAAAGATCATCTGATCTTTGTTAGGCTTTTTCCACTCCCCAAGTTTGCTCAAAACTAATGTCCACCACCACAGCTAAATGTACCATGACTGGTGGTTAAATATTTCAAGGGAGGCTCTTTTTACTTTTAATCTTTAGAAATCCAGTGACATTTTTTTTCTGGAAGTTTTGGAGTTTTCACCCCTGAATCTTAAGTAATTCCCAATTCAGGTGATTCAGTTCCTGTTCTGAGTTTCCCCTACTGTTTCAAGTGATTACAGTTCAGTCTGTATGCCTCTCTCAAATAATCTGCAGAGCAGATTGAAGCAACCTCTATGCTGTAAAAAATGTGACTGTGTATCAGGGATGGGAGCAGTGATTTAATAGTTTGTAAGTAACATGTTTGGAGATCCCTAGCATGAAAATTGACAGGTAAACACAGTACTGTGTAATTATTGCTTATAGAAAAAACCTTATCAAGTTTATATAAGTTTAGACTTATATATTCTCAAGATTTGTTTGTCTCTGTTTCCTCAGTTTCCTGAATCTCTTTTTCTCTCTCTGGCATCTTAAGTAGTTATACTTGCAAAGAGAGTGGCTGAGAACCTTAAATGATACATTATTTGGTTTGTGAAATAGTATATTTACATTTATTTGGAATCTGGTTTCTTTTTCTTGCTTTCTAAAGGGAGAAGCTAAAGAAGTAACTCCTTTATCTTCCTTCTTTTTCTTTCCTAATCAGCTCCCAGGAGTCACTGCACAAAGTGTGCCTGGGGGAGACACAGGCCTGTTTTCATACCAACACAGGAAGATTTTTCTCGGTGATAATTTCTGTCTTGGAGTGGACAGACAATATCTGAATTTATTCTTCTGTAAAAGAGATATGGCAATAAAAACCTTATGGGGAGATTTATATTTGTTATCATGTATTATTTTCACAACACTGTGGCTGTTTAACCTGCTTTTTTTGCAATTAGAAAATATAATCAGTGACTTGAAACACACAAATTTGCTGATACAACTTACAGAAAAGATATCCTATTTGTTTTCAATGAGATTAAGCAGTGAGTGAATGTAAAGCTTCAATTTTACCATTTATGAAGAGATTGGTGTGGGTTTCTGAGGGGCAGACTCAGCTGCTGCCTCTGGCACTGTGGAAGCAGAACTGCTGACGCAGTGACTGTAGGGCTCTCAGGGCTCCTGTCGGCAGCTCTGCACCCGGAGCCCCGGCTGTCAGCCTGCAGGGACACCACTGTGTGAGACATCATTTGCAATGCAGCACTGCGTGTTTGGGGGTTTGGGACATTAGCTTAGAAAACACTGAGTAACGCTTTTTCCCTGAAAACGGCTTGTAAGGCCTCTGAGATTCTCGACCACAGGGAAGAGCAGGAAAGTTGTTCTCCTGGAGGACTTGGTCTTGTGGTGTCACCTCCCAAAGAAGCTGGCTCAGGTCCTGTAGCATGAGATAAGGAAGAACTGCAGTAAGGCCAGCTTTATGTGCGGTCAACATGCAGAGGACAAACCAGCGGCCGATGCATTAACTGAGAACAAGTTCATTTAGATTTAAAAAATGTTAATGATCACTTTGAAACACTGAGAGTCTATGAGGGACCGCCTGCCTGGAATGAGCATTTACCATATGGTGCCTTTGGAAGCTAATACTGATTCTCATTATTTTAAACGATTACAAACATTGCAGGTGTTTTGTAATAATCTCTATTGTCTAATTAGAATGCTCTCAAAACTGGCTTATTCTGCCTGCTAACGAATATTGATTTTAACAGCTGAGTTTGCCTTGTATGAGTGATGTGAATGTGCTAGCTGCCATTTTACAGTCTCTTTTGTTGAGTAATTAATCCAGGAAGAAGAGACTAGAACTGAGTGGATGTCCTGATTCACCTGGAGGTGTGATCAGCCTTGTTAGGAAGACCTACAGCTTGCACCAGAATTTTCCATTGCATGCTTGGGAAATTTTTGCTGGTGGTAGTATTTTGGGAATTGAAAAAAAAAGGAAAGAAACAAAAATAGTGAAACTCGTTGCAGAAAAGTTAAGCAGGAATATTTGTAAAGGAATGGGATACTTGAGTTTCCAAAATTCTGTCATTGCTGATGCATAGTCATTCCTTGGAAAATACTGGATAAACTCCATGATCAGATAGCCCTGGTGAAGGCCACTAACAGAAGTAATGGAAGTGCCTTTCTTCCCTTCCCTTTTGCAGTTGATACTGATACTTAAATCAGACAGATAGAAACTTTCTAACACAATTTTGAGTATTAGAAAACAGGCATTCTCTATTACAGCGTGCTGGTCATTCAGAGGATCCTTCCTCTAATCGAGCGCCCCGAGCACTGGGTGGGCAGAGTGTTTATCATACACATTGATCACTTACCATTCTCTATCCCCCCCTACTTGATGTATATCAATTTATTTCACATAGTTGCACCCCTTCTTGGAAGTACTTATATGGTTATTTGGGGTCTGTTTTCAGTGTCCGGTGTCCTTTTTAGGTGGCTGTTCTTCATCCCCTGCTTTTGAGTAAGCACAATATTGTTGTTTGCATAACTTCTGCTTTGTCAGCCTTGCACAGCTGAGCTGGCATCCTGCTTGCATTTTGCATGACTTCTGTTTGCCCAGGTTACATCCTTTATCTACTTCTCCAAGGCTGTGCTGTTCTGTTCTGTTGTCCTTATCAGAGTAAAATGCTGTTCTGTTCTACTGTCCTTATTAATACTGCTTCTAACAATACGTATTCAAAGGATCAACATAGTCTAGAAAAAAGGCTTAGAAGACTAGTTGAGAAACTGGACTTTTTTGGGGGGTGAAATTTAAGTGGGTAAATGTAAGACACATGTTGGAGTAACCTGAAGAGACTCCCTTATCTATTTTCATTAAGTAAATTTGCTGTGTGTTAATGTGACAGCTCCCTTCCACAAATAAGATCATGGTTGGATTTAAAACAGGGAAAGAATGTGTGTACTGTGAGTCCTTTGACTTCTTGGCCTCTGTAGTTCATCTGATAAAATTTTAGGAATTTTGTTCTCTGATAAAAATTCATCAGCAGTTCATTTACTTTACCGATTTACTTCTCAAGGAAGGAAAGTTCAGTGTACTGGAACAGCCTTCAGAGAGGATTCCCTATGTACTGGGTCATCTAATATCTCTAGCTGATAGACAGAAGGGTGCACTAAGACCCAAGTCAGTCAGGACTGACTTCACAACAGTAGTAAAAAAATTGGGGTCCTGGCACCAGTCCTGATGTTTCAGGTGTTTTATATGATTCAACAGTAACTGAAGTAGTTACAGAGAAAGAAGGACAAAAATCTCAAGGATGTGTGTTTAAATTTAGTAGTGGCACCTGATAAGGGAGAAAAGGAAATCATGTTTTCCTTCTTGCTTAGGGTAAATTGTTATTTTTAGTTAATTTTTTAGTGGTTTTCATTAATGGAATGGGGTTAGGCAATTGGTTAGAGGACGTTTGAAGGACCTGAAGAATGAGAACAATTATGTCTCAGTCCTAGAGAGCAGAAAAACATGCCTAAGCTCCACAGAAGTTGAAACACAGTTTGGTAAACTTACCTCTCTGAACAAGCAGCCTTATTCCCCAGGTGCATGATGTTGGCACATCTGAAGCCCAGAGGCTGCAGGACATTGCTCACATGTTATGGGCCATTCATCTCCACGCCATTGTTTCAATCTAGATTAGCTCAATAGGGGATGGTTCTTGCTGATGAATGCTTGGTGACATCCTTTAGGTTAGTGATGAGTTTGCAGGGTTTCAGTCCTTATTTTTGGGCTGCAAATTCATGAAAGTTTTTTCAGACTGCTTGGAAAACCCAGAAGAAGGGCCAAGATGAGCCTGAGAAAATACTGAACTGTTCATGTTTTTCTGAAATTAATTCACATTTACTTCTACTATTTTGAAGACTTTTAGGAGAATGGAATGTACATGAAACTGTCTTTGTAGCTACTCTACCACTTAATCTACTGCCTTGGCTAAATCAGTCCATATTTTTAAATTTTAAATTTATAGTTACTTTGAGCTTGTAAGCAAAATAATTATTTCATTCATATAATGCAAATTCCTTAATATTGCATATAGAGCTGTACACAATAGCTATATCTGCTCTGGAAGGTTTGTGTTCTGTGTCTTTTGCCTATTATTGCACGAAGGTTGACAAAATTCTGTTGTTCTGAGAAATGAATAACCAACCAAATCAGAACTTAGTTTGAAATTTGTTTCAGACTTGTCCCAAGGTTGGGAAAGTATAAATACTTTTCTTCTATTATCCTGAGTCTTTGTATGCATGGATCCTGGCCAAAAAGGCTTTTCATGTGGTATTTTTGAATTGAATTGATGCATTAAGTTCAGGGACTTTCCTGTCTATTTTATTCAGGACTGTTCTCAGGGAAATTCCCAGCCTGATTTTTGCACAGTGTGGAGGATTTCAGCTGAACAAGTGGAAAAAATGATCTCTTCTTCTCTCTTATTTTATTTCTTCAAAAGTGTCAGTCTTGTTTCAGAAAAGGTAAATTTAAAACTGACACTTGATTATTTCCCATATTGTTTCAATGACTGTCATGATTCTCTTGTTAATTAAAAGCATTGCTGATGAGAGCTCTAAATATGACTCTATCATGAAGTCCTAAAAGATATCTATTTCTCAAGTTAGGCAGTAGTGTACTACTTAAGATGTATGTGAAATTATGTAGGTGAAAAGCTTGGACTGTGTTTTACCCCCTGAACTGACACTATGTCTGGTAGAGCTGTTCTTTTTGCTTGTGTATAAGGGAGATGCTAAATTTTTCTTGGTTTGGGAGGTGGAGGAAAGAATGGTGAAAATCAAAGTGCAGGTGTATTTAAAAGTTGAAAAGTGAAAAAAAAACAGATTTTTTTTTTTTTTTGGTGGTTTCTATTGAAAAAAATGGGATATTTTTTAGGTTTTACTCATATTTGAAATCCTGAAAGCAAAGAGCCAAGATGGTCAAGAGCACTTTTTAAACTGCTGTTGGGGTTAGATGCAAAACCATGCAAGGCACTTTAAGCTGGTGGCTTCAAAGAGGCAAAAGCATTTCCAGGTCTGTGGTCTGACTGTTGTGAAAGGGAGATCCTCAGACCATAAACCTGGAGTACAGCTGCACCTTTTTTGTACTCCTATGTACCAGACAAGAAGGATGGAAAAAACAGCATTTGCTGTTGATGATAACTTTTTGGAAAAAAACTGTGTAAGAAATGCAAGACATCTGGGAAAAATGATTGCCCATGGGCCACCACTTCATTACTGCAAGATAAAGGCCAACTGTGAAAAGGATCAGCACTGTAAAATTCTTACAGTAGCACAATAGGAATATTATATAAGACTACTTAGAAGTATTCTCTTGTCCCTCATGTAAATGTGGGACAGCACTCTGGAAAGATGTGGGTACATACTGATCCTGTGTTCATAGGTGTGTAATATAAATATGTGTGTATATATATTTGTCTTTGGCTTCTGAAACACAATCCTCCTCATGTCCTTGTCAGCCTCCTCCATATTCCCCTCTCTTCCTTTGTTATTTAACTAAAGTCTAGAACAAAATGTCTGTTAAAAAAAAGTCCTAACTGGAAAAATCTGTCAATTAATGCCTCTCATACCTCTCCCCTAAAT